>CM032631.1:33910461-33954789 GCA_019097785.1 Fraxinus excelsior | reverse complement strand
CAATGATTCCTTGCTTTCCTCCATCATATATTTTGTTGCTGTTAATACCCTCCCTCAAACTTTGTCGGGGTTGGAGGCAAAGTTTGTTGTTTAAATCTTCATCATTGTGAAGATATGTCACATATTGTGATGGTCTGAATTCGCCCCCTTTTTTTTGCGAATCTTGTGTATCCCATATTGCATGGGTTGTGTCTCTGAGAGTCTGTTCAGAGAATGTTCCGATGATTCGGACTTTTGATAGTCAATGAATTCATACATTGATTTTTGGTATGAATTTTGTTGTTGCTGTGTTGTTTGAATTTGGTGCGGGTAGGATATTGATTTGTATTGTCTGGATTTTGAATGATATATATGGTGGAAGATAACTTGAGAGATAAGTGAGAATCAAATTGTTATGAGTAGGAAAGTGAAATCATGATTCAGATAGAAGCATTGATAATGATGAAAGTTTTTTTTCTAAAAGAAAAGAAAAAATGAAAATATTGGCCGGACGAGCGGCACTAGGCCGCTCGCCGGAAACGGAAGCTCGAAACCTGCTCTGATACCAAGAAAAAATTCTAGAGATGATAGAAATGTGAGTTGTCATTTTATTCATTGAGAAACCATCAATATATAGTACATCTCAATAAACTAAATATGTAAAGATAAATAACAAATCCTAAAATTAAGCACATCATCATAATCATCAATCATCTTGATCTTCAATGATTTATCTTGATCTTCAATGATTCCTTGCTTTCCTCCATCATATATTTTGTTGATGTTAATACCCTCCCTCAAACTTTGTCGGGGTTGGAAGCAAAGTTTGTTGTTTAAATCTTCATCCTTGTGAAGATATGTCATATGTTGTGATGGTCTGAATTCGCCTTTTTTTTTTGCGAATCTTGTGTATCCCATATTGCATGGGATGTGTCTTTGAGAGTTTGTTCAGAGAATGTTCCGATGATTATGACTTTTGATAGGTAATGGATTCATACATTGATTTTTGGTATGAATTTTTGTTGTTGCTGTGTTGTTTGAATTTGATGTTGGTAGGATATTGATTTGTATTGTCTGGATCTTGAATGATATATATGGTGGAAGATAGCTTGAGATGAGTGAGAATCAAATTGCTATGGGTAGGAAAGTGAAATCATGATGATTCAGATAGAAGCATTGATGATGATGAGAGTTTTTTTTTCTAAAAGAAAATGAAAAATTGGCTGGTCGAGCCGCTCGTCGGAAGTGGAAGCTCGAAACCTGCTCTGATACCAAGAAGAAATTCTGGAAATGATAGAAATATGAGTTGTTGTTTTATTCATTGAGAAACCATCAATATATAGTACATCTCAATAAACTAAATATGTAAAGATAAATAACAAATCCTAAAATTAAGCACATCATCATAATCATCAATCATCTTGATTTTCAATGATTTATCTTGATCTTCAATGATTCCTTGTTTTCCTCCATCATATATTTTGTTGCTGTTAATACTGAGGAGAGAGCAGCTTCGGGAAATTGCTATAGACCATTCTTGGAGCCCGAGTGCATCCTGCTCGGATTCTAACTCTGATGTGGATGGAGTGAAGATGGTGGAGGATATGAGGAGCAATGGAGGTCATCATCCATACACTGAACCCAAAATGAAAGATGCAAGAACTAGAATAAAGCATCAGATTATCCAAGCTGCAGGTTACTTCAAGTCGAGGAAGAAGGAAAAATCTGTTGAGAAAGTGGTACCAGCTGAGACAGAAAATGTTTATGACAACGTTGCATTTATTGATGGTTGTACAACGCTGTAACGTAATATGTTAAAAGGTTTAACCTTTGATAATTATGATTCTATTTTTGTTTTTGGGTAACTGAAAAGGGCATGTACATCTGCATATTTTTTAAGCAGCAATTCGGACTCCTTCATTTTCCCTCTTACCATAATATCATAGAGCACAAAGGCGAATTCCAAGGTTCGTTAGTTTTTTCCTAGTGAGTTATTTGGCTCTGAAGCTGAGACGGAGTTGATTAGAATCTATGACAAATGAGAGAGACTGGCGGATTCTGTTCTCCGGAGAGAGCAGCTTGGGCAAATAGGACTTGGTTTGTCGGATCATCAACTAAAGCCCCATTTCACCAGCCAATATTTTCTGCAAACAGTGTGAGAACAGAAAAATAAAGTGGACCTAAATTGGTGCCTGCAAATTAAAAAATAAGCGGGTAGACGGGTAGTCTTGAGAATATTTCTAAACTCTTCAGCACATAAACCTGAGATCTTTTCTCTACAAGTATTTTTCCCACCATTTTTATTGTTTATTGCATTTCCTTAATATGTTACAATTTTATTTTATTATTATTATTTTTTTCACTTGAATCATTCCGCTTTCTCCATGAAGACAGATTGTGACAAAGAGAATCTTGATGGCATCAAATGAGAGCTGAGAGAACTGGGATTACAAAGCATGAATTGATTCGTTCATTTATTTACATACTTGCACTTCTTCACACAACCATTTAGCTGTGAATGATACGAATTTAAGCCAGCATCTTTTCTATTATTGTTGCAGAATTTGAGAGCTGCACAAACTCAGAGGTCATCTCAAGTTATTAATAAAGCACAAAGGCCTTGATGCAGAAAAAATCCAGAAGTACTACATTTTAAGAACCTATAGAATCTCGCATAAGATTATGCAAGGAAATCAACATACCAAATTAAGAACAGTAAGAGGACCTTTATAGATGATCTGTATATCCAAAGGGACAATAGCAGGCAATAGTTATCAATCTGTTTCTTTTGTGTTCTTAGGTATTTCAAAGTGCCTAGCAGAAATGTTTCGACGGGGTATATAAACTTAATATGTAGATTTCATTTCCGCTTGAATTTGGACTGATCTACATTGGTTAACTTGAAGTGCTACAGATTTGAAAGCAAAAGATTCTATGATGAAACTTAAGATCATGTTCAGAATGTAAATTTCACAACAAGAATGAGTTTATCACTTGTAGATTTCAATGTAGAACCAAGGAACAACTTATCGTGAACCTTGTATCATTATGAATTTTAGCCCTTAATATTAAACATAGTACATATGTGTTTAACCACTCACTCATCTGATCTCTCCAAACAGACAAAGAAGATATTGATGCATTCTTAGACAAATATTCTTTCTTGTTTAGTTCTCTCTACTTTTCTAGTTTTTTCCGGTATGTTCACTATGCACAATGAAATACTCTTTTCAATGCAACTGCGATGCAGGGGGTAGTCACAACATAAATGCCAGTTCTAGGAGACATGATTTCTAATATCCATGAGACAGAAACTGTATAAATTCAGATTATTCAAAAAGAAACAGAAGTAAACTGCAATGTTGCCGAGAAATAAGGCCGTTATTAGCACGAAATATACCTTCTGAACATATTCAAAGTTTATCAATGTAAAATGCTAGTAATTCAAGCTAATAAAGTATACAAATTTAATCTATTGGAACATACAAATTTAATACTGTGCAATTTATAAGGACTAAAAAGTAGTAGATTGAGAACTACAATCAATTACTCTCCCCATTCTGTAGATTCATCAGGTACTCTTCCTGCTTCGATACATACTTCCTCGACTGTTTTTGTGTGAGAGATTCATCAGGTTCTTCAAATAGTGTAGTGCATCTGGATTTTGTCAATATCAAGGCCTTTCAGTTTTATAATTGACTCGAGATGACCCTTGAGCGTGTGCAGCTCTTGAATTCTGCTATGATATTCGAGAAAGATTTTAGTTTTAATTTGTGTTGATAATGGAAACTGCATCACCTAATTCCTAAAGAACTGTAACTAAAGGAACAAATTCTTACCTTGCCAGTTCATCTCTCCTTTTGGCCAGTTCTGTCAGTTGAGTCAGCTCTCTGTGGCTGCTTTTATCATCGAAAAGACTAGTAGTTTCTGGTGTTTTTAAGGGATACAGTGTCCTCTGAGAATGAGCACCTTGAACTTCTCTTTCCTCTTTGCCGTAATCCTTCTTGGTGATGAAAGCATTCTGATTCAGAGGGAAAAACATTTAACAGTAAGCAATAGTGAAATTAACGGTTAAAGAGACAGGGAAAATCTTAGAGAGAAGAGATCCATTTTTTTTTTGCACAAATGTTTACAAATATTCGCAGGCCTTTCCACTTGTTTCTTCTATTTGCAGGAACCATTTTTGCTCCACTCTTTTTCTCTGCTCTCGCATTGTTTGCAGCTAATATTGCAGGATGGAATGGGGAATTAGTTGATGATGTAATAGACACTCCTTTGAGGGAAGAACTAGAAGTGTAACTGTAATCTGAGCCCAAGGAGCTAGAGCTCGGGCTCCTTGAAAGGCTTAGTCCAATTTCCCGAAGTTGCTCTCTTCGGATCACGGCTTCCACCAGCCTCGCCCAGTTGTCATAGAACCTAATCATCGTTATCTGAGCTTCAGAGCCAGAGAAACAACTAGGAGAATTTGAAGAAACCTTATATAATTATCAAAAGTATACAAGATCTAGTACTATATTGTTCTTGTTCTCCTCTGATTCAAGGTAAGATGGAAATGATGGAAGTTTGATTGCTTAAAATATCTGCAGATATGTGAGTTAGAAGAATGTCTTATTCAAGAAAAAGTCGAAAATATCGGTTGTAGTCGTCTTCACATGAGCAAAGTCCACAAAATTAAATTATGTCCCAACATAGGTAATAGGCCATGATGGCTATGTGCTCAAGTAAACGAGTCTAGCATGGATAAGTATATAAGTCAAAAGCATAAGATATGCTATTGTTCAATTCTAACTAAAATTATACTAAATTCAAACAAATAAATAACATAATAGACGGCAAGCCATTCAACGCTAAGTATTTTTCAGTTTTTTTTTTTTTCTATTTTTTAGTAAAAAGTTATACAAACCCGCTCGACAATTGAAAAATATATATTCTAAGTATCCTAATACTTACTCACTCCCAAATAAAAATATTACGTTGTCCCCAATATAAAAGTAAAGATAATCAAAGTAAAGGAGTAGTGATCACAAACTTCCAGAGGGTAGATGTGTATGAATCGAAAGATTAGGCTACTCCGGCTGGTAGACGTCATGACAACCACCATTTTTTCTTTATTGCTGAGCTTTAATTTTCTGTTTCAAGAATTCGAAATAGTGATAGCATATAAGATTTAAATATTTGCAATGAATTCACACCAACAAGAATTCTAATATTTTAACTTTTAGAAAAACTATCTAACAGAGAGTACATCCTTACAAAAATCATATAGCTAGATAAAAAAAAGTCTTTCAAATTGGTTTGAAGATTAAAATCTATGTGCAACCTTAACATACATATCACATCTATGTAAGCTTAATATGATGTTGGATGTTACCGATGAGCCTAAGTAAGTTAAACTCAATAAGTAAACATGCATAAGTTACTAATGCAAGTCTTAAAATACTACATAAAATGTGTTACAAATAATTTAAATGCATGAGTTCCTAAATTAATGCAATTCCTAAAACTACTTGTACTGCAACAATTAATCAAAATAAGTGAAAATGGATAGAAGAATGGGTTACTTCCCCGTTAAGTTCTTGATTTATAGTCTCAAGCTCGACTTCTGCATAAGTGTTCATGGCACTTTGAATATGGTTTTGGAGGTCTTGCTTAGTTTACCCACTTTGTTCCATTTTAAAACTTTCCTCCAAATTTTAACATTTTCCTACTCCAAATAGTATGAATTCTCATCATCATTCGTTTCAAACTCAATAATATACACATCAATCTCCTCAAAGTTTAGTCACAAACTCAATTTTTGAGCAAACGATAAAGTCGATGGGTTACATGCTAATTTCCTCTTCTTTGAATGCTATTAATTATCTTTGGGCCGTTATGATTAATTTCTCGATCTTTTCATGCCCTTCTTCTTTAATTGAAGCTTTCTCGAGTTCAACGTCCGTATTCAAAACTTTTGGCAATGAAACGATGACATTTTCATGGAAAGTCTTTTGCTCTTGTTGTATTTGTTGAAAGTTCCATGTACATGATTCTCTTAATTATTGTCCATTAATAACCGATGGAAGAAATAATCTTACTACATATCACCTGCATCAAATTTTGGTGAGATAAATAATGGAACAAGTCACCCAAGATTGTTTCATTAAGTTTGCATTCCACTTTTTTATTTCGTAGTCGTCCTATAATGAAATTCCCCACAAGCATATCTCTCTCATCAATTTCTTGAGTTGTCATTGTTGTTGCCTTATGATGAAGTCATATACGACTATTTGTTGAAATCAATCACATTAATGTTTTATCATGCTATTTTTTTTTTTTTATCTTTTCTATATCCTGAAAAAGAGAAAAACTAAAACTAAAAGAAAAAAAAACTAAAATAAAAAGAAAAAATAAATTTATAAAAATACAAGAATCTAGGTAGAAGTCCGAATTAGAGCAAAAATAAATTGAATACAAACTAAAGTAATAATCATCGACAACAGTACAAAAAACTTGTAACGAAAATATTATTCGTTTTAATTAGCGCAAAAGTATGGCTCGTTAACAAGTAATAAAATGAATTTCAGGTCAAATATCGTTCCCATAGAGATTGTACTAGTTCAAATTCGAATTAACTTAGCCTTAACCGAAACAATTGAAATTTTGTGATTTTTCCTATAAATAAATAATCTACATAAATGCAAGATCTAACTTAACTAAAATAAATGCAAAAGTATAATTAAGTGCATCTTTTATAAAATTATGATGATGAAAAGCGTACTAGGATCCCGAATCACTTTATATCAATCGATTTTAACCACAGAACTTATAAATTTGACAATACAATTCAATTATGAAGATCAATATTCCTAATTTGTTTAACAATCTCTCTCCAGTAGAATTAAACATATTCTTACATGTGACTCGACTATATTTTTATGAATGGTGCGAACATATAAAAATGCATTAAAAATTTATGAATATTTAAAGATTACATAAAATATGGTGGTATATTCATATCTCATATCGGACTCCACGACAATTGACATTATGTCTAACTTATTTTCAATCTTTTGAAGGTGGAACAAGCACAAAACTCATACAACTTTTGTGCATATAATTGTAGAGAAAATGAAATATATGTCAATCATTTAATAATTAAAAACATGCTTTAAATGTCAATTAAATAAGATTCAAAAATTATAGTTTCATGATATAAGATTCATCAGAAATTCTAGCACAAAATAATTAGCTTAACATAATATTGGAACTAAACAAATAAAAGTTTAAACGACATCATCGAGAAATTAACAAAACGTGAATAATCTCCAAATTCCTTGTACAAAATTATTGATGAATTCTTGCCCAAAAATTTGGAATGACTTTTCTTTGCTGCTACGTGTCTTTTTCCTTCCTCCTTTTTTTTTTTTTTTTTTTTCCCCCGTCTTGTCTTTTCCCGTCTCTGTATGCCTCTCCCTGCGTTCCGTTTTCTGTGTATATATCTTCCTTTTTAATTCTCTCAACAGCCATGCTACATGTACACCCTCTTTTTTATCTGATCTTTTATCTACTCTCACAATAGGGTGTGGAGACCACACATTTGAGAGTTTTTTATTCACGCGGGCCCGGCACACATGTGAGAGGATGTAAGATTTTTGATACAAATAGAATTATCCTTGTTTTTGCCAAAAAGAATTCTAATTGGCTATGATAATTACTCTTCCAATTAATGCAAAACCGGCAGCTGAATCAAATACAAGTCCATAAGGAGTCCAGTCCACTCCATTCTAGTATTTGATTTCCAATTCCAAAAGGAAGTTCATCTCCTTTAAAATTGGATTGAGGCCCAATTAATATAATATTGGGGTATTTACAAAAATACCCTTAAAATTAGGGATGTTTTGAAAAATCATGTGAAATGTTTTTAGGAAGTAAAAAATATTGTGTAAAATGAAAAAGTAACACAATGTCACTTTTTTTTATAAAAATTGTCACTTTTTTAAAAAATGAGAAACTCAAAAAAAGTGACAAAACTCAAAAAAAAAGTGACACACTCAAAAAGTGATACAAACTAAAAAAAAATGACACATACTAAAAAAAAAGTGATAAAGCTCAAAACAAGTGATACAATGTTTTGAAAAATCATATGAAAGTTTTTAGAGAGTAAAAAATATTGTGTAAAATGAAAAAGTGGCACAATGTCACTTTTTCTATAAAAATTGTCACTTTTTTAAAAAAAGTGACAAAACTAAAAAAAGTGATAAATACCAAAATAGCATCATCAATTTGAGTAGCACCAGTAATTATGTTCTTAAAATAATCACTACGTTTAGGCCAATCCACATGCTGATTATGTTAGAAAAATATAAAAGTGACAAAATTCAAAAAAAAAAGTGACACAAAACATTCAAAAAGTGACACAAACTTTAAAAAAGTGACAAAAACTCAAACAAAGTGACACAATGTCACTTTTATAAAATTGACGTGTAACTTTGACATTCCTAGACAGTAATGCATAAAATTAAGTAAGTGACAGTATGACACAATCTCATTTTTATAAAAAACGTGATTTTGTTAGTAAAAATAGTGACAAAAAACCAAAAAAGTAATAGAAAATAGTGACAAACACTATAAAAAGTGACACAAATTCACAAAAGTGATGAATACTTGCAAAAGTGACAAGTTAGTAATTTTCATATTGGCGTAACACAATTGAGTTATTATTTTCCCGGTCGAGGCATGGCACAATACCTTGTGCAATATAGATATTTTGCACATCCATTTTTTCTTCTCAAATTTCACACTACACAGAACACAACCAACAAATTAGAATATTATTTGAAGCAAACAAATAAAATTGAAATTTTCTGTAATAAAATTGAACAAAGCCAATTACTTCAATTGAAACAAATTATCAAACACTTCATACACATGTAACAGAACCAAGAGGGAAACTTTCCATTTCTATTATGAAAATTCTAGAAAGAATCCAACAAAAAATTAACTTGTAATCTTTGTTTCAATTCAGAGCAACAAATTCACAACACCGCATTTATGCAATCTTCATTATAAAATTCCAGATTTATAAGTGCAAAAGGAAAAATTAAAAACAGTAATGAGTTTTCTTCTTCCCTTTTCCACTAGTAGCAAAACACGAATCTAACCAAATGACCCTTAGAAAGAAATCAGCAATTCCTTTACTGGTTTCATACCTCCAATTTCAACAATTCCTTTACTAGTTTCATACCCTTAGAAGAACCAGGAGTTCTCCTCCCTCTCTACCCACCCAACTTTCTCTACAAGTTCTTCAATTTCAATTTCGAATTCATCCAGTAGCAATTAAACATACAACATCTCCATTAACAGGAAAGTAAATGACCAAAACTATCAAATAACATCTCTGATAAGAAATTGAATTTGAGAATGATTGCTTCATGAGCAAAATGATACATAATAATCCCTACAAAATCCAAAATCATAAATTGAAGAACATAATCGAACAAGAAATCGCACCTGACAGTTCAAATCAAATCCAAATCTTTAAGAATTAAGCTTCAACAAAGTCATCAATCATTTCACCATACAAACATATAATACAATCAAAATATTAATTTAATTGATTCATGATTTCTTGGCTTCTCGACGTATAATGCCATTCACTATACTAGTGGCAATCAAAACTCCAACCGCCAGTGCTCCCGCCTGTGCCAGCTCCAAAGCTCACCGCCGTTGTGATCTCCTTCTCCGCCGCCTCTATCCCCACTTCTACTCCCTTCTCTGCCACTTCTTTTCCTTTCTTTGCAGCCATGATTCCCTTGACAGCTGTCTCAAATCATTCCTTCATCAGCTCCTCTGCTTCCTTCTCTGTCTCGATTTTTCGGAGGAATTTTCACTGCGGTACTCTTCGCTACTAAAGATCATAATTGGGTTGTTGAAATTTTGATGCCATTCAACTGGGATGTGATGAACCCTAGCTCTGAATTCATTCTTGAACTCTTCATTGAAAATTGTAATTTTACCAAACATTGGCCCTGTTGCAGCCATGACTATTGCCTTGTTTGTAAAATTTCAATATTTTTCTTCATTTTTTGCAGAAAGTGCTTCAAGAAAACTGGGAAGAAGGGGGTTAGAGGAGGAGAGTAAGTGCGGTTGAGTGTGTGAATTATAACATTTAGGACGTATTAATTACTGTGTTAAATGGTTGAATTACTTCATAAGTGTACTATTCAATTTAGTTATGGGAACAATACACAAAACCTAGATATAAGAATTACTTTTCAAAACTAACAAATTTGTTTAATTATTTCAAAAATCAGATGTTAAATAGATTTATTAAATATTAAATTATAATATAATATATATTAATTGTTTACACCCCAAACAAAACACCTCACCCACCCACATCACTTCATTACACCACCTTCCCTCCATCTCTAAAACAAATCTGGCACCACTCTGGCGTCGGTCCGGCGACTGCTCCGGCGATTGCTCCGGCGAATTTCCGACGATTATTCCGGCGGCTACTCCAGCGACTTAAATTTTTTTTAGAAAATAAAAAATTGGAAATCAATCAATCTTTATATCATCAGAATACTTGTAGCACCACCCTTTTTGGTTTGCATTTCCAGCTTTAAAAAGATCCAGAACTTTCAAAAAATTTCCAGAATTTCAAGTCACTATCGGTTACAATTGGTCACAACGAGTCACAATTAACCAGTCACAATCGGTCACAAATAGTCACATTTGGTCACAAACAGTCACAACAAACTATCCGGTAGTCAAATCGTGATATGGTCATAGATCAGAAAAGGTTCGCCACACCACAACCATATGCACAAAACACCACTATCGCCATCACCATCTCCACCGACACCACGACCCCCAAAACTCTAGCTAAGCAGTAGATCTATCAGAAAACCAACCACCAGCAAACCACCCACAGTGTACCTCATTTTCCATCACCAACACTGACCAAAAACCATTGCAAACGACACCACCAACGCCCAAAAATCATCGCAAACGACACCACCAACGACGACGAACGAAGCGGCAGAGCTGTAGAACCCTAGATTCAAACTGTATTTATGTGGAAAATAGGTTAATTCACCATTAATAGAGAGAGATGAATGAATAAATAATTGATAAAATTGGGGAAAATGTATAAAATAGATGAAGGAAATAATGAAAAGAGGAAAGAGGCCCGACTGCTGCTGCTGTTTGTGGATAACATCCATGATTGCATTAGCTTCATTTTTCTGCTGAGCAATTCCACCAATGGGAAACGCCCTTCTGCCTGCTGATTTTGACAAATGGCATTCCCATTTCGCCATTTTACCATTACCAGGTTCATTAATCTCTCTCTCTCTCTCTTTGGATTCCTTTTACACGGCTTTCGTTTATTAATATGAACGACGAACGCCACTTTGACGACGTGGATCAGTCGGTGAACGGTGAATGGTGAACGCCGCCAGTGATTGAGCAGTTGTTGCTGATAGAAGAGGGAAGACCGCCGACAAATATGGTGCAGTCGCCGGTGAGAGAGAAGGGAGAAGTGGGAGTCAGAGAAGTAGAGAAGTGAGAAACTAGAGAGAGATGAATGAGAGACGGGATTGAAAATTAGGTCTTAATTAGGATTTTAATTATTAATTTAATCAACACCTGATTTTTGATTAAATAAACATTAGACCTGATTTTTGAATTTAGAAACTTAAATACCTGGTTTTAGGTAATTTTCTCTTTAGTTATTTTAATGAAGTAGTGGGCCTAATTTACCCTATAATATTTCTCTCCAAGGCCTCACTTCTTTCAAATAAGACAATTTAACCGTTGATACAAATTTATTTGTGCGGCCTATGTTGTCTTTAATTCTGTTCAAGCCCTTCAATTTCTAAAGTGTGAAATTTTATTCCAATTGCTTCGAACGAGTCCATAACTAAAAATAAAAGAAAATTAACTCAGGTTAAGTAGAAATTAATAATTTGACGATATAAAAGGCTAGTAATATGCCCCGAATATATACACAAAATACACTTATCACTTGGGAAAGCCCAAATATTCATCCTAAGCCAGCTATGCCTTGGTAATAAGCAAAGTATAGATTGGCGCCTTTATAATTGCGTAAGCCGTAAATAGTCGACCTATCCTCTTTTGTGTCATTCTCGCTTTTGGTAAAGAAAGGACCATAAATATCTCATGCTTGGAATGTGGAAGAGTAAGCATTTTTGTTCTCCAAACATGTTCACTGAAACGTTATCCAATTATGGAACTATGAGCTCCACCATCTTCACTGCATAATTCATATTTGGTCTATCCTCTGGTTTGTCTTCAACACAAAGCAGTGCTATTTCCAACATATTCCCCATCTCCTGCTTTACTATGGGATTCCTTAGAATCCATACATCGTACATCAGAAAATTTAAACCGTCCCGAGCATTGAGCTGAGCCCAATGAGCAAGGTTTCTATTCACAGGGCACAGTGGACCTTCCAGTGAGAAGTTCAAGCAGCAGGACGCCAAATTTGTAGATATCATATGACTGGGACGCTTGGCGGGTGTCCAAATATTCTGGGGCGTGGTATCCTGCATTCTTGAATCTTGCAGGAAGTTTGCAATGTTTCTGGATTTACTAGGTTTTGCAAGTCGAGATCAGCCAAACATCCATGTTGTTCGGAGTTGAGGTAAATGTTTGAAGCTTTTACATTTCCATGGACAAGCTTCCCACCAAATTGTGTGTAGATGTAAGCAAGCCCCCTTGCTGTACCAATTGCAATTCTAACTCGGGTTTCCCAGCCTAAATGAACTCGATCATCACCTCTTTTCCCTAGAAAGATGAGAAAATGAGTTACCATCACATTCTACGTACTTAAATTTCGAGTGGGATTATGATTGATCAAAATCATAGGATTTAAATTTTAACACATACTATATAGCATTGACTGAACACTCCCTTGACTGAAGTAATCGCACAGCCCCAACATATAATCCTCAGAAAAGTAGTATCCCCTTATTGCAGCCACGTTTTCATTCTTGAAACTTGTCACCAACTTCATCCTTTCCTCGAACACCTTGCATGCACCCCTCCCTATCTCCAACTTCTTTCCCACAATTGGAATTCCATTTTGTATTATTGCAGCAAGCGAAGAACTAAATGAATGCAATTCGTCCCCAAGAAACACGAAGGAAGCCCCTAACAACTAACAAGTCTTCCAGCCCAAATACAAGACCGGAACCATCAACAAATACCAGCCCAGAAATTGTTTTACCAACTTTGATACCAAGAAAGCTTTGGAGTTTGTTGGAAACAATTCTTGAAGAATCCATATCAATATTGGATATAGTTCTGAAATCTGACGACAAGGAGCTGGAACTTGGGGTCCTAGAAGGAGCACGAAAGAGTTGCCAAAGCTCCTCCGGCGGCGACCAGCCTTTCCTAGTTGTACACCCCCGAAATGATTCTCGATTTGATCCTCCTCACCCAAAATCTTGGAAAACTGATAAAAATTCTAGGATGATTAAATCCAGAAAAGTAACTTGAATTATCGAATGGCAAAAGAGACAAAGAGGAGAGCTGAGAATGCGAGGTTTATTAAAATGAGATGCTTCTGTCCACAGTCTGCACAAAGGAGGCTGCAATTAAATGTCTATATCTTGATTCTTAAACACTATTTTTTGCTTGAATATGAAGTGATTTACGTTGGTGAACTTATAGATGCAACAATTCTGTAAGGAAAAACTCATACATAAAACCTTTAAAATAAATGTTCTAAAATGTAGATCACGTGAATTCATACAGTTTGTCTCGAGGATTTTAGAAAACTTCTGTTTGAATACAGAAAATTACTAGTCTTGGCATTGAAACATCAAGTCGTGCATGTTTCCCACTATTCCTGGTCGGGAAGGAAAGCTTAGTGGTTTAGATCAGTGTCCGAGTCCAAGATGATTGCGCCGATGAAGTTTCTTTTGCCTTAGAACAAGATTCTTTTCAGATTTAACGTGGACAACCTAAATAAAGCATATATTTTCATGGTCCTTTTTTATAAAATCTGAAGTAGATTTCTAGAGACAGATGTCTGAACTTTCTTCTAACAGAACCACTCGCATACTAACAGCGCTTTGGAGCAAGTCTTGTGAGTTTAGTTCACCAGACAAACCAAGTGTCCCTCCAAATTTGATTTCCCAACGAAAACTAGGAGCTCTGCTATGGAGTCGTTCAATATTTTATCATGTCAGCGTTTTGATTTTTCAGGAGAGTTACAAGTTTTGGACAAAAGATTAGATTTCTGTATATCAAAAATTTTAATTCTTACTGGTGAGAGCAATTGGTGACACTGAATTTCAAATCATTCATTTCATGTCAATCCAATTTGGATTTCCTCTCCTCCTCCCTCGTTGATGGGATTCGGAAAGTCTGAAGGGAAGAAAGGTGATGCCCACAAAGACTGACTCAATGGTTGATTCAATAGAATTCCAAAAGCCAATTGAAATATTTGGGAAAAAACCCCTAAAGTCTTGATTATTGTTTCAGAAGCAAATGTACTAACAGGGACAGCCAATCT
The DNA here is from genome assembly GCA_019097785.1 of Fraxinus excelsior. Classification (NCBI taxonomy): domain Eukaryota; kingdom Viridiplantae; phylum Streptophyta; class Magnoliopsida; order Lamiales; family Oleaceae; genus Fraxinus; species Fraxinus excelsior. The sequence goes on along the minus strand of CM032631.1, from coordinate 33,940,277 downwards.
TATTAATAAGCTGAAGTTGCGACTGTTTAAATGCAGAATAAGGTAAAAAGCAATTAAATTGACAAAAGGAAAAAAAAGAAATGAAAAGAAGTACTTAAGGGACTAATTAAAAGATTTGCCAAAAAGTAATCAGGATGAATTAGATGACCATTTACATACAGCAAGCAATCAGGCTAATTTTTTGGGCTAATTCTTTGTGTCCATTTTCATCAGGAGGTATTTCATTCAATTTGTGTAGAATTTGAGATAAAGGAGAAAACATCAGTTCTGGCTGGCATTGCTTTCTTGCATATTTTGTCTGTGGGAATGCCACACTGAAAATAAGGTTCAAGCTTATTTGTTTTTCTTTTTGTTTTCACTTGGTGGCAATTCTGTTGTGATGGACTCTTTCCGTTAGATAAAAAATTCCACTTGTTATAATTTCCAGGTAAATATCTGTGCGTAGTATTGTGACATTTTTGTCTTATGGAAGGTTTATCCTGAGAATGCAAGAAGCATCATATGCTCCGTGTTTGAAATTAAAAAGTAGTCTTCTTTTGAGTTTGTCTTGTGTAACTATGAATATCAAATCTATTCAGCTCCTTTTGGATCATCCAAAATATTTTGGAGTTTTCATGGGATATTCCGTTGTCATTTACGATGGTTAGCTGAATTTTAAAATTCTGTTTGAAGTTTCAAAAATTTAAGTGCCGTTTCTTCTTATTTTGCCGTTCCAAGGTGTAATAGATGTTCAAAGAAGTGTCTTTCAGGCTGAAACTCAAATAGGAATGTATAAGGGCAGCCATGACAGCTGGGAGAGACTGGTGGAAGCCGTGCTGCAGAGAGAACAGCTCAGAGAAATTGCTCTTGACCATTCATGGAGCTTGAGCACCACCAGCTCCGTTTCTACTTCCCGTCATAGCTCATGTGATGTGGATAACAAAGGGCAGATGGTGGAGGATATGAGGAGAAATGGAGTTCATCAACCTTATACTGAACCCAAAATGAAAGCTGCAACAACTAAAATTAGACAACAGATTATCCAAGCCACAACTTACTTCAAAAATTTAAAGTTGCGGAAGAAAGAAAAATATGTTGAGAAAGCGGTATCTGGGACAGAAAATTCTTCTGACAAAATTCTACTTCTCGAGGGTTGTAATTTTGCATTTGATCTTCAAGATCTATTGAGCACTTCTGCTGAGATACTTGGAAAGGGAACGTTTGGGTTTACATCTATTGTCCAACTAAAAAATGGACAAAGAATAGTTGTAAAGAGATTGAAAGAAGTGAAAGTCTCAATGCTAGAATTTGAGGAGCAGATGAAGTTACTGGGCAGTATCAAGCACGACAATGTGGTTATTCCAAGGGGATACCATTTCTCCAAGGATTATAAGTTCGTTCTGTATGATCACTACGAGCAAAGGAATGTTTCTGCCATGCTACATGGTATGAGTGAACACAACTTCCATCACTTTTCTAAAACAAGTATAATCAAATTGAATTTTATCAACTAAACTATCTAAACAGAAATTATTGGCTTTCCCGTCAATCTTATCTGTCATTTGTAGCACATATTAATTAATCACAAATAGTTTGTATATAAAGAACATAATGTGATTTACATAATATTTTTTGCAGAAGACAGATATTATTTGGATTGGAAGACCCGAGTAGGCATTGCTACTGGTACAGCACGAGGAATCGGTCATATCCACACCATGTGTGGTGGAAAACTTATACATGGAAATATTAAAGCATCAAACGTTTTCCTGAATTCGCATAGATATGGTTGCATTTCTGTTCTTGGCATAGCAAACTTGATAAGCCCGGCAGTGCCGCCATTCATGTGGATTGGTGGGTGATCATGCCAATTTTAGATCCCGACCCGATGACCTTGCCCGACGTGATTCAAACCGTTTTGGCACCAAAACTGCACACCCTCCTCGGGAATGTCTCCTCGGGGTATGAGACTTCCCCGACCTTCCTTCGACCTCATCGGTCCCTTTGCTTGAGGGTCGTGTCCCTCACGCGCTAGTGTTAGCCCACATCTGCCTCGTAGAATCCTGTTAATAACACACTACTTCTGCCACTAGAGCCCTATTTCTACCCAAACACCTAAGACCACAAGACTTGCCATAATGCAGTTCTAATAACACTAGAAGTCCCGCGTATTGGAACTTCCTTGCCATTCCGGAACGCCCCCTGCCCCTATAAATAGGCCATTCGACTCCATTGGCCAGGTACGCTTTTACATACAATTCACAGCATATATTCTCAGGTGATTCGTTTTCTGACTTAAGCATCGGAGGGGCAACGAGGACACTCCTCGACGCCTTTGTTTCAGGTACAAGGAAGATCTTGTTCGTGCTCTTTCAGTCGTCAAGCTCGGATCTCATCAGGTGCGATTTTTGGCAGCATCAGTGGGTATGCCGCACCAGAGTCGTGGACGCTGGCATAGTGTCTCAGTCATCTGATGTCTACAGCTTTGGAGTATTGCTGCTTGAACTTCTCACTGGGAAGTCCCCAATAAATTATAGAGGCGATGATGAGGCTGAAGACTTTGTCAAATGGGTTCACTCCATTGTGAGGGAGGAGTGGAACGTTACATTTGATGAAAACAATTTTATATGTACCAATATAGGAGAATTGGTAGAAATATTAAAAATTGGGATGAGTTGCGTTGCAAGAGTGCCGGAGCACAGACCGAAGATGTCAGATGTAGTGAAGATGATGGAAAATGTGGGAAAGCTAAATGCGGATTTGGATTACAGCCCATTGCTAGTCTCAGAAACTCTTTCAACAGATATTGAGGTTCTTTCAAATAGAAGTTAGTTTTTGTGATGAGCACACAAACGGGGAGAGATGTGTTGGTATGTTCTTTTTTGCAAGTTGTTCTTTTCTTTGTTTATATATACTTGTATGGAAATTATACTTTGTGCAATTTGATGAGTAATTTTCATACCAGCTGCACCATTCTTGAATGTGATTCTCTCTCTTAAGTCATAACTGAAAAAACGCGTAGTTCGACCCTAACAATACTTAAAAGGGGTGAATAGGTATTATATGTGGAATTAAAATTACTAACGAATTAAATAAGAACAAGTCACTTTTTAATTCTTTTCCAAATAATTAATCATGCAAGTCAGTTTTCATCCTATGTTTGAATACCGCGGTGTATATATTATAAACAGTAAATCAACACATGATATGATCACGGAGAAACTCAATTGGGAAAAACTCCGAGCACTTTGACAGGCAATCCACTATAAACGATTCAAACGACTTACAGTCTACCAGACTAGACGACACGTACTGTCTGATCTCGTAACTGCAATTCCTACAGCTTTTCGCGGAACCCGTGCTCCCCTGCACTAATCCTTAGCTACAATTCGGCAAAGCTCTCCGTGGAATCTACTACCCTACAGCACTCCTAGTCTTGCGGAATCATCTATCTCCCGTGGATCAACGAAGAACACCTTACTTTTGAGAAAAGTTTTTAGCAACTAATATAGCCTTAAACCAAATAGGCTCCCTCTCAGAGTTTCCTTCTTTATCGCCGCTACAGGTCCAATTGCATTCCACTAAGAATTTATCTGCAAGCATAGGAACAAAGACCCAAGTTTTATTCTTCATTAAAGAACTCATCTCTTCTAACATTGGTAAATTGCAAATTCTGAGATTTTTTACTACTAACGACCTTAGGATATGATTTAGGCTCTTTAAAAACTAGATTTTGATAGGAAAGGACAGTTAGAGAATATAATCCATAGCTCACACCCTATACCCTTTCACCCCTTCAGGGCACCTTAAAACATACATTTTTTGGCCCTTGTCGATTCTTGGCTATGTTAAAAATCCATAATTCTCCAATGATTCACAATAGATTATAAAGATGGCTATGAAGATGGAGGTTTTGTTAGCTGTATGTTAAATTTGATGTAATTTTTATTTTTTTTTAGTTGAAGAAGGACGGTACCTCCGAGATTTTATTGATATGTCCTCACTTGTAGCGGAGGAATACCGTGGTTACATGAAAATACGAAAAGCAATAGAAAAGGAAGTACTACTTCCCTTACAATTAAAATGATCGACGAAGAAAAAGAATAGTAAACAAGGAAGTACTACTTCCCTTACAATAAGAACTAATGTAAAAGAAAAGACATAGAATAAATATTGAAATTTAAAATAAAATTCAAACTCTAATACTGGGCAATCCATGTCTATCAACTTGTACAAGAGCCCTAATATGACATGGCAGGTCAAGTGGTCCATATACATGATATCGTTGGTGTTCCCAACCCTCAGCAGCAAGAACATCTACTACCTGATTTCCTTCTCTGTAAATGTGAGAGATTGTATCTTTGTCGAAGGAAATGATGTCTATGATACGTCTGAGTATGCCCTGGATAGCCCATGGTCCACCTCCTCTAGTGATGCAGTGAATAGCCATGGTAAAATCAGACTCAATCCAAATCATCGAATAACCTAGTCCTTGAGCTAGTAAAATTCCATCGAGAATCGCTCGGAGCTCTGCCTCTAGTATCATACATGGTCCATAAGCAGCAGAGAAAGCCCTAATACAGTGTCTTGCGTGATCTCTAATGATCCATCCCCTACTCGCATAACCATCCTTGACGCATCCATCAGTATTGATTTTGACAAATTCGACTGATGGGGTACGCCACCAAACCAGAATAGGGGAGAAGTGAAAGGGGGGTTCATAAAAATACCAAATATGGGTATAAGAGTCAAGTCCCCTCGCCAATGTACTGTCCGAAAAAGGCCTCCCGTATGAAGAAAAGAGATCATGCGATAGACCCTCCAAATGAGACGTCTGGCTACCATACAAATCCCTCTATGTTTCGCATCATTTCTCGTGATCCATAGATACCAAAATATCAGTAGAGGAATAATAATGCGAATGTGTCCACAACCAACGTATTGTTTAGAATACCTCCATCTCTGAAATCTCTGTTTGACTCTCTCTCCTGAACACAGGTATCTGAAAAATGTTCTCAAAGTGCTTCCATACCTGATTGGAGATGCTGTTGTGAGTGAAAATATGAGTGATTATCTCAATTTCAGAACAACACTGGCATCGAGAAGCCAACTGACATCTAATACTCCTCTGAATAACCACATCTACTGGAATGAGGCCCTGCCAAAGTCTCCAGCAGGAAAACGAGATATTGACGGGTAAAATGGAGCTCCATAGTGACCGGTACGAGTCCTGATGCTGGCATCCCGAGCGTACGAGATGCCAAGCCAACTTGGTAACGAATCTTCCATCTGATGTACTCCGCCAGAAAATACAATCAGGGGCATCAGCACCTAGAGGTATAGCCCATATTTGCTCCGCCATAAAAGGAGGTAGAACCTGTAGTAAACGTCCAATATCCCACCCAGTATCATCGTAGAAATCATTTACCCTTGCAGATGCGTGTTTTCTGTGTGGGAATAGGGATGCCAATGTGGATTCACCCATCCGCAATCATGCCAATAGAAAACCTGACCTGCTCCAAGTTGCCATGCAATATTTGCCTCAGTCTGGGGCCCAACTAATTTCAGCATCTTCCAGATAGGAGAAGCTGAGTATGGAACAGCAGCAAAAAGAGGATGTGTCCCCTTACAATACTTGCCTAGTAAGACTGTGCCCAAAAAGATCTTTGGAAACGGAACAACCACCAGAGCTTCATGGAGAATGTGTCCACCACATCTCGTAATCTTCTAAAACCTAGACCACCTTCATCATTAGGAATGCAAATCTCCTTCCAGCTCCGCCAGTGAACACGTTGAGCCCGTTCTTTAGAGTCCCACAAGAAGCGCGCCAAGATACTCTCGAGTTTCTTTAGGATAGCCTTAGGGGGATGCATGATTTGAAAAATATGTAATGGCATGGAGGAAAGTACAGACCTTATCAAAGTAATACAACCCCCATATGATAAAAGTCGTGAAGCCCAACCAGATATCATGTTCCTAACCTTCTGAATCAGGTCATCATAAATGAAACTCTTCTTCCTCCCTTTAAATAAGGGGACTCCCAGATAAGTAAAAGGTTGTTCCTGGTGTCGGAAACCAGTTAAAATTTCTAATCGTCTGATCTGACTAATAGATGCCCGTCTGGGTAGTATAAGACCGCTCTTGTTCCTATTCACCAACTGTCCAGAAACCCTCTCATAATGCTCCAGACAACCAAGAATCCTCCTGATCGATGGTTTCTGACCGTTGGTGAATATGATAATATCATCAGCAAAAGAAAGGTGTGAAATAAGAGTACTGCCTCCATGATGATAACATATACTGGGATACTCCTGAAACTTCTGAATGGGTAGACATGAGAAATAATCAACAGCTATAATGAACAACGATGGCGAGATAGGATAACCCTGTCTGAGCCCTCGTGAGGAGGGAAAAAACCCACAAGGGCGACCATTAAGGAGTATAGAAAAACGACACTCTGAGATGCACCGCCTAATCCTATCGATCCAAATTTGATCAAATCGAAAGGCCTCTAAAATAGAATAAATGAAGCCCCAGTCCATGTGATCATATGCTTTAGCCATATCTAGTTTCATCATAGTGTTTCTCCCTTGCACTCTATTATCCAAAGTATGAAGGAGCTCTTGAACCAATAGAACATTGTCCCCAATAAGGCGACCTGAAATGAACCCACTTTGTTAAGGAGAGATAATGTGTGGTAACATGGTACTCAATCTAGTGTTCAAAAGCTTAGTAATAAGCTTATTGAACACGGTACATAAACTGATGGGTATGAAGTCAGTCCATCTGCAAGCGCCGTCCCTTTTAGGGAGCAAAACAATAGAAGTAGCCGCAAAGCCCCATGGGAAATGACCGCCTTCAAAGAAGTATAAGACTGCCTCATAAACATCATCCTGAATAATGTCCCAGCAGTGTTGGAAGAAAAGTGCTGAGAAACCATCGGTCCAGCAGCACTGTCAGCATCAATACTAAACATCGCCTCCCGAACCTTATGAATCAAAAGGATGCGATTTAGTTCCATATTATCATCATCAGTCAGAAGCCTGGGGATGATATCATGACGAATGTGGTCCAAAGGCTGAGTAGGAGATCCTGAAAGAATGCAATAGCTAAATTCTGAATGTTAGCAGGAGTAGTTAAGACTTTTCCTACCTACATCTTGATGGACTTAATATGCGATTTGATCCGACGACCCTGGACCATTGCATGAAAATACCGAGTATTGTGGTCTCCTTCACAAGCCCAACGTGAACTGACATTTTGCTTCCATAAACCCTCCTCAATAGATTAGGTCTGATTCAAAACTGCATGTGCGTGATGTAATAGGTCACGATGCTTTGGTATAGGGTCTCTATCATAAACTATCTCAGCCTCATCTACCCTATCCTCAGCATCTCGCACCCTTTGGAAAACATCTCCAAACACATGTCGATTCCACCAACATAGACCTTGTTTCAATCTAAAGAGTTTTTCCCAAAGAGTAGTCATCCCCATAAGATGGGTAGGTAGCGACCACTTCTGAGTGACAAAGGAAGAAAAATCATGATGGTTGGTCAAGACGTTGAGAAATCTGAAAGGTCTAGGCCCCAGAAACCCACTGAAGTAACAAAGGCGAATGATCAGATGAAGTCCGGTTCAGGTGCCTCATAGTAAGATGTCGACAAAATGTTGCCGCAGTAGAATTAATGAAGACCCTATCCAATCTCTTTCTGACTCGACCGTTGGTCTAAGTATACCAATTCCCAAGGAAGCCAGCATCCTCCAAACCACAATCTAACATCATATCAGAGAAAGCTGTAGTGCCTGGATCGCGAGTATTATAACTAGTGCGCTCACCATCATGCTAACTGAGGGTCGTCCATGTCGAGGAAAATGTAGTGAAGACCCTCCTACAAATCCCTCCTGATAGTTGTGTCACGTGAAGCATATACAGGGGTCATATAGATGGGATGCGCTAGTCTGGGATCCTCAACTCTAACGTGAAAGAATTGGGGGTGATCAGCAATAACAGTAATAGTAATCCTCACATTCCAAAAAAACCAAATTTTGTTCGACACATTCTGAACTCCCGTGTCAAAGCGTAGTTATCGTCTAGTATAATCAAATATGTGTTGAAGAATAAAAGGTTCCAGTATAACCAAGAGATAAACCTGATGAAACTGTATGAGTTTCTTCGGGCGCCGACGAGTAGCTACGCCTCTCGTATTCCAAATGATGGTACTCATCTAGATTTGTGTGAAGAAGTATCCTGCAACCGACTCCTGGTCGTCGTCCTAGGAAGTGAAGGGTTAATACTTTTTGAATTTCTTTTTCGACCAACTAGGACAAAACCATCCTTTTCTGTCCTACCAACCATACTTGCCAAGACATCAGCCGAAGATCAAAGATATAAAATCTGTTGATGAACTTCAATATGAGATAAAGCATGAGAGTCAGAGTGATTTGTATATACAGAAACCTCCATATTCTGTTGAAAGGAATAGATGTAGTGGGCATATCCAATAGAATCGGACCATGTGGCCTCTATGGTATATCCTCCAATAGATGATCAAGATATCTAGGGCTACTAATCAAAAGAGAACTGTTGACTGGGACATGAGATTGAGCTGTGGATGAGCTTCGGATGTGACGGCAGGAGAATTATGGTTACCCACTCTAATGGGCGCAACTGTAAGAGGGACTCCACTGGGAGGAAACAAAGTCTGCACATCAAGAAAAACAGCTGATGTAGCAACATTGGTACTCTGAGGAACAACAATCAGGGAAGTGCTAACGATGGGAAGAGCAGTAGAGCTAGTAGGAGCCATGTGGGTAACAAGTGTCACAGGTGGAGCAATAGTGGAGGCGGATCCACTGGGGTCAATGAGAGGGGAAATATGATGGATGATCTTAGATGTTTCTCCAAATGCATTGTCATGTCTCCTCTGATCTCTCTTAACATGGGTCCACCTCATGCGAGGTGCTGTCACGGCCTCCTTACCCATTTTCTTATCATTGTTCGGATCAGGATCGGGTCTATGATTGAGGTTGCCACTGCCAAGGGCTGTAACGTGTGGAGGAGGTTGGGAGCCACTAGAACAATTCACCTCAATGTGACCAAAACATTTGCAGCGGAAGCAATAATCAAGAACTTTATCATACACAATCGGCTACCAATATCCTCCTCTCTTCTTCCTTTCAATCCAAACACAATCTGGGAGCCTACATTCTAAGTCTACCTCTATACGGACCCTAGCTTTACTAGGTCATCGGAGGTCAGAAGTGGCTTCGTCAATACGAAGAGGAAGTCCAACAGCTTTAGCGATAGCAAATAGCACGCTTTTGGCACGGAATTGAATAGGCAATAAGGGAAATGAGGCCCAAACAGGAACAATATGAGCCTCATATAGTGGACTAAATTAGGGGTCCACTTGACGATTCGCATAGGGCATCCATCAATGTACCAAGTGGGTTTGAGGAATAATGGTGAGTAATCATCCTCATGTGCCAAGTGTATAATAATATGAGCATCATCTATAAGACCAATTTCATAATCACCAGTAAATCCAAGTAATATATCTCAATTGTTATTGAACTTTTTCAAAAAGAAAAAAAAAATCTATTTTAATTGAGCTTTAAAAAGTCTTCGAGTTGCTGTTGAACTTTGTAAATGTTTCTCAGTTACTGTTGAACTTTGTAAATGTTTCTCAGCTACTGTTGAATTTTAAAAGTTATCCAAGTTATCATTGAACTTATCAATATATTATCACATCCGCAACTTTGTCGCTCGTTATGTTGAAAGTTAATGGACTATATGACATGAAAAATGGAATGACGGATGGATAACATTTTAATAAATTCATCAACTCCGTTAAATTTTAAAATGGAAAATGACGGGTTAGCGAATGAGATAACATTTTAGTAAGTTCAGTGGTAAACAAGTGGTAACCAGAGGAAAAAGACATCAAGGGAATTCAGGGAACACAAAATCAATAGTTTTAAAGTGTAATGCTTGTTTAATGAGACTTTGCTAAATTTTAATTAACTTTTTAAGTGATCAAATTTTAATTTTAATCTCACATTTCATGGGACATACAATTTTTTAACAATACACTACATCAAATTTTATCTAAATCTACTAAAACTTTTATCAAAAAATTTATCAAAGAACCCCTTAATGACAATTGTGAAACATTTGAGAAAGTTTATCGATAACTCAAATAATTTTCAAAGTTCAATGATAATTTAAAAACATCTATGAAAGTTCAGTAACAACTGAGATATTTATCTCAACTTGTTCCTCAAATTTTGAAAATTCTTTATGGTACTAGTTTCTTTTTTATTTTTTTTTATTTTTTTGACAAACACGCACAGAGAAGAGAAGTGTGCATCTTTCTATTATTATTTGTCAATATATAGTTGTGTAAAAATAAACATATGGAGAAATTTTGATGTCATTTATTTATTAGCTACATCATTCTTGAGAGTGATATCTCTCACAATTGCAACTTGAAAGCATAAATTGAAGTTTTGTGTTTGTCTGTTAACAAAAACAAATCAGTTATGAATATTATTAGGAACCTAGCCTCAATTTCACTCCACAAGGATCAAGATCTAATGAAAGCGCATTCTCATTCTATCAATTAAAGATGTACCTCTAACCTTTCAAAAGCTAAAGATCCATCTAGGAAAAAAAGTATAAAATGATGGAGAATGTTAGAGAGCTTAATGAGGATTCTGAATTTGAGTATTCAGAGAACTTCGCAACACCAGAATATTTTTTATCAGATTTTGGGGGATTCAGTGAACTTTGCAACACGAGAATCATTTTCATCAGATTAAGGATTCTAATGAAAATTAGTTTTTGTTACATAAGTGTTGAAAGTTTGCTTAACATCTCTTATATTTAGCCCAATAGCTATTTTGATGAGTGTGACCCGAGTAGCCCATCACTATTGTTTCTCGCATTTCACTTAAACACGTTTTTGGTTTGAGAAAGCTGGCTGAGATTGTGAAGCGTGGTGCCGGCACAACCGTTTGATGCATGATGGATCTATAAGTCTCCAGACTCTTCTATTGATTGGATTCGATTCATTCTCTCTTCTAGGGTTTTCTCTCCTTCGAGACTTTCTGTATAAAATGAAAACTTTTGGTTTCCATTCTGTAATCTTTTAGGGTAGATGATATTGGTGATATCTAGGGTTGATTACAATATTTTGGTTTATGTTCTTCTAATTCTTGGTGAGCAGATGTTTGTTAGTTACTTGGTGTAATCTGTAAAGGAGAGTTTAGGCTGAGGGCTATTTTGAGTGATTCTTGGGTGTCTAATTCTTGTACTTCATGAACTTTGTTCTAGTCTAGTGGATTAGAGCGTATTTCACTAAGGTGAATGCTCAACGGGTCAGTAGCCAAATTATTGGTGAACATCCGGGCCTACAGGTGAAACATACTTGTGTTCATTGTTATTTTGTTGTTCTTGATAATTTCTGGGACTGTAAAAATCCTACAGTCGTATCAGAGCATCCGATCTAGTTTTGGAAGCCTTCGATCTGAATATTTTCTGGCTTTCTTGACGATCTGGTTACTGATCTCTATAAATCTACATTTTTGGAGCCTGGTCTTCGATTTTAGTGGAAGTAAAATAGTTTGGCTTTCACTATTTTACACTGTTGCACTGAGACGCGTCCGGTAACAAGTTCTAAACCCTATCTTGGTTGTTATTTTTCAAATTTATTAGATACCTGAGCCTTCTTGGTTGAAACCCACTTTGATCTTCTTTTGTCTAGGGTTTTATGTGAGAACCCTAGAATCTGAGGGGACAAGATTTAATGGTTTCTTCAAGATTACACTCTAAATTCTATTATTCAAATTATTAGACATTGTGACTTGTTACCTGAGACAACATGTTTACTTGCATAAGTGCTTCTGTGTGCATTTTTCTATATACATATTATGGCAAGTACTAAAATTGATATCGAAATATGGAATGCTAAAGGAGACTTCAGTCTCTGGAGTAAAAAGATGAAGGCATTACTAATGCAACAAAAATGTGCTATAAAGCCTTAGATGAATCTTAGGGGGTAGAAGTCATTCAAACTAAAGGGACTGAACAAGTTGAAATTGCTTGGAGTGCCATTTTTCTACATTTATCTGACAATATGATTAGATAAGTAGGTGATACAATTACTGCAGCTGAAATCTGGACTGAACTTGAGTCCTTGTATAAAACTAAAACTCTTCCCAATAAATATTACTTGTGGAAACAGTTTTTCAGCTTTAAATTGGACCCTAATTGTGATCTTGAAAACAATCTGGACAAATTTAATAAATTGTCTCAAGATCTCACCAACAGTGGTGAGAAATTATCTGATGACCAATAATTTGTAGCCATACTATCATCCTTACCTGATAAGTACAAAGATCTTAAAAATGCTCTTGAATATGGAAGAACCTCTATTACTGTTGACGCTATTGTGTCTTCTTTAAAGAATAAAGAACTTGAATTTAAAAGTGAATAAAAAAACCTCCATTACTGGAGTGGGTTACAACATAAAAGGCAATTATTCCTTCAAGAAGAACAATAATCAATTTTCAAATAAGAATTTTGGAAAACCAAAAAATCATGCTGGAAATTTTTCAGAAGGAAAAACTAAGTACAATAAGTTTGATAGTAAGTCTAAAGGAAAAAGATGTTATTTATGTGGTAAAATGGGTCATTATATAAAAGATTGTATCAAGATAATTGATAAACTGAAAAAATTGTAATAAAATTGAGGGTGGAGCTGCTTTAGCTTATGAGGAAGCTACAGCTACAAATGGACAAGTCTATGTGACATGTCAATCATATGTAAAAGATGAATGGATCTTGGATTCAGGGTGTACTTTTCATATGACCCCATGTAAAATATACTTTACTGAATTCATGAAGATCAATGGAGGACAAGTAATAATGGAAAATGATTTTTCTTACAAAATTAAAGGTATTGATAAAATTGTTTTGAAACTTGAAAATGGGAATGATCTGATTTTAAACAAGATCAGATACATTGCCAATCTAAAGAGAAATTTAATCTCTTTAGGTACACTTGATGATGAAGGTTTAAAACAACTATAAATAAAAGTACTTTGATACTTCAAAAATATTTTGCAAAACTGGTCCAAGTTGAAAAATCAAATGGAATTTATATTTTGAAAGCTTTACACCAAAAGAATCAATCCATTGCTGCCACTGTCACACAGTCTGATAAATCAGAAATATGGCATAAGAGGTTAGGACACATCAATGATAAGAATCTGCATATTCTTAAGAAACAATGACTTTTTGGAAATGAAAAGATAGAAAAGGTATCTTTTTGTGAGCATTGTATATATGGAAAGCAAAAGAAATTACATTTTGCTACAGGTTCACACAAATCAAAATTCATACTTGATTATCTGCATGCTAATTTGTGGGGTCTAGCTTCTGTGAATACTTTTCTGGCATTAAATATTACCTCCTGATTGTTGATGATTTGTCTAGAAAACGTTAGATCATACTTTTGGAAAATAAATCTAATACTGTTCAAAACTTTGTTGTTAATACTGTTAAAAACTTTGTTGTTTGGAAAACTCTTGTTGAAAATCAAGTAAATAAAAAGGTTAAAGCCCTTAGAACTAACAACGGCCTTGAATTTTGCAACGAGGAGTTTGACAATTTTTGCAAAGACAATGATATCATTAGACATAGTACTATCACCTATACCCTACAACAAAATGGCTTAGCTGAAAGGATGAATATGACCCTTTTAGAAAGAGTCAGGTGCATGTTATTTAGTTCAGGCCTTCCAAAGTTATTCTGGGGGGAAGCTGTCAAAACTGCATCATACCTCATTAACAAATGTCCTACTAAGTCCTTGAACGATGATACCCCTAACCATGTTTGGAATGGTCAGCATGCTAACTATTCCAAATTTAGAATGTTTGATTGTGCTGCCTATGTACATCAAAATGAAGGGAAATTAGAGTCAAGGTCCATAAAAGGCGTTTCTTGGGGTGTGGGGAAGGTGTTAAAGGGTACAGGATCTAGTTCTGTTAGGTCGTGATCAACAAAAACTTATAATCGGGAACCGAACTTAAAAATATAAGCATACTATTACATATATTTTGCAGTGGTTTTCTCTTTATCATTTTTCGTTGTGCCAGCTTCAAGTCTCAATATGAAGTAAAAGATAAAATAATAGAAAAAGGACACACACATTTCTCTCAATGTAGCTGCAAACCACCTATTGAGTATATGGAAAGACTAATCTAATAAAGGCTTTTATTTTGCTTTTCACTTTTGAGGAAAGGGTTTACCATTGTGACAATGGGGGAAGGTCTCTAATTCAGTACTACGTTAAAGGAAGGTTCAAAAAGACCTTATTCTTTCAATATCGAGTAAAGAAGTTGTTCCAATATTAGTAAAAGCAAGCTATCACACTGGTTAGCTACTCATGTCAGGGTAGCCCACAACCTCTAATATGGAATATTGTTGATCTCCTACTAAGGTGCATTCTATGCATTCAAAGTCCTCCATTGTCTGCTCTTAGACTAGGTGACAATCCTTACTGTGGATCTCAAGATAACTAGTATTTTTATTTTAAATGCCAATGGAAGGGCAGGAATGTTCTTTTATCATGTATGTGGATTACTCGAAAATAAGACTTTGTACAATTAATGCATAGTTTAAATTAGAGATGTCCTTTTCAATACTAGCTTCATCAATCTTGATTGTAACCTGACCAACACTTATAACAACTTGAGAGCACAACCATACCAGTGCAAGCCATGCATATGGGCCGAGCCGTGCCATTTGATACCTCTAGGGAGAATGCACTTTCAACTTTGAGTGAGATTAATTTCAAGAAACAAGCACTCAACGTTATACTAATTGATCAGGATGTCGATCTTGGAAAGTTCAAATCAAGCAAATTCACACATTGATGGGGAAAAGAATTTCTCGACAATCACAAATTGTACAATGATTTCAGATTTGTTTTTATTGTATAAAGATTATTGTTTGTCCTCAAATAAAATTAAAATCAACTATAGAAAAAGACACAAACATGCGAATATATTTAGCTAGCTAACCCGGCATTTTATCTCAGAATTGAAATCATCACATTAAATCTAAACACAACTTCAAGGTCACAATGCAGAAATCAAGGTCTGCTTTTCCCATGCAAAGTCAATGTATATGTGTGAATAATTAAGCATATCATTATGAATTCACAAGTTATTACATTCCTTGTCCTTATGGTC
Organism: Fraxinus excelsior; assembly: GCA_019097785.1. Taxonomy (NCBI): domain Eukaryota; kingdom Viridiplantae; phylum Streptophyta; class Magnoliopsida; order Lamiales; family Oleaceae; genus Fraxinus; species Fraxinus excelsior. The sequence continues at coordinate 33,925,040 of CM032631.1, read as the reverse complement.
AAACATGTTTTTATCCTCACTCCTGAGATTCGCATACCCCAAAACTTGTGCTTTTTGCTCTTTTCAAGTATGTAATTTAAGGTTAAGTTTTATACTATCCTCACCTCTCTAAGTTAGATAAATCTCACCAATTATAGTTCAACATGTCAATAAACAAGGATTCTTCATCACGTTTGATTGCTTCAATCTCTAGAACCTAACTAGGCTAATAATCAGTGTTCTAAAAAGCGTAGAGTGTGGTTAGGCGTGGAGGCCAAGGTTTACAAGCTTAGGCGTAAAAAAACGTTTTTTTTTTTATTTTGATTTTTGATCATTGTAAAAAATCCAAAAACTCAATAATACATACCAAACATCTAAAATTATAAAATAAACTTGATAATTCCTACATAAAGATGAGTTTTAAAATCATAATTACATAACGTAAATAACTTGTAGCTTAAATCTTATCTAATCTAAGTCTTTATCGGACTCCAATTCATTTTAAAGTATTATCTTTTTTTTTCTTCAATCTTTTCAGTTCTTTGGAGTCTGGAGTTTTTGAAGTTTGAAAGGATAGTAGGCTACTAAGTCTGGACTGTGGGTTTTATTTATTAAAAAAAAGAAAAAATTGGACCTCCTTAAAATCTGGGCCTAAGGCGCGTCTAGACGAGCATTAAGCGGTCAACAACAACGTTGACCGCTTAATTTTCACTTAGGCTAGGCACGCCTAGACAAACATTAAGCAGCTAACAATAACATTAACCGCTTAATTTTCGCTTAAACTCAAGGCGGAGCGTTTTCATCACGCTTCACGTATAGGCGCGCTTTTTAGAACACTCCCTTTTCAAAAGTCGAATTTTCCTAAATAAGTGTTTGAAACTTAACCAATGCATTTGGTATGTCTTCTATTTCATGCATCTACTTTTTCTAATTTTTTATATTTTTTAAAAAAAATCTTTTTTTGTTTAACACTTTTTTTCTTTATTTGCAATATTCTCTTTTTTAAGCTTTCTAAATTACTCATGTAAAAACTTTAAGCCAATGACTCCCAAGTCAATTGACTTTAGGGCAACATATTTTAACACCCTTACAGGTTTACTAACTCAAGTCATAAAGGCTACGAAAAAAAAATTTCAAATAAAATATTTTTGTATGCATTGATTAGTGCAATATCTCTTATTAAATACATATACAAGTAAACTGACCTCTAACTTAATACTTTTGCCTAATTTCATCGTATTGACATGAAATCCTCATTTATCTCAATATCTTCGTACAACAGTAAAATCCACAAAGTAATCTAAATTTGGTCTAAAGATATAAAATATATTGGTTTTGTTTTTAGTATCTCTATTTCAACATATCCATTTATGAAATCAACTTATTCCTACGTAATATTTAACTTAATTCATGTGCTAAATATATATCAAACTTCATATGGAAAAGCAAAATTAGCCTAAGCATGCAACGTATTCACCATTCATAGATCAATTCAAAATTCAATGTATTCCTCATTGCAAACCAGACCAACTAACTCACAAGCACACAAAAGAAAATGCTTTTGGAATTTTTCAATTTTTTTTTATTTTCTATATATCTTAAAGCAATAAAAGCACACAAAAACAAAAGAAAACTCATATTTTTCACCCTCAAATTTAAACTAGACATTGTTCTCAATATTTTAAATCCCAAGTCCGCATATAAAAGGGTAGGGAAGAAAATACTCCCCAATATGGCGTGAAATCCAATGGCTAGCTTGTCCTATGGCTTCGTTGTCTCCTTGGTCAATGTGGATTTAAGTTTTTTTGTGACATCATGTCCCTGCACAATGCGGTTAAATAAAGTATTAAGGATCAAAAAACTTGGAAAATATGTTACTTAGCTCAAACATCTAGTACACCAACTAATATCTCAAGGACCTAAGGGGAAACAAGAAGTGGATGATGATTCTCTAACTAAAATTAATAACTAATCTAAATTATCATATAACTAGAAAGCATAATAAATAAAAAGAAAGAAAGGATTAGGTTGTCTCTCAGTAAGAGCTTTTTTTCAAAGTCTTTAGCTTGACTCGTGTTGTTTCTGGGCTCTTCATGGTGGCTTGAAAATAGAGTTCTCAACCCTACACTTGATACAATAATTGCACTTTCTCAGCTCATCATTGAGTTTCCAAACAATCATGTTTCAATTTTCGTCCCTACCAATAATTCGTCTGGCCTAGCTTTGTAGGTCTCTCGATGATCCACTCGTTAACAATCCTCAAAGTAGGACGGTTGCTTAATTGTATTTCCATGGTGAAGCTCTGTTGGTTATCCTCCACCCTCAGGACTATATCATTAGTATCAAAATCCAACAAGGCTCGAGTTGTAAACAAGAATGGTCTTCCCAAGATTATTGTGTCTAATATGCCTCTTATAAGTCCAAGATGATAAAGAAAGTGAAAAATGAACTTCTCTTCCTTGACAAGCATGTGTTCGACTATTTTGTAGGGATGCTTCGGTGATCAACCTGCCAACTGAAGGATAATAAATGCCACTTTAGGATTTCATAATCCCTGATTCCTGTAAAAAGGCAAGGGAATTAAATTAATACTCGTTCTTAAATCAATTAAACAATTTATATCATGTAAGTTTCCTATGGAGTAAGGTAGATTGAAACTCCCTGGATCTTTAAGTTTGGGAGGACTGTACTGAATGACCGCGTTGCACTCTTCAAATAAAGCTATTGTTTCATGCTCGGGCAGTTTCCTCTTCTAAGTCAACATCTTCTTCAAGAACTTAAAGTAGTTTGGAATTTGAAGAATCACGTTAATGAAAGGGATGTTGACATGCACATTTTTTAAGACTTCCAGGAACTTTGTGAACTTCTTCTCCAACTTGCTATTTTTCAACCTTTAAGGGAAATGGGACTGGTTGTGGCTTTGATAGGACCTCAACCTATGGACTGTCTGAAACTTGTTCCTTGCCCTTTTTAGATACTGGAGTAACCTTAGTCTAGTTCCTTCTTGCAGTAATTTTCGATAGATAATCCCCATTTCTAGTGGTGATGGCCTGAACCTTGTACCTGCTCTCATGGATTTTTCTATGTATCGCTGGCAAGGTACCATGTGGTCTATTGTCTATTGTAGCTACTATTTGTCCCACATGTTGTTCCAAATTCTTGATAGAAGTCTATTAATTCTGAAAATTGGCCTCGATCTTTATGATGTACCGAGACAGTAAATCTTTCAACGACTGCCTTCGCTCTTACTGATGTTGCTACTGCTCTTGGAACCCTGGTGGTCTATTCTGATTATTTTTCCCTTGATTATTAGGTCACGAGGAGTTTAGCTATGTGTTCTAGTCTGGGTAGTAATTGTTGGGATAGTTATGTTACCTCTGGAAGTTTTGTACATAGTTGACCTCTGTTGGTTGACCCATGTGAGTAAAAGTTAAAGGGCAGCTTGCAGTGATGTGATCTGTCCCACAACCTGTGCACACCTAAATTGTAGTTTGTACCATACAAGTCTAGGGCCCTTTATATGGTCTCTTTTGGACCTATCCTTCAAACTTCTTAATTGGACTTCATTCCTTGAGCCTTTTAATCGGGCTGCGTTTTATGTGTCAACAGTTGGGAAATCAAATTTGGAGGGACACTTGGTTTGTCTGGTGAACTAAACCCACAAGACTTGTTCCAAAGCGTTGTAAGTATGCGAGTGGTTCTGTTAGAAGAAAGTTCAGACATCTGTCTCTAGAAATTTACTTCAGATTTTATAAAAAGGGTAACGATGTCAACAGATCTCGACTCAGCTTGAGATCGACCATGAAAATATAGGCTTTATTTAGGTTGTCCACATTAAAATGTGGAGCAAAGTTGAATCTTCTATCATATTAAAATGCCCCAGTTAACATACTTGCATAAGCTTCAAGCTTTGTTTTTCTTTGGAATCTAAAAATAATTTCCAACAACAAGTGACCATGCAGTATTGTAGTCTTTCCGTTTGATGAGAAGTTCAATTTGCTATAATTTCGGGGAAATTACAGAGTATTGTGACGTTATGTCTTATTAAAGGTCTATCCTGAGAAGACAAGAAAAATCATTGGTTTTGCGTTTGAAAGTGAAATGTAGTCTATTTTCGGCGCTGGTCTTCTATAACTATGCGTATCAAACAGATCAATTTGGATTGTCCATAACATTTTTGGAGTTTTTCAAGGAATATTCCATTGTTAATTACGATAGGGAGCCTCATCTATAAAATTCCAAGGTGCATTTAGATGTACTAAAAATTGTTTTTGTGGGTGAAGCTCAAATAGAAATGTATAGGGGTAGCCATGACAAATGGGAGAGATTGGTGGAAGCTGTGCTGCGAAGAGAGGAGTTCAGGGAAATTGCTCTAGGTGATTCTTGTAGCCTGAGCACCACCTCCATTCCTAATTCCGATTGAAGCTTGAGTTTTTCACTTTCTGAAGTGAAAATGGTGGACAATATGAGGAGAAATGGAGATCATAATACATATACTGTACCCAAAATGAAAGCTGCAAGAACCAGTATAAAACAACAAATTAACCAAGTCACGACTTAAAGAACACAAAGTTGCGAAAGAAAGAAAAATCAGTTTTTGATGACAAAATTGTATTTATTGAGGGTTGTAATCTTGCATTTGATCTTCAAGATCTATTGAGCGCTTCTGCTGAGATAATTGGACAGGGAACATTTGGGTCTACATATGGTGCAGAACTAAAAAATGGACAGACAATAGTTGTAAAGAGATTGAGAGAAGTGAGTGTTTCAAGAGTCGGGTTTGAGCAGCAGATGAACTTACTGGGCGATATCAAGCACGAGAATGTGGTTACACCAAGGGGATTCCACTTCTCCAAGGATTATAAGTTCATTCTATATGATCACTACAAGCAAGGGAGCGTTTTCGACATGCTACATGGTATGTTCAATCAAAACTTCCTGTACTGTTGCTGAAACAACTCTAATTGAATTCACAATCTTAATGTGCAGGAAGAAGCGAAGGAAATAGAATTCATTTGAATTGGGAAAACCGACTAAGAATTGCAATTGGCATAGCACGAGGAATCGCTCATATCCAGACAGAGTGTGGTGGAAATCTTATACATGGAAATATAAAAGCCTCAAATATTTTCCTAAATTCTCAAGAATATGGTTGCATTTCTGGTCTTGGATTGGGGAAATTGATAAGCCCGACAGCACCACCATTCATGTGGATTGCAGGATATGCTGCTCCGGAAGTCATGGACCCCGGCAAAGTGTCCCATGCATCTGATGTCTACAGCTTTGGAGTTGTTGAATTTGATGGAATTGAATGTAAAAATGATGAACACTTGAATGTTATTGCATGAGTTCTAATTTACAGTGAATGAACTGTGTTGACTTATATAAGATAATAAGCAACGGTTGCCTATGCTATTCTACTGTTCTGTTGATTGTCTGCTGATCCTATTTACTGATTTATACAAATGAGGATAAAAGTAGAGTTGGCTTTATTTCTGGCTGCTCCTTTTCTCCCATAATAGGCCTATGATGAATGACCCTTCTGAGGCTATCTGATGGACAGAAACTGTATCTTGACCTGATGCCTTTAATGCCAATGATGAACTAAGTGTCTGAGGCAATAGTTCATTCCTAACTAGCTTAGTTTCTCAACACTCCCCCTCAAGTTGGGTTCGAATAGATTAATTGATCCCAACTTGCCAAGAATGTTAAGATGACTGTTTTTGTCGAGTGCCTTTGTAAAGATGTCTGCCAATTGGTCTTTGCTTCTAACAAATGGTGTTTCTATTTCTCCCGACTGTACTTTTTCTCTGACAAAGTGACAGTCGACTTCAATGTGTTTGGTCCTCTCATGAAAGACTGGATTGGATGCAATATGTCGCGCAGCTTGATTGTCGCAATACATTTGCATAGTTTCTATATGCTCTGTCTTCATGTCTCTAAGTAGCTGCTTGATCCAAGTTAGTTCGCTTGCTGTGGATGTCATGGCACGATACTCTGCTTTAGCACTTGACCTTGCTACAACATTTTGTTTTTTGCTTTTCCAAGTGACCAAGTTACCACCTACAAAGGTACAGAAGCCTGTGGTTGATTTTCTATCGCAGCTCCCGGCCCAATCTGCATCAGAAAAACCATTTACAGTATTAGAATTATTTCTTCGCATCCAAATACCTTGACCTGGAGTGCCTTTAAGATATCTTAGTATCCTATCAATTGCACTCAGGTGACTGGTACGTGGAGCATGCATAAATTGACTTACAACACTTACTGCAAATGCAATATCAGGTTTGGTAACCGTAAGATAGATTAGTTTTCCTACCAACCTTTGATATTGTCCTATGTCAGGTAGTAAGTCACCATTTTCTGTTCCAAGTTTAACATTGGTTTCCATTGGGGTACCGGCTGGTTTAACTCCTAGTTTACCAGTTTCTTTTAACAAGTCAATAACATATTTTCTTTGGGATAGAAATAGGCCTTTGCTGGAATGAGCTATTTCTATTCCGAGGAAATATGAGAGTTTTCCAAGATCCTTGATATCAAATTCATCTTTTAAGTGTTGTTTGACCTTTTTAATTTCTTCATTATCATTTCCAGTGATGATGATATCGTCAACATAGACAAGAATAATAGTAATGGATTTTTGTAAGTGTTTGACAAACATAGATAAATCGGCTGAGCTTTTGACAAAATCATTTTTCAAAAGGGAGAAACTTAGCTTAGCATACCATGCTCTTGGAGATTGTTTTAGGCCGTAGATAGACTTTTTTAGCTTACAGACTAGTGATGAATTCGAAGTAATTTTATGGCCTGGAGGAAGAGTCATGTAGACTTCTTCTTCCAAAATACCTTGAAGGAAAGCATTTTTAACGTCCATTTGAAATAGATTACATCCTAAGTTGGTGGCTACGGATAATAAAATTCTAACGGTGCTCATTTTTGCTACTGTTGCAAAGGTTTCTTGGTAGTCAATGCCGTAGGTTTGGGTAAAACCTTTGGCAACTAACCTCGCCTTATATCTTTCAATCGTGCCATCACTATTGTATTTGATTTTATAAACCCATCTACAGCCTACAGGTTTTTTACCCCTCGGTAAGTAGACAATATCCCACGTGTCATTTTTTTCTAAAGCTTGAAGTTCTTCCTTCATAGCCTTACGCCAGATAGGATCCTGGGTGGCTTCATTAAAGTTGGTTGGTTCGACCTGTTTGGATATGTTACCCAAATAGGCCCGATATTCAGGAGAAATCTTTTTATAGGAAATAAATTGTTGAATAGGATACATTACCTGATGGGATACATCACCTGATGGGATACATAATCCCTTAATCTGGCAGGAGGTCGAATTTGTCGAGTGGATCTTCTCAAGCCAATTTCTTCTTGAACTGTTTCCTCATTTGGTTCATTTTCTTCATCTTCTTCTCCCCCTGAAGAAATTGCATCTATGGTACCAACTTGTTCTTCCTCCGCACGTCCAACCTGTTCTACATTTATTTCTTCCGGGAAAACAAAATTTATTGGAGGTAACATAATTGGTTTACCTTGAGCATTTTCTTGTTCGTATGTTAGATAGTAGGGTTTGTCTTCAAAAAAGGAAACGTCTCTTGAGAAGTACAGTTTATGAGTTTTGGGATCATAACACTTATATCCCTTTTTTTCGGAAGAATATCCTAAGAAAATGGTTTTAACAGAGTTTTTATCAAATTTGTCATGTCTTTTTATGTGTACAAAACATGTAACATAATTTATTGGAGGTAACATAATTGGTTTACCTTGAGCATTTTCTTGTTCGTATGTTAGATAGTAGGGTTTGTCTTCAAAAAAGGAAACGTCTCTTGAGAAGTACAGTTTATGAGTTTTGGGATCATAACACTTATATCCCTTTTTTTCGGAAGAATATCCTAAGAAAATGGTTTTAACAGAGTTTTTATCAAATTTGTCATGTCTTTTTATGTGTACAAAACATGTACAACCGAAGACACGTATATGATCAAGATCAATTTTCCGACCCTTCAGAATTTCTAAAGGACTCATATTTTTTAGCCTTGCACTCGGTAGTCTATTTATAAGGTAGGTGGCTGTTAGCACGGCATCAGACCAATAGGATTTTGGAACGTTACTTTGGAAGATGAGTGACCTAGTAACTTCAAGTAAATGACGATTTTTCCTTTCGGAGACTCCGTAAGGTTCAGGTGTGTTAATACATGCAGTTTGATGTAGAATTCCTTTCAATTTGAAGAATTCCGAGAAATTTTTGTTTACATATTCTGTCTCATTATCAGATCTAAAGGTCTTGATTTTTGCATCATATTGATTTTCAACAAAATTAAAAAAGTCTTGAAAACATGTGTAAACCTCATTTTTTCCTTTTAAAAGGTAAAGCCAAGTAGTACGAGAAAAATCATCGATAAATGTAACAAAATACTTAAATTGGTTATAAGAATCCACAGGCGCCGGGCCCCACACATCAGAATGTATTAAGTCAAAGCATTTTTCCGATACATGAGTAGATAAGGAAAAAGGCAACCTAGTTTGTTTAGAAAACTTGCAAATATCACAATTACTAGAGTTAAGACTACAACAAAATAGTTTATTTAGAACTTGATCAGATGGATGGCCAAATCTCCAATGCAGCAACTTGTCATGATAGGTAGAACTGACCGACACATGACATCTATTGGAATTTTCTTCAAGGTAATAAAGTCCATTTTTTTAAAAAAAACCCTCACCAATCTTCTTCCCTGATTCTCGATCCTGAAAGGTTACTCTATTTGGTGAGAATATAACATTACAATTTAAATCTTGAGTTATTTTACTTACAGATAGTAGATTTGAATTAAATCCCGGTAAGTATAAAATATTTTTCACGTTTTTTGAAAAGAATTTTGATGTTCCTAAACCACAAATTTGGGCTTTATTTCCATTCGCAACAGTCACATGTTGAGGCTCTTTAATCTGTGTAATATTTTGTATTTTACTCGTGTCCCATGTCATATGGTCGGTAGCACCAGAGTCAATGATCCATTTATCCGTATTTTGACAGAAATTAGCAATTTTAGACATATTGGAAATATTTAAATCGGGATTGGAAAGTACAAAACCTGGAGTAGTTTGTTGTTGTAACAAACCATTCAGTTGGGCCAGTAGTTGTGTCAATTGGGCCGTTGGTGCTCCAGAGGGCCCACTTCCTTCATTTAAATTAGATTGTGCTATTTCTTGCCCAAATCCAATGGCCCCAAGTCCAGCTAATCCACCAGGTCCATTAAGCCCAGGTCCAGTGTGTCCAGCAGGTCCAGGCCCAGGTTTAGGCCCAATTCCGGATCCATTAAGCCATATTCCATGTCCATGCCCCATTCCAGGTCCATCCCTTTCATTAGGGTTCCCTTCGACCCCTCTGTTCGTCCCTCCAAACCCTCCAAATCGCCTTTCCCTTCGAGCACCATTCCAGTTCCCTCTCTCCCCTTTGCTTCTCGCCGGCCGGAAATGAGGATGAAGGATCCAACAGCCTTCTTGGTTGTGCCCTGCACGTTTGCAGTGGTCGCACCAGTCGGCTGTTGTGTTCCCCTTCGTTCTGGCCGTGTCTCTAAAATTGGGGTTTGTGTAATGGGTTTTGAAGGCTCGATTATTCTCAGAGTTTTCAGATTGTTGTGGGTTCATGAGGTTTCTTCAAGATTCCTCTTGCTCGATTGTTGCTACTACATCATCGAAACTTGGCATTTCGGCTGAGAGAAGAATTTGTGATCTGGCTGCCTCATAACTTGCATCAGTGCCCCCAGATAAGTGAAAATCAAATCATGTTCATCTCTTTTCTGAATTTCGCTTGGGTCTGTCGTTTGTGGAAGGTATGTATTGAGTTCCTCCCACTTTGAGACTAAATTTGTCACCAATTGCATGTTGCTTTGACTGCCTTGTTTGATTTTCGAAATCTCTTGTTTGAGACTGAAAATATGGGCAAAGTTTTTCTGTTGGCCATATAATTTTTTGGCTTTGTCCCATACTTCTTTTGACGAGTTGTAATACATAAACATGTTGGAAATGTGTGGCTCCATGGTGTTTAGCAGCCATGACATGACCAAGTGGTCTGTGGTTTGCCATTCCTCTGTTTTGGTTGTTTCTGCCTCTGTTGGGTTCTGTGGGTCTATAGGCTTGGGTTTTTCTTTGGTGCCTGAAACGAACTGCAACTTCCCTTTGCCACTGAGACCGATCGTTACTGATCTGGACCAGGGTATATAGTTTTTGTTGCCATTGAGAACTATGCTTGTGATTTTAGTGTTGTCTGTGTGTTGGGACATGGTTTGAATGTGAAAAAGAACTTTCTTGGCTCTTTGATTTTACAGGCTTAAAACCTGCTCTGATACCATGTTGAATTTGATGGAATTGAATGTAAAAATGATGAACACTTGAATGTTATTGCATGAGTTCTAATTTACAGTGAATGAACTGTGTTGACTTATATAAGATAATAAGCAACGGTTGCCTATGCTATTCTACTGTTCTGTTGATTGTCTGCTGATCCTATTTACTGATTTATACAAATGAGGATAAAAGTAGAGTTGGCTTTATTTCTGGCTGCTCCTTTTCTCCCATAATAGGCCTATGATGAATGACCCTTCTGAGGCTATCTGATGGACAGAAACTGTATCTTGACCTGATGCCTTTAATGCCAATGATGAACTAAGTGTCTGAGGCAATAGTTCATTCCTAACTAGCTTAGTTTCTCAACAGGAGTCCTGCTGCTTGAACTTCTCACGGGGAATTCCCCGATAAATTATAGAGGCGACTGCGAGTACGAGGTTGACAACTTTGTTAGATGGGTTCACTGTATGGTATTTAACGAGGGGTTGGATGTTGAAGTGTTTGATGCACATATATTTAAGTATCATAATATAGGAAAATTGGAACAAATACTGGAAATTGGAATGAGTTGCGTGGCAAGACTTCCAGAGCACAGACCGAAAATGTCAGATGTAGTGAAGATGATGGAGAATGCTAGAGTGCCTAATGAAGATTTTGAGTACTCCCTACCGTCGGAACTCTGTTCATCAGATTACGAGGATTCTTTCTAGTAGAAGTTAGTTCTTGTGACGAAAATGCAGACACAGAGATGTGTATATACTTTGCAGATGTTCTTCTCTTTGTTAATCAATACTTGTATGAAAATAAAACTTTGTGCAATTTATGGAGAGTTTTAATATGTCCTTTGTGTACCAGCTGCATCATTCTTGAGTTGAGTGTTCATAAAACGAACATTGCTACTTGTACATAATGTTGTGTACATCAAGGTGTCCACCCCCTCACATGGGAGTGGGGCCCACTTGGAGATAATATTTTTTATTCAAGTGGGTCCCACCCTCATGTGAGAGGGTGGATACCTTGATGTACAAAAAATTATGTACAAGTAGATAAACTCTCATAAAACAAGAGAGCACAAAGTAATAGTTTGCTACCATGGGTCCACTTCGTGCAATTCAGTGTCTCTAGCAAGGGCTTGGACCTGGGCTTGGGCATGGTTCGAGTTGGGTTGGTTTTGAGTCCAACCAAAAACTGAAACCAACTTGGTCAGTTTGGGTAAATTCCAATTCAAGCCAACTCAATCTAGCTGTTGAAACCTAACCAAATTGATTTAGGTCGATTTGATTTGGTTAGTCGGTTTGGACAATGATCCAAGTTTTGTATATATATGGTAAATGGTCGATTTTCCTAAAATCATCCTATATATCTAATAGTTAATAAAAACAATTACATCAAAATAAAAAATAAGGCTACAATCTGAATTTGAAGTTTATAACAATCAATTCTTTTCCTTGCTTTGCTTTGCTTTCCTTTTGGAATTTGAAGTTTTGATAGATAAGCGTAAATGGTAAACAAATTATTTGAGAAAGATTTATATTTGTGCTTTTATTATTTTGTTTTATGTTAAAAAATATGAATTTTAAAATAAAAAAATGTATTAGCGGGTTGGGTCTGTTAACTAATGGATTGGTTGTCTAAACCGTAACCAACTCGACTCGTCTTTTTTCATGGTTAAAAATAACCAAACCAATTTCTTGACTCAAACCAACCTAATCTGGCTCGAATCAGTTTGATCGATTTTTCGATTTTTTGCCCACCCTAAATAGAACCAGTAGTTTCTCTATGAAACACACAAGATTCCCATGGCCTGACCTTTATCCTATTTTGGGTCTGATAAATGCATTTTGTGTACAAAACTGGGCCATATTACTAAGATTTTACATTGTCAAAGTGTTGATTTCTACTTAATTTAGGCTGATTTTCTTTTGTTTCATTGTTAACCCGTTTCTAAGCAATTAGAAAGGAAGAAGGATAAAATCGAATGAAATCTATAATTTTGGAATCAAATTCCACAAGTTAGAATTGGAGAAGGATATTGGTTGCACAATTGATGAACTCAAGGATTAAATTGCATTATTCAAGAAAGGTGAAACCTTGGAGAGAAAATTACATTAAATAGGCATTGGATTTAAATGAGCCTCCGTCTGGGCTTGCTTTTGGAATGAAATTAGTGAAAATTACATGGAAACAAATTTTTAAATTACCATTTCAAAAATAGATATGAAGTTTGTTTATACAAAAATTAGATAATTCAATATTAATAATAATATTATAAAATTAAATTTCAAACCCATTTCATTTTCCTATTTGTTCTCTCTCTTTTCCATTCTCTCTCTACAATTTCTCATGCCTTTTTTTCGTCCTTCAGTTATCATCATCTTCCTATCCAACCAATTTTTTTATTCTATTTCATTTTTTCTTTCACTATCTTCGTTCTTTCATCAGTAGGTGCCGAATGCGACGGCGAATCCGTCGTCGCTGATCAGCTGCTATGAGCGGCAAACCCATCACCGATGAACGGCAATTGAGTTCCACGCGCACATCAGCTTATAGGAGTTGGTCGTCGCTGTGTGCGGAGCTCAGATCTCGTCACGTGCAGCGACAAGCTCAGAGCTTCGTGCACAACAACATACACTCTGCTTGTCACTGTGCGGCGTTCTGAGCGTCACTGTGCGAGGCGGAGAAGATGAATTTGTGGTTTGTGGCATTTCTTGTGATGGGTTTATGGTGATTTTATGGTGGTGGTTATCACATATGGAGCGCAAGGCACCAACAATCTAACAGCGATGATGATGCCGGAGTTTGGTGTGTGGTAGTGTTGTGGTTATTGTGGTGGTGATTTTGAGTTATTGTGGTGTGTGGTGGTTGATGTGGTGGTGATTGTGCAGTCTGGTGAGATAACGATGGTAGTGGTGGTTGTGGGTGGATAGGACGGGACGGGAGGTGTTTGTAATCAATTATTTGGTTGATTGTGGCCAATATATAATATATTACCTAAAAATGTAATTTTGACTCACAGTTTATTAAGTTGTGACCGCAAAATTAATTGTGACCAATTAATTTTAAAATTTGTGATCAATAAATGAGTTGTGACAAATAAAAGTTTTGATTTTGTGATCGATGAATAAATTATGACCTATGAAATTTTTTATTTGTGACCGAAAAATAATTTGTGACCTGTAGAATTTTTGATTTGTTACTAAGAAGTAATTTTTAATCAATTAATTTGATAATTTATGACCAAATTATATAGATTTGTGAAATTAATATGTGTAATTAATAAAATATTTTTTTAATCAATTATTTCATAAATAAAATTTAAAAATATCTGCTTTTTAAAATTTTAAACATTATTTCTTATTTTCGAAAAATATTATATTTAATCTCTTAAATTTGAAATTTCCCCATAAAATTATATAATCTCTTGGACTCTATTTGAACTACAACATTACGGCTAAGGGGGATTGGTGACTGTTGGTTGGAAAAAAAGATATATACACGGCCGGCGCTGGCCCAAGTCTAACAAGGCCATTTTAAATTAAATTAATTTATATACACACCCCACTACCTACCCTACCAACTTTATTTTAAATATAACATCATGTACTATCATATCCAAACCCTAATCCATTTCATATCTACTCCCTCTCACCCGCCGCCGCCCGCCCGCCGATCCCTCCCCTTCCATCTTCCTCCCTTCCCCTTCTCCGCTCCCCTTCCCCTTCCTCTCCATCTGCTGCGGCGCAGCGATTCGCAGCAGCGCAGCCCGCCGCTGCCGCCGGTCGTCGATCCCTCCCCCTTCCTCCATTCCCCTTCTCCGCTCCCCTTCCCTTCCCCTCCCCCTCCATCTGTTGCGGCTACTGTGAATCGCTGCTGCCGACAGCAGTGATTCGCAGCAGCAAAGCTGCTGCCGGTTCAGCAGCGTCACAGCGACAATGCTGAACCGTCAGCAGCGTTGCTGCTACTGGTGCAGCAGCGAAGGTGCAGCAGCGAAGGTGGAATTATTTTTCTTCATTCTCAGATCCGATTTACACAATGTCATGAGTTTTTGAAAATGAAAATGGTGATTTGCACATTTTGCAAATGATAGTGCGGTGATTTTTTTATTTTGCGGTGGTAGCTGTGACCGTGGTGATTTGTTTTGTGTATGTGACCAAGTTATTGAACTGTGGTGTTTTTTTTTTTTGTCTGTGACCATGCTATTGAACATGTGGTGTGGTTTTTGGTGTTTGTGACCTAGCTATTGAACT
>CM032631.1:33595745-33910451 GCA_019097785.1 Fraxinus excelsior | reverse complement strand
GTTTTAGATTAATGGTTGACAAACAGGACTTAGAGAGAATTAGTTTTAAGATTATCACGTATTTATCTTGTTTTGGCAAAAAAAAAAGGGAACAATACATAATTACCACATTATAAGTACACATTTCAAATTTCACAAACTCCCTACAAAAATTCAAAAATCAGGTGATAATTAATAATAATATAATATATTATAATTTTATATTAAATATTATATACCTAATTAACTCCTACAAATCTTAAGATACCATATTTAAAAGATTTTTCTCACAAACCCTCCCACAACCGAACGTCTATTTCTCTCTCTACAAACCCGTCTCTCGCCAACACCACAAAACTCAGAAAAACTCACCGTTTATCCTTGATTTCAAGCCAAAATCAATGGATTAAGGTCACAATCCCATCGAAATACCTCTGATTTTTACTTCTTTGGAGAAGTTGAAGCTCGCTGTGGAGGATTTGGATTTTCCCAAAGCAAAAACTGAACTCCCGAGGTCTGATTTTGAAGGTAAACGTATAATCACTGTTCGAGAGAAATTGAAGTTCTCTATAGAGATACAATCAAGGAATGAAGTCACAATTCTATAGAGATACATCCGATTTTCATTGTTCGAGAGAAATTGAAGTTCGACCGTAGAGGAATTGGATGTTCTGGTATGATTAAGAATGCCAGTTTTGCACGTTTGTCTGTTATACAGAGGTCACACGTCGCTTATACTAGTGAATGATACATGCAAGTATGATGAATTGCTTGAGCTTGTTCTCTCAGAATTGGGGCTTAGTGGTGCAAACTTAGTTGTGACATTAACATATTCTTTGGATTCTAGTTTACCTCTAGTTCGGATTTTGAGCAGTAATAATGTCCTAACATATTTGAGGTTAAAATCTTTGGATGGGGTGGTATCGAGTTATCCTATTATGGTTGATGTTATCTCTACACTTTCATGGCAGTCAAGATGTACATTGCAATGCCCAGATTCGTTGACTAGTTCGGAGTCATCAGCTAGTGTGTTTTCTTTAGAACAAATAGCTCAAGAAATTTGTGACTCCGTTGTGACCGTTGACAGAGAAAACATTGAAGATGATGTGACATTAGTATCTGAAACAAATGTTAGAGCAGTAGTGGAGGGAAATGTTTTTCGCAACAAGGACATATTAAAAATGAGTTTGGCCTTCTACGCTATACAAAACAACTTTGAATATAAGGTTTTTAGATCAGACAAGAAGAAGTACGTGGTAAAGTGTGTGCATAATGATTGCAAATGGATATTTAGATCTTTACGCTTGGGAGAAACGAAAATGTTTAAGATCAGGGAAATGTCTAATGGTCACCCATGCTCGATGAACACTGTTTTAGGATCTCATCGGCAAGCATCTAGCTCAATTGTGTCAAACTGCATCAGGTACAAATACAACTCTTCACGTACAATATACACTCCTAATGATATCTCGAATGACATGTTACATGAGTATGGAGTATCGGTGAATTATGTGAAAGCGTGGAGGTCACGTGAACAAACATTAAAATTGATTAGAGGTGTTCCAACGACATCGTTTCAGTTGCTGCCATCTTATTTTTTTATGCTAGAATAGATGAACATAGAAACAGATCATTTAAATAGATTTAAATATTGTTTTATGGCTTTGGGTGCATCGATTGCTGGTTGGAAATATTGTAGGCCAGTCATTGTAGTTGATGGCACGTATTTAAATGACCACTATGGGGGTACACTCTTCACTGCTTGTACACAAGATGCAAACAATAACATCTTCATACTAGCTTTTGGTGTTGGGGATAATGAAAATGATAAGTCATGGAGATGGTTTCTTGAGAGGTTGAAGAGGGCATACGGATCGAGAGACGGATTATGTATAGTATCAGATAGACACAATAGCATAAGAAATGCTATTGAATTTGTATATCCAGAGGCAATGCATGGGATCTGTTCATACCATTTGCTTAAAAACTTGAAGACTCGTTACGCAAAATCGGGTCACAATGTCACACATGCTTTCAATTGTGCTGTCAGAGCCTATACAGTGGATGAATTTGAATACCAAATGCAGCAATTAGACTCAATTAATGAAGAGATCAGGGAATATTTGGTATGTGACTGTCTGTAACATATATTATGACTTCCTGTAACTTGTTCTGTGATATTTTATGAATGTGCCCATATGTGACCTGTTTTGTTACTTATGCCTGAATATATTATCTAATAACTAAAATTATTTTTTAGATGGATGTTGGATATGAAAAATGGTCAAGATTGCACATGCCAAACAATAGATACTCTACTATGACATCAAACATAGTAGAATCTGTAAATGCAGTCACGAAGGCGGCAAAGAATTACCCAATTCAAGCACTTCTAGAATCATTGCGGCAAACAATCCAATCTTGGTTTTGCAAGAATAGGGATAATGCATATGGCACTTTCACAAAACTTGCAATCAAATATGAGAAGCTGCTGAGAGAAACAAGCAATGACGTGAGAAATCTAAAGGTAAAAAAAGCAAACTATGTATATTATGTTGGTCACAGGTATAACTTTAAATATTTTTTTTTTCAGGTTTCACCTGCAAGTCACACTTTGTTTGAAGTGAGAGACAATTCTTCATCGTACATGATTGATATAATTCAACGTACATGTAGCTGTAGAATGTTTCAAGTGGATCAACTTCCCTGTCCACATGCACTGGCGGTAATAGCAACATTAAAGCTGGATGTGTATGACTTTTGCTCGGTGTATTACACAAGAGATGCATATTTGAGTACCTACAAAGAGACAGTCTTTCCTGTAGGTAATAAATCGGAATGGAGTTTGCCGGAAGATGTGAATAATAGAGTTGTACTTGCTCCAATCCAAAAGAGAAGCTCTGGCAGGCCAACTGAGAGGAGGAAGAAACCAGCTTGTGAGAGATCACAAGTTGTGAAATGTGGAAGATGCGGTGAATCTGGTCACAATCGTCGAACGTGTAGGAACATGGTGCCACTTAACCAGAACAACGGCAAATTGAAAGCAAAGAAAGATCCAAACATATTCAAATAGCTTAGCATAGTGTTTTTTTATTTTTTACATGAGGATATTCATTGAAATTGCAAATTGTTTCATTTTATTGCCAAACTATGTATTGTTTGGATTATATGAGTTGACTGATTTGTGCATAGAGCTTATATTACATTTCAGGGGGTCACACGTTTCTGGGAATGGCTATGTAAACATACAGTGATTGTAAATTGTTTTTGACCATCTGTGACCACAAAAGGTAGTAACAAGCTATGGGATTTTTGTTTGGCTGTGGCTGTCTGCGATCAACTATAAATAAAATACAAAGTTAATTGTTGAGTGTTTTGACTGAGTTTGAATGTCATCTTAGCCTAGATGTGACCAATTCTGTGCATATTATGGGGTATAAATCATACATTTTAAATATATGTGACCATTTGTGACAAATTGTTTCCATTTGTGACCATTTGTGACTCAGACTTATGTAAGACATTAACTGTCTGTGACTAATTGTGTCCATTTGTGATCATTTGTAACCTGTTCAGACTGCAAATATAAACACTCATCCATAACATACTTGAATGATATTAACAAAACCACACATAAAAGAGAAATAATTTCACTTCCTTTGTTCAAACTAGACAAAAACAAATTCACATTCAATTTCAAAACATATTACAAAACATAAATGTACCATCTAACTTTGAACACATGTTTTGTCTAACTTTGAATAGCTATCAACCTAATCTATCATCAAAACAATTCCATCAACATTAGTTCAGTCATCTGACTTTGATTTTCCCCTTCCAACCTGCCTCAGTTGTCTATTTTTGAACAACAATGCAGCAATTTCAAGCCTGGCATTTGCAGCATCAAATGACATTGGCATTTTGGCAAGATCATTGTGCAACAAATACTGTGCATACTTTATGACAAAAACACCACAGTCATGCCTGTAATATTTAACACAGAAAAACCATAAGTAACCTCAAAATATTGACGAAAAATGACAAAACTTGTAATGCCCATAATGAAACTTACGCATTTTGTTGTTGAGGTAAACCGCTGACAATGTTAACATGCATGTCACTGGATATGTCACCTATTTCATCAGGAGTTTCCATCCACAATCCGACCACTTTTAACAAATGTGTAAGAGTCTTCACAAGGGGTAAGACCCATTCACGAACCTTATGATCCTTGTACGATTTGTTGCTTGAATTGAATATATACAGGGTCCGGTTATTAATGTCAAGCTGCCCCAACATCCAATGAGCATGATTTGTAGGCATAATGGGCATCAACACAAATTCAACTTCTCTCCAGGGAGTATTAAATGATAACCGTTCACCATTGATGGTTTTGATTAGGTCCTCATTCTCATTCACAATGCTTGGATCGTCAACAAATTTGGAGTATAAAGTCCGGATTGTCAAATCAAATATACAGTCTGTCGTTGCTGCTTTCGTCTTCACACCTTCCCCAAACTTGGCAAGTTGTCTTATGTAATGAAAACAAGCATCCATGTGCTGTAACAACAAAGAGCATACATAAGTAATGTGAACTACTATGAATATGTGAAAAAATGGCAGCAATATTATACCGTGCTGCTCAATGATGAATCAGAATTGATCAACGTATGCCACCAAGTTTTATGGTGAACGGGAACATTGCCACAAACAAATTGAGGACTTATCACATTATCTGCATCGCTGAACTTTACCCTGTACACACATGTATGCACTCATCAAACCAATAATAACAGGTCACACTTTGACACAGATATGACACAATGACGGTCATCAAACAAATAATAACAGGTCACACAGAGACACAAAAACACTTATAACCACATTTCATGTACCTGTTCTTCGGCTTGTATCCTCTGTCAAACCAATTCTGGAATGCACTCATATCTGCACTATCAACTCCCTTCGAATAATTTTGGAACACAATGTTTCCACATGTAGTTTTTGAGCCAGTAGCAACATGACGTGCATCAACCTTAACAAAAGGTGACTGCAGATTTTTTGATGGCTTTTGAGCTCTCTTCACAGGTAGTCCAGAGGATGGAGGTGCAGGAGTATCTTCCTGAATCAAAAATATAAAAAGAAAAGTTATTGAATTAGTGTATGCTAATCTGATAATCAGTATGAATTTATAATATGAAATACTAAGTTAAACTGACATCTTCGATCTGACATTGTGTAGACTCCAACACCCGTGCAATAGCCTCATCAACATGCTCCTGCAATTCTTTACTAGCAAAGAATGCATCATCAGAGTCTTTAGGACTCTGTGACTGACCAACACCAAGATTAAATGAAGGAGAGTCGAGAACGTAGTCAGCATGAAAGCAATGTGAAGACTCAGGTGGCATGTGACCTTTGTCCTCTTCTTCAACGACATTATCACCTTTTGGCTCAGGTTCCATGTGACCCTTGCCCTTTCTGTCAACCACCTCATCAACTTTGGCTCTTGTTCCCTCGAACCATCTTTACCACTCAACTTTGTCTGAACTTCATCCATCACCGAAGATAAAATGTCACTCACAGATTCAACAAAAGATCTAAGAGACAATCTGATGTCGTTCAAGTCATCTTTCAACCCATTCTGACTCTGAATGACCTCATCGAGCTTCAAAAAACTTTTTGAATGACGCATTTTGTCATTCATGTCAGACAGTTCTGACTTCATTGACAAAAGCTCATCTTTCAGCTGTTTGTTATCCACATGAACCTTAGTTATTTCCTCATCCATCAACTGCTTCAATCGACCACATTCCTGAAAAAAAAAATTGTAGTTAGTAGAATTATGATCGTATAATTGCTTTTATGTCTTATAAAAATTAAATTACTTACACTGACACATGAACAATCGGGATGATAAGAAGAATGAGGCTGAGCAGGAGAGCTAGAGCTAGCAGCCCCTGTCTGTTTTTGAGGCAGTGGATCAACAAAATCATCATCCGAATCTCGAACATATACCTTTGACACCGGGGGAGTAGACTCATTTTTTACTACTGGAGTTTTAGAGCTTGTAAGGTTCTGATTCGGTTGTCTAGGTTTCGAGTACTGCACACCTGTCGATTGAACCCAACATACAGAACAACAAAATTAATTATCACAATAATACAAATTAGGTCACAATAAGTCACAAGTAACATATTTCAGGTCACATGTCATAATATATCTGAAATTCATATTCAGAACCTGACATATATGGCATCGTGAGCTCTACTTCAGATGGATCAATGTCATTTATCACAACCTGTTTGACATAAGATGGAAAAAAGTTTAGCATGTGTCGTTTTAACTATGTATAACTAATCAAATGAGTACATAACAATTCAAGGGATATTTCAAAACTTACATTCTCACTTCCAAATACTCTGTCATCCAACATTGCCCCAGAAGGATGTTTGTGTGCACTCCAATTCATAATTCGTGGATGTTTCTTACAAATTTTTGTGGCTACATTCCCCTCAAGTGCAGGTATGCACTCGTACAACCACACCTGGAAAGCCACTAAAAACTCCATCAATCTGTAGTGACTTGTTTGTTTTGTTAATCCCTTCCTTAATGAAGTCAATGTGGTCTCAAACAAATATATGCCCCAAGGGAACATTCCAAGAGTGGTAAAATCGTCGGCAAGTGCAAAAATGTATTGATCCACGACCTTCGGGTAGGGTGTAGCAAATAGATATGAGGTGATAAGATAAACAATGCCAATCTTAACCACGTCAAGGTCTGGTGCATCATCCAGTGAAAGAAATACTCTCTTCACATCTTCACTTGTGACAACTTTTAAATCACTGAAATAAGTATCCTTCACTGCTGAGGGTTTATCATCCAACATCGGTCGATCATCTACCCCATCATACCGCAATCCAGTTACCAAACAGAATTCAGCAATGGAGAACCGAATATATCTCCCATTTAAGTTGAACCACATCTCCTGTCTGTTAGGTTGCTTCACCTCCCGTAGTAAAACATAATGGATCAATTGTGGCTGGATTACTATCTCCCTACAATGCATGTAGTGAAAAAAACAGGTGTTCTCCAGAATATTCCTCTGGGCAGCAGTGAATTTCATCACAAAGTGCGTGATCACACTGTGTATGGGTGTTATGGTTATCTTCCCAGGGAACCAATCTATTGGTCTTATTAAATAGCTCCATTCCTGCTCATAATAAGTCACAATATCATATTTCGGTCACAAAATACCCAAATCAGGTCACAAATTCATACAAAAATAAACCACAAAACTCACAAATCAGTTCACAAAAATCAGATTAAACATATTCAGTTCACTTTAGAAAACATATTCACTTCACATAAATAATAATCGACCAAATAGTTAACCAAATAAGTCACAAAACTTCAAATTACAAAATCTCAGAAGAGGTCACAAAATCATATTTGTAGTCACAAAATACCCAAATCAGGTCACAAATTCGTACAAAAATATACCACAAAACTCACAAATCAGTTCACAAATGCAGATTAAACATATTCAGTTCACTTTAGAAAACATATTCAGTTCACATAAATAATAATCGATCAAATAGTACACCAAATAAGTCACAAAACTTCAAATTACAAAATACTCAGAATAGGTCACAAAAATCATAGTTCGGTCACAAAATACCGAAATCAGGTCACAAATTCGTACAAAAATATACCACAAAACTCACAAAAATAAAATTTCACCTTCTTAGAAGATTTCCCGCCAGAGGCCGACATTTTGAACCTCCTTGCTGAAGAAGAACCTTCGACATCCTTTTTCCTCTTACCTTTATCAGTCTCCTTCATCTTCACAACAATACTACGAGTTCTAACCATTTCAACTACCACAATGCTTGAAACTAAAATATAATATGACTACAGCAGTTGAATCTCCCACGATAATGTCGGCGATTGTGAGTTGTGGGGTTGAAAATGGTAGAAAAGGAGAAAACGTGAGTGTGTGTGTGTGACAGATTTCTGAGAGTCTCTGAGAGAGAAAGAGACGTGGGTTTCTGAGAGAGAAAGAAAGAGAGACGTGGGTTTAGGAGTTTAGGGAGAGAGTGAAACGTGGATTTGAATTATTTAGGTGAACGATCCAGATTAATTGAGTCAGTAAATTTGGTTGATATAATAAATTTAATTTCATTAATTTAAAAAACCCTAATTACCACCTGATTAATGAAAATTAAAATGCATCCTCTTATTTATGAAATATTAACTTGAAAATTAGGGTTTAAGGTAATTAAGTCAAAAACAAAATCAGTCTCATATATAATCCTAAGGGCATTAGTATTAGTAAAACCCTAAGCCGAAAGGGCTCAATAAATAATTAATGGGAAAAATTTACATATACTAAGAATCCACTTTCAAAATTGACAAAATTAAGGATTTCTTTCGAAATTCAGGTCATAAATAAAAATATGATAAAATTTTATTTAATTTTTTTTTTTTTGGCTTAATCAAGGGAAAACTAAAATAGGTAATATATCAAATTGATCTAAATCTGTATATATAAACCAAAGGTTGAACCACAACCTCGAGGGCCCCACCACCCCACCCCTAGAATATCGTGGAGGAGGTAAATCGCGGGATGTGCCTCAGCATGCTAAGGTACAAGAGCTGTCATACTGGTGTCCACAAAAAGTCCAATTACAAACCTTGTTAAAGGTAGGAATCGAACCATCATACTGTACATACTTTTCAAGAATATATCTCAAGGGTACATGGTAAAAGACTGTTTGTACACTTGCACTTACCCTATGGCCAAATCAATATTTCAGGATTCGAACCCTTGGCACGATAGCCTCAAGCAAAGTTGGAGTTTTTCCACCTTCCCTTTTTACCACTTGGAGATGTGCCTTGAGGACAAGTTATCTTTTAAACTTTTAGTTCACATTGTTATGTGCGATGATATATATATATAACACATAACATTTCACGTATTCTTTTCAACTATTTAATTTCTCCACCCAATGTTAAGAAACTTGTCTTACTAAGATGAAAATTAAAAAAATCATGCTCTGATTTAGAGTTCAAGATATATTTTGTAGTAAAAATAATTCAAATAAAACATGCATTTATAGCATTTTCTAAAGAGGTGCATTGTGGTAGAGAGACCTAACAAATATTGCACTATCACAAATCCGTATGTGCAAATGTTAGACTCCCAACCATAAGTCAACTATAACACGAAAACTTTGATATCGGCATGATACCCACTACATTTAAAATAGTTTTTCCGATATCAAAATGTTCAACTATTATCCCAACTAATAATAATTAAATGATTTCGAACGTTAGCATTAAAGAATTAATTGAACTCAAGAATTTTCTGGTTCTTCAATTTATATTTATTCAAATTAATAATTTTATGATTATTATTGATCGGGATGGTCTATTAAATTTTCCAAATGAAAAAAATATTATTCAAGTTATTGAACTTCTAATTTAATATGGTATTTGTTCAATTCTGATTATATTTATATATTACGAACTAAAAGAAAGTGAAACCAGTCTATGAGTACATGAAAAATGTACAGAAATTCAACAGAAAATACACTTGATAAGTTTTCATTGAAAGAGAAAATAGAGACAAACAGACGAATAGGGTGCTGACGTGTTTTTTTTCTTGTCAAGAATCATGTACGTGTAGCTTTTGATGTTCTATAGCTTTCAAGTAGATATTCAAAACTCATTATTTCTTGCCGCTCTCGTTTAGAGAGTAATGATTAACTCATTAAACGAAATACTTCAACGTATGACAATTACCTATAATATGTGAGAAAATAAATATTTTCTATTGATCATAATTAATGAAATAAAAGGAACGTCCAAAATAATTTAACAAAATTGACTAAATCAAGAATGGAATTTTATGGACTCAAGAATGCAAATTTCATTCCATGTAACAATCTTCTGGGAATGCCATTTTGTGATTCAAGGCATTTTAGTAGCAAATCTAAAATATTTAAGGAACAAAGATCAAACACGTCATAACATAACATGACATCAGCCAATTTAAATAATTTTAAATAAGGATAAGTCTTCTTGTACATTGGGGTGTCCATAAGGGTGTCCATAATGAACACCCGGCACCCCCCTATTGGATGGAGCACTCCATCCAATAGGGGGGTGCCGGGTGTCCATTATGGACACCCCAATGTACCCATAGCATCACTCTTTAAATAAATAGGGTTTACCATTACGATTGATCGACAAAATAGGAGCCCATAAACTAGTCAATATACAAAGTGAGTATAAATACCAATTATTGATCATAATCCCATGTTATCTTCAATAAATTCACCAAATTTGAAAAATAATTTAAAAAAAAAAAATTTGAACACAAGCCTTGCGCTATGACCAAAAGGAAAAAAAAAAAAAAATGGATATTCAATGTAAATTTTTGGAAACTCTCTAAAAGTATTGATATATTCAATTGAGAATTTTATAAATTTTTAAAAAGTTTCTGAAAGTTATAGTGTATTCAATTAATTTTTTTTTAAAAATCTCTATAAGTTTTGAGGTATTTAATTTTTATGACTTTCATAGACTTTTATAAAAGTTTCTATAGTACTAACTTTTAAGTAGAAAGTACTAAAATAAAATTTCAAATTTTGTCTTTCATTAATTCCAAGATTTTAGAGAACGTTCAAAAAAAAAATAAAATAAAAATTATTATGTATTTTTTTTATATTTCTCTTTCTTTTTTCCCACATTATACTTGTGATTAAAATTTATTTGTTTCTATTTTTTTTCTTATTGTTTATTTCTGTTTTTTTTATGAAAGAATTAAATTGTATTCTCATACATTTTGTTTCCTTTTTTCATTCATTTTTTCCTGAAAAATATCTATTTTTAATTAAATTGTAAAATTTTATATAGACTAATTTATAATTAAAAGTATATATTTTTTATTTATTCTTTAAAGGTATATTATATTAATAATACTAAATACTAATTTTATTTTTTATATGTATAAGTATTATTATTATTTAATTAATTAAAATCTTAAATTTTATTCTTTTTAAATTTTTTTTTTATTATACGGGGGAGAGGGAAGGAGAATGAAATTTGTGAGAACGATCACCTCTCGTATGTGATAATTTCACAATATTATACTAAATTCACATAAGTTCTATTTCAAATGAGAGTTTTCAAAAAAAAAAAAATTGAATTCCACAAAAAAGTTATAAAAGTTTGAAAATGAAAGTTTATAAAAACCTATAAAAGACTTTCACTAATTCCATACAAATCTCTAAAAAAATTTACGAAATTCACAAAAGTCATCGCTTAAAAAAAAAGTCCATGAAAATTTTCAATAATCTCAATTGAATACGCCCCTAAACTTCCATCCTTTTGTTTTCATAAATATGTTTGAATAAGATATTTGCATGTATTGGCACTCAAGGAAATTTCATCTTTAATAACTTAAAACACACACACACACACTAGAAATGATGGTGCTCAAAGCCGCCGCCCATTAATTTTTTTTTTTTTTTTCTTTTAAACAAATAACTTATTGCATTCAACGCATAGACAAATAATCGTAAAAATAATTAAGACATGTACATTATTCTAAATGGTATTATATATTTAGGTTGTGTTTCTAAGGGAACAACAACGCTACACCTTTTAGAATATTAATTTGTATACATTTATTATAAGGATATATATAAAGTTATTTTTCAAGACCAATACAATACTTTTCAAGAATATTGATTTGTATACAATTAATTATATTTCAGGGAGTATGAAGATAATATTTTATCTAAAATACTAGTACGTATAAAACTGTTAATTATGATATGTACAAGTTCGTGATTCTTTAAGAACAAGAAACATATTTCAAGAATATTAACATGTACAAAATTACGCCTCTTCACATGGGCGGAGGTAGGGGGCATTGGTGGGCTGTAGCCCACCATTGTCCCCTAACCCATATAATATTTTTAAGAAGAAATTGTAATTGGAGGAAATTACACAAAATCAGAATAATTAAAAATCAATTTCAAAAATCAGATATAAACTTTATTTATACAAAAATCAGATATTAATTCAAATTTATAATACTACCAAAACCCTAAAAATCCCAAAATCCCAAACCATTACCAATATTTTCCCCCTCTCTCTCACTCTCTTTCTCTCCCGTCGGCAACTTCGACGTCAACAAGTAAATTCAAGCATGCTCCGGCTTCGACTCCGGCGACCAGCCAATAAGCTGCACACGATCGGTAATTATGCCTTATGTGGCATCGCGACGTTCACGCACCTGCGATTGTATTGGGGTTTTAGGGTTGTTTCTTCCTCCGATTTGCTTCATCGGAGCTTGGGGGAGTGATCACCAAAAATGAGGGAGTGGGAAATTTGGAATGGGAATGGGTACAGGACTATCAGTTGGAGCTGTGGCTGGAGCACTCGGAGTGCTGGCACTGAAAGAAGTGATAAAGTACGAGGAAGAGAAGATAGCAGAGAGAGTTGAGAATGACATGGCTTCAAAGAGATGACCATTCCAGTGAATATCGCACTGATTATTGAAGTAAGACTTAATTAATGGCTAATAAATTTGTGATAAAATATGTATATATATAGTGTGCTTCTTTTCAGAAGGTTGCGCTTTGTGTTGTATCTAACTCTAACCTTGAGTTTAAGTGGAGTTTAACTAGTGAGAAATTGTTCCCATATAAAATGAATTCTACGCTGTTGAAATAAAAATCTGGTTATTAAATTTCTTGCCTTCAATTTCAATATAATTAAACTAGTTAATTTATTTGAGTTGTTTATTTATGCTTCATGGGTATGAGGAAGGAAAACTAGGAAACTGCAAAATAGTTATAAATTTTGTTTTTGCAAGTTATGTATTTTATTTTATTTTTTTGTTTGTTTCTTTGTGATTTTCATATTGTTAGGTTGTGTTGGTGGTAGCGATTTTATTGATTTTTCTAGTGCTGGATCGGAGTTGGTAGTGTCGGCGAACCTTTTTTGATCTATGACCAGATCACGATTTGACTACCCGACAGTTCGTTGTGACTGTTTGTGGCCGATTGTGACTGGTTAATTGTGACTCGTTGTAACCAATTGTGACTTGAAATTCTGAAATTTTTTTGGAAGTTCTGGATCTCTTTAAAGCTGGAAAAGGCAACCCAAAAAAGGTGGTGCTACAAGTATTTTGATGATCTGAAGATTGATTGTAATTCTCTTTGCTGTTGAATAGAATTATAATTTTGGTTATGTAAATTCGTTGGTTTAAATTAGTATTTTTGATAGGCAATAGATTCGTACGTTGATTTTTTGTATGAATTTTTGTTCAGCTCTGCTTTGTGTCAACACGAATGAATTGTGCAATGAGATTTCGAGTGGACAGAAATTTGAATTTCCTATTGCTGTTGACATGATTTTTCTCTTCTTTTAGTTTTTGATAAAATAATAGTAGTTACTTTCTGGTGTTATGTTGCTGTTGTAATTTTTGGATGAATCAATTGTATTCAAAAGTTTGTAAACAATTTCCGTCACTTCTTTCTGGTGGTGGATTGTGGTGTTGATCCGTTGTGTAAGCAGATTTGTTTGTGGTGACCATTTGTGACCAAATATGTGTATAATGTGACTGGTTGTGACCAAATGTGACTTGAGCATATTCAAGTCACATTCGGTCACAATTAACACAAAATTGATCACATACAGTCACACTTAACACGAATTTGGTCACAGTTAATCACATTGAGTACACACTTGGTCACAATTAGTAACAGATGAGACTTGACAGCAACTTGATTATATAAAGTGACTTGAAATTTTTCCGATAATTTTTTTAGGACGTGGAGGCAGGGGTGGGGTGGTGGTAGGTGGATCCATGGGATGAGGTGTTATTCAATTTTTAATTTTTTGGAAATCTTTAATTCGCCGGAGTGGCCGCTCCGAAGCGTTCACCGGAAAAGTCATCGGAAGTTCGTCGGGAGTTTGCCGGAGACGTCGCCGAGCATATGACCGTCTTCGGTGGAGAGGTGGTGGGAATATGGTGTAGTGGGGGGAAGGAAGGTAGTGTGGTGGGGTGGCATTGGTATAAATAATTAATGTATATTATATTATTTTTAATATTTAATAAATTTATTTATCACCTGATTTTTGAAATATTTTAATAAGTTTGTTATTTATGAAATGTGAACTTTAAAACTAGGAGTTATGTATTGATCCATTGTAATTTTTGTTCAAATATTAGCATTAGTCCTAGCATTGCCCCAACCCATATAAAATCCTTAAGAAGAAATTGTAAATTTTGGCCCAAATATTCTAATTTGAATCTCAACCTAAGTCCAATGCTCAATTGTTCAAATTATATTAAAGATGCTGCGATTATTAATTACTATTTTCATGACATTCATGAAACATGAATATTTTATTGTCAAATTAAATATTCTATTTAATGCACGTTTTGACTAAATTTACTTTTAATTATTAATTAAATTTTATTATACATAATTTGTATTGATTAGATCTAGAAGTAATTACTCATTTTAGTACTTAGAGACACTACATATTTTGCTAAATTTAAAAGTAATTAATTTTTTTTTTAATTTCTACGTATGTTTTCATATATTACTTATTCATATTTATAAAAAAAAATTACTTATTTTGACCACAAAAAAGATATTATAATCAAAATAAATAATTTACTCTAGATTTGATTGACAATAAAAATAATATTTGTTAAAAAAATTTATTTAATCTATATATAGGTATATTCTTGAAATCGAGCAAAAACGGATGTAAATTTAATTTAATTTCTTTGACCCTCAAGATTCTTAATTTATTTTTCTCAATTTGATTGAGATTCTTGACTCACTTTGAAATGTGATAATATACAAAATTGATAAATACACCAAATAATATTTCGAGACAATAACATATGGATTATAGTGATATATTATCGACCACATGTTTTGATCAAACTTTCAATTGTTTGGAAGGTTGATTGTCAAAGTTATTTGAAGCGTACTCGCTAAGTAATTTTTTAAATTTTCATTGGTGAATATGTATTTTTGCTTATTTCTATCATGATTCGATCAATTTATATTTTTTAAGGCAATCATCGATTTTCTATTTGGTAAAAAAAAAAAAAATACAAATATTTAGTGGAATATCTTAATGTGAAACATCTAAACTTTTTTTTTTTTTATTTCATTGAGTTCCGTATATTTTTTATTTTTTTATTTTTATCGTGAATGTCACGAGAATAGCCTCCGAAACTTGATTTCTTATGGCGTGAGTTTATTCGATTTTATTTTTTTTTTAATTTTAGCCCATTCTAACATCATTTTCTAGCTCCGCCTCTGCCTCTTCAAGAACCACAACGTCATTGAATATTATCATAAATCATATATCCGTATATTCTGACAAAGTTTGATATGAATTACAAACAAAAGATTTTAAGAGAGCAAACTTACGTAGATTTGGTAAATTCATAAAACCTTAGCAGTCCAAATTTGATATGTTCTTGTTTGCAAGATTTGATTCATGCTTCCGACATTAGATCTTTTGTGTGTTCTTCTAAAATAATCACAAATGTGAGAAGAAGAAAATAGCCAATATTTAAGCTTACAATTTCGTTATTTAGACAAAAAGAATATTTTGATAAATAAATTATTATTATTTTCTAGAATAGCCAATAGAAGTTAACTAGCAAGTAAGTTTGTTAAATTAAATTGATCTAATAAATAATATATCTTGAATAAAATAAATAATTGTTTTTAAAAATTGTGTGAACGATTTTGTTTGATTTCAGACAATTTTTAACCATTGAAATTCAAATTGAACAATCTTCAAATGGTTTAATTAAGTATTGAAAAAGTCAAACCTATGTGGACTCAAATTAACGATTTCAAAATCAAGATTTCAATTCAGTTTGGAGATGTCCATCCCTATTGAGGATGGACCATTTGTTTGAATTACAAAGAGGTTGTGAATGTTATGTGCTATTAAAATTTAGGGTCCGTTTGATAGGAATTGTGGAAAATGGATGGAAATAAAATGAATTCTAGGGAAAGTAATTGTCTAGAAATTATTTTGTAGGGAATTGTTAATTATGTATGTTTGATTAGTATAATTTTTCACCTGAAAGATTTTTAAATTTTGTGTTTGTTTGGCCTTCGTTTGCATCAAAATTATCCATTAAAGTGATATTTTCTTCCACACTTGGTTATAAAATTTGTTTCCATTGCCAAAAAGTATAAAAAAAAAAAAAAAAAAGGAAAAAAATGTTTCCTAAAAAATCATTTTTTTCATTAAAGTTTAGTATTCGTTTATATCAAAAATGTCCATGAAAGTGAAATTTTTTTTACACTTGGTTAAGAAATTTGTTTCTATTGCTAAAAAAACAAAAAACAAAAAAGCAAAGTAAAAAATGACAGCAGGTTGGAACCATGGAAAAAGAAGGTAACCAAACACGGCCTTAATGTAAACAAAATTGCGACAAAATTAAAAAGGTTGGAGACGAACTTGTGTTTTTACAATTTTTGTTTCAATTTGAATCTACCTCGCGACTTGATTTCTATAATTCGCGACCTAGCTAGATAGAATGTCTACTTTATTTGTTACTAAATAATCCTAACCCTTTTCAATTAAATATTCAAGATTTGACAATACAATTTTCTGAAAAATAAAAATAAAATAACTATATTGGAATTGAATGGTTAAATGAGATAAAATATAAGTTAGACCATTGGAGTTGAATTAATTAAAGTTGAGTGATTGATACGAATTAAAGTTTAGTGAAATGACCTCCAATGAAATTTCCATGTAATAACTGAAAAACAAAAAATTTCTAGACGCCTAAATTAACACGGTTAAGTAACGCGCCAGTTTTCCTTTCCTTCACCGAGTACTCTTCCAATAGTTTACGGAACCGGTGATTCTTCGGAACAAACCGGCGAAAAAACTCACTGGAAACTAGTTTAATTTCAACCATTAATGGAGTATGATTTCAGGACCCGAGCGGGCCAATCTTACGACCCGAATTATAACAGGCCGGCCGCCGCCACGGTGTCATCATCTGCGCAATCGCCGTACGGGAAACCATCCTCCCTCTATCCCAAGATCGACGGCGGTGGTGCCAGCTCTTCCACCCCTGGTGTCCCTAGTCGTAACCATCAATTCCAACATGCCCAAGCTCCGCCCTCTACTTGTATGTCTCTCCTGCTCTTTCTTCCGGTTGCTAAAGATTTTTAGATGGGTATCTTTTATATAATTTGTGGATTTTTTATATTTTTGTTTGATTTGCAGCTGGAATTGGGATTAGGGTTGCTGTTAAACCAGAGTATAAAATCACACCACCGGTACAATTCATTAACTTGTTTATTCTTAGAATTTTATGAATCCATAGCTTTGTAGTCTATAGAACATGATCTGTCTAATACCAATTTTCAATTGCTATGCACATGATATAATTTTTTATTTTTTCATAAATTGAAATTATTTGCAAATTTATGTTGCTTTCTAAATTTGAATGTTCATTGATTTGGAATTTATTTAGCCTCCGTTGTCTCCACACGTTGGAGAGATTCCTCGAAGCTGTTTCCACTTTGATTTTGAGTTCGAGAGGATTCTTTTGGCTGAAGCAGTCAAGGAAAACCCGAATTGGAGCCGACTTGGTCTGGAAACTGTTCCTCCTAAACCAACTGAGTCAACATCTTATGTAAGTTCACTCTTACTAATAATGTATTGGGTGTAAAGTTTGAATCTGTTGGTTTTATGGGCTCAAAATCTTTATGAAAATAATAATAATTGAGGTGTAGATACGTCTTCTCAATTTTATCACGAGGGAATTAACCGGTTGTTCATGTTCTTGTGTATATGGCTCAAGATGTAGAAATTTCTTGGTCAGTTGAGAATAGTTTTTCTAAGATGAAGATTTAATGCAAATAATCTAAGTCAAAGTCAACAATTCATTTCAATTACATATTTTATGGATCCACAACTTTTCAACTAAATATTTTGAAAGTTACGAGTTTGACTCTAAAATCACCTAACGGGGTTGAATAAGTGAATAACACGGAATTAAAATTATCAATTAAAAGTAACAAGTCAACTTTTTAATTATTTTAGATGTTTAGTCTATCAAGTCAATTTTATCCTATATTGAATTACCACAATAGTAAATGTAAATAAAGTAATAAATAACACAAGATTTGCTGACGGAAAAAAATATTTACATGATTAGAAACTCCGGAACCAAGTCAGTAACTTTCATTGTAGACAATAAAAACTTATAGTATGATCCAGCTCATGCAATCTCCAAGACTCGCTGGAACGTGCTTCACTCATATCTGCTCCCAATCTTTTTGAATTGTATATTTCTTGTAGATCACCAAGAACACATTGTTCTTGTACTCTTTCTGTACTTCTTGTCCAATCTCTCTCAATTTTCAGTAACCTCTGAAAGCTATTGAGAAAGTATCAACCACCGTTTTCACGAAGTGGGGCTTGGGTAATTATAGTATAGAGGTATTAAGGTAGTATAAGATAGACTCTTGAAAATTGCGAACTAAGGTTTCTCTACAAACATCGTCGCTCGAGCGACAAGCGGACAACAATGATTTTGTTTTGGACGCTAGAGCATCAGCTTGGCAACATGCTAGCATAATTCCGACGACTCTTTCTTCATGTTCTGTACTAGAATCCAAAGCTCCTGGTTTATACATCCTAAAAGACTCATTGACTTTTACAACTTTTTTATATAGACTCAAGTAATTGTAATATATATATATGGTAATTTACTTATTTAGGAATGAATCTTCCTAACTTATCTTTCACATATAAGGAAATTTACTTAATTCTTGCAATCATTCATAATCATATATAAGGCTCGTTCGGTAGAAATTAAAATCCAATTAAAATTGAAAATATAGTCTTTATTGGGTCCCACTCGTCTAATAAAAGTCAACAATAACGGCTAGTTTTTTAATTTTAATTCGATTTTAATCTCCACCGAACGAGCCCATAATTATATCCATATATTCATGCGCAGGTAATTATAGTAATTACATAATTTAAATCAATCAATCATAATTGTCTATATATATATAGACGTATGTAATTATAGTAATACTATAATTTTACTTAATCAATTGTAATTATATATATTATATATTCACACATATATGACAGTTTACTTATTTAAGAAGGAATCATCCTAACTTATCTTTCATATATAAGGTAGTTTACTTAATTTCATCCAATTTTTCCATATCATATTCATTTATATACACACACTTATACCATAAATATTCATATCATATTTATATGTATATATAATTCAGGAAATTACACTTGTAGTCCCTTAACTATTGGTCGATATGCAATTTGATCTCCTAACTCACCTTAAGGCCCTAATCTTCATAATTAGTGACTGAAAGATTTTTGGGGTATTATATATGTGGTCGCTGATATCTATTCCTAGGTTGGTAGGTCATATGCTGTTAGTAGGCTTCTGTCTTACGATACCTGTGTTATTGAGTTTTGGATTAGGAACATACATATGTTGGTTGGTGGCAGAGAGAAAAATGTTACTAGCCCTATTATGATCGATCTGCTTATATCTTAGACCTCTCATATTCCTAACAGGTTTGTTCAACCTTAAAAGACTGTCCAACTTCTAAAGAAGGAATAGAGTTGAGTATTCAATTTCTTAAGAATGTTTGTCGGGGTT
Source organism: Fraxinus excelsior (assembly GCA_019097785.1). NCBI lineage: Eukaryota > Viridiplantae > Streptophyta > Magnoliopsida > Lamiales > Oleaceae > Fraxinus > Fraxinus excelsior. Next base: position 33,890,734 of record CM032631.1, on the reverse strand, counting down.
TTAACTTTGGCTTGTAAGTTCTCCTTGACTAATCTTAACTTACTAAGGCTTTTGATTGACTCATAAATGTCATATATAAGTCTCTCTCTTTCTCTTTCTAGCTTAAGTGCATTAACCTTCTTAAGCACGGTTTTATTCACGTTCTTAATCTTAAGACTCTCCTAAATATTTGATGATAATCCTCACAAATCTCTTCCTCATCTTCAGAATCTTCCTTAAAAGTGTTCACCATTATCCACTTCTTCAACCCTCTCATTGTCCTTATCAGATTCACTCCTAATCCTAGAAGTGAAAGTCATAAACTTCCCACTTTCATCATGAGTAGACCTCTTACTTTGATTATCTGAGCTAGACTCGTCATCTGTGAAAGTTGTATTTAGCTTTATTCTGATTTCTAGGGCACTCATTCCTATAATGGCCAAAACCTTGACACTCATGACATCTCACAGCTAGACTTACGAGAGCTCCTCCATGTCTCTCTTGAGGCTGCTTCTTATTTCTAAACATTTTTCGAAATTTCTACATCAATAGAGTCCTACCATTCTTCCTCAAGAGTGTCCAAGGCTATAGACTCGTTCTTTTTAAGTTATAATGAGTTCATAAGTTTGGAGAGATCCAACTAATTCTTAATAGTATCTAAATCTTTGCTCTCTTCGATAGCCGTAATTTTAGGCCTAAATCTCTCAAGAAAGGATCTAAGGATCTTTCTGACAATCTTAGGTGAGGAATTCTCTCACCTAGGTTGAAACTAGAATTAACTATGCCATTTAAGCTTGCATAGAAGTCATCGAAGGTCTCATCATCCTTCATTTTAATCTCTTCAAACCTAGTGGCAACATTAGTAACTTAGAGTTCTTAACAGCCGAGTTCCCTCATTTGTGGTCTGTAAAATATCTCAAACCTCTTAACAATTTTACATATATACACACCCCTAAATTCTTCTGGTAACACAGCTATAAATATAGCATGTAAAGCCTTACTATTCCAATTACACTCATCTAAATTAATCTTCAACCAATTAACTATCGAAGTGGGGATAACATCATTAACAGTGTAAGAAGTGTTGTCCAACCATTCACTAAGCTCAACCATATACGCTCATACATCGATTTCAAGAAGGTTCTTATTCTATCTTTCCAATAGGCGTAGTTACTGCCATCAAAATATAATGGGACACACAATGAACTACTTAATTGATACCAATTGAAAGTTATGAGTTCGACTCTAAAATCACCTAAAGGGGGTTGAATATGTGAATAACACGAAATTAAAATTACCAATTAAAAGTAACAAGTCACTTTTGAATTATCTTAGATGTTTAGTCAATCAATTCAATTTTATCTTATATTGAATTGTCACAATAGTAAATAAAATAATAAATAACACAAGATTTGTTGATCAAAAAAATCATTTACATGATTAGAAACTCTGGGACCAAGCTTGTAACTTCCACTATAGATAATAAAAACTTACAATATGATCTAGTCTAGAAAACTCACTAAACTCGTTTATCTAATTCATGTAATCTCCAAAATCTACTGGAATGTGCTTCACTTACACCTGCTCCCGATCTTCTGGAATTGTCTATTTCCCATGGATCACCAAGAACAAGGTGTTCTTGTACTCTTGTGCTTCTGGTCCAACCTCCATCAATTTTCAGCAACCTCTGAAAGGTATTGAGAAAGTATATTCCTAATTATATTTAGGAAGTGGGTGCTTTGGATTATTTGATTTTGATGTTCTTCCCAACTTATGATTGATTGATCTCAACATGTAAAATTGTTGGTTGGTCTCCAAAGGATATTATGAAGGTAGAAAATAATGATCAACCATCGTTTTCACGAAGTGCTTTGGTATCTATAGTATAGAGGTATTGGGGTAGTATAATATAAATAGAACTTTTGAAAATTGCGAAATTGGGTTTCTCAAAAAACACTGTCGCTCAAGCGCCAGGCGGGCGACAATATTCTGTTTTAGACACTCAAACATTAGTTTGGTGACGTGCTAGTATAATTCCGGTGACTTTCTTTCCATGTTCCATACTCGAACTCAAAGACTTCTAGTTCATCTATACAATACCTCAAAAAACTCCTGGACTTTTATAATAATCATTTTATCTAAAGAATAGCCAATACAACTTAAAATCTAACATATTTCATCAAGTTCTATCAAAATCTACTAAAAATCTGATTTTAATCTTCGCCAAACAAGGACTATATTTATTTCTTCTTGAATGACAGCTGAGGCATGATCCTTAGATAAGAGGTTTTGTATGTTGTATTCTACATTTTTGCATTGAATCCAGGGCTCTCAAGTATCAATTTTGCAATCAAGTTTGATACATTGATTTCATGACTATCAATCCCTCCAACAGGATCTCCTTGGTCGTTAATATATACCAATTGATACTCTTAGCAACAAAATTACATAGTTTTTTTTTTTTTTTTTTTTAAATAAATATTTTGTCTTTATGTTCAATTGTAATACACACTTGAGCTGGTAAGAATAGGAAAAAAAAAAAAAAGAAAAATGAAGTTTTCAAATACGGTTGGGAATGACCGGGATTTTGAATTCTTAGAACTGTATATTAGCTCCAGGGTAAATTTCAATCTGATTATGCCATCGATTGCTTAAATGCAGAACCCCAGTGGTGATCACTTAGTGAGCAAATATATAGCATCTGGCCTTAATCGAGATGCTGTGCCTATTGCTGTTGCAAATTATGGAGACAATTCGGCCAAGGTAATTTCCTCTCATTTAATTCTCTTTTATTTTCACATATATTAGCAGTTTAGCACCCACTATAATTCATCCCCTTTCGTATACTTGTCATGTGATCGTGTTGTTACCTTTGGAGTATTGCGGGTGGCATGTAAAAATTGAATTGTGCTTGCAGTACTTAGTAAGAGACCTTGTCTCTCGAGATGCTATTAGTGTACATATAAGGTGTTGGTTGAATTGTTTGAGGGAGCACAGACGAATTCCACCATTAAATGCAATTATTTTTTGCAGCAGAACAAAAAACTGACAAATTTTCCATATGCGTGCATTGAGTAGGCAACTGACTGTGATTGCTTTCACTATATTCAGGTTAAGGAATTTGTGAATGGCTATACTCTTCTGCGAGAAATGGGATTCTCGTCAAACAGTGTTGCAGATGCCCTGTTCATGTACGAAAATGATACAGACAAGGCATTGGCACATTTTCTCAACGGCGCATCCTAAAATTTCAGTATTATTAGTTGTTTTAAGTTGAAGTGGTTGCATCTTTTGTTTGTACTGGTGCAGCCAATTATGTACCCTAGTAATATAATCCTGTACGATTGTAAATGGTAAATGAATTTCGTGTGAGAAAGGAATGATATGCTCTTTAAACTAGTAGTGCTATTAATTGTTCAGACTTCATATTTTCCATACGATAAACGAATTTTGATATGGTACATCTATTCGATAGTTCCTAAAATTCTACTCCCAAAATGAATAATATTCAGTCGGCTGAACTTCTTAATAGATGTCTATCTATTCTGTATTAGGATGGCACAAGATGGTCGTACTTGCTAAATTTATATTTTTACTATTTTACTTGAATAATTTTTTATCTAAGTAGCTCGATCCTCAACTCAGATTTTAATATATCTCTTAAAATGTATGAATTCTCATGATAATCAGTATAATGTCAAGTTCGGCGTGATGTATCTTTAAAGAAGAGAGAACCCACAACCCAACTCGTAATGGCTTGATCGTATTGGATTTTTATGAGGAAAGGTTTTTGAAAGGAATTTTGGCGCAAATGGATCGATACCTTTGCCTTTAGTGCAGAAATGATCTCAATTTTTGTTTTCTTATCGCGATCGTTCCTAACTTTTTAGGTGTTAGTTTTGAAAAATACTAATATGCCCTTATTTTTAATTAGAAAAAATAGTGGTTAGGTCCCTAACCTTTGAAAAAAGTAAAAATGAATTCAGAACCTTTATTTTGTTATATTAATTCAGAGTAGTAAAGATATTATTATAGTAATTTAAATTAAATTTTCCAAAAGGAAAAAAAATTTAAATTATCTATCTTTTAGTATATAAATAATTTATTTTCTATGTGTGGTTGAAAAGATGTGGAACCCATAAAAGATGTGGTTGATATTGATTTTTTTTACTTTGATTTAGATTAAAATCAAATTTTAATTCGGTCCAAACAGACCCTGAGTTCCTTCCGTGTTTCTTCTCCAAATGCATTTGGAACGAAATAGTTATATATCACTACAATATATAAAAGAGACAAGTTTGTGCCACAGTTCATATGACATCGTCTATGACGTAATGCTGACATCATGAAATGTTAACATTTTTCTAACATAACACATTTTTCTCGGTTTGATTTCCCCATTTTTTTGCTATATATTCCACTGTTTAATGTCTTCTTTAAGAATCCAGCAAATCTGCTCTGTTTTCTTTTGGTTACAAGTCTCTCTTGCACTGGCTTTTCAAAAGTATATTCTCTTTTTTGTTGAATAATTTTGTTATTTAGCACCATCATTTCTAATTGCTTTGCAAGAAATTGCTAATAGAACCAACATTTACTCATCCGCATAATTAAAGTAAATTGGTAGCAGCCAAACCCAGAAAATTTCTTAAATGTTTTTGGCTGTTTTGATTTCATTAGATTCAAGACCTTTACAAAATGTTGAATGTTGGATATTTTAATTTACTTTGTTCTTGGATTTTGATTAATTTCTGGAAACTTATCATCAATAAATTCAACTTTCAGAAGCCACTATATCATAAGAGTGGGTTTGCTAAGTCGGTTACTCTTCAATTTACCCATTTATTAAAGAAAAAATCTTGTGTCTCTCCATGCTGCACGGAGATGTCTCCATGTCTCTATTTTTCCCCTCTTTGATTCAACTGACCAATCTCATATTATCATCGAATAACATTTTGAAACTAATTTCTAACACGTTAGGTTTTCAATTTTTTTTTATTACATTGACATACATAATACATATTCTTTTATTAGCCTAAATAAGATGGGTGAATTTAGGAGGGGTGTCTACATTTTTTTCTCTTTCTTTTTTAATTGGATTAGGTTATAACTATAAATTTGTTGCAATGTACTGATTCATAACTATATTGTAATAAAATATATGTAAAATTCTTTTTCTACATTTCATCAAAGGGGCAAAACACTTTCTACCACATGTCGCGATTTCCAGAATTATTACTAAATTATTTCTTATTTTTTTACCAAATACTAAATTTCATTTACCACAGGTCGATCACCGCGAGGGCCTTTGCCCCCGGACCCCCACGAAGGGGCATTGCCCCCTCGACCCCCGCGACCTGACCGGTCAGGTCGATCACCGCCAAGGGCGTTGCCCTCGGACTCCCATGAGGGGGCACCTCCGCGACTTGACTGATCAGGTCGATCACAGTTGGGGGTGTTGCCCCGAACCCATCAAATAAATGTCTGCTACGAAGAGTTGCGGTTCAACTTGGAATGACGACTACCATGCAATTAATATATAATATGTGCATTGGTTGGCTTTGAAATTGAGCAATCAATCGAGTTTCATTAGTTTGAACTTTCAGATTCTCTAGATGGGGGGTTATGCTACCTACCAAGTAATAAGCAGTTTGCGACATGGTTCACTTCATTGGAAGTGCAATAGACAATGTCCAAAATTAGGTAGGCAAGTTGAGACTTAAACAGTAAAAAATTAAGCCTCACGCTCTGTAAATTTTAGTAGGCTATATGAATCCTTCTTTGCAACTCACTTCATGTCATTGCTATGTCTATGGGAGAAACCTAACTATGAGTATATAAGGATTTAGGTTATATGAAGTTTGGTGTTGACTATTAACCTAATGTAATGATATGCGCGGCCACTAAATGTTTGTACTTCAAGAAAATTGAGGAAGAAAGAAGAAATAACAATATCTTGATAGTTTGTTGGTGTATGAGTGTTTTTAAATTTGAATTGATTTACATGCAATACAATCATTTTCAACATACAGGTCAACTTCTTCCTTCTATAATAATGTACTATTTAGTTTCTATATATTTATACAAATATGAGATCCATATATGATATCTAATGCTCAAGAAGTTAATGCACTAGACATAAGTCTTGCAGTTTCTTTTCCAATGACCTATTATTCGAAAATGGTAATAGAGGTCATTAGATTTGATATTGTCCTTATTCGCTTTGGCTATCTTAGTCATCTTGGTTGCTTTCCTAAAACATCCTTTAGTATGACTACTAAGATTTACTCACTACAAACTTAGTTATTGGATTTTATAGTATTAAGCATGTTCAGCAACTCAATGAGTGTGCATTGAAGTTTATTCATGTTAAATTCATAATTAGTCATAAATAACTCTCTGACAGAGATTGTATAACGAAGTCTATACTTAATTCATGGTTCATGACCGAAACCCAATTGAGACAACTTTCAATGTAGTCAACATTTTCAGTACATGAGTACTGATTGAATATTCTTCTACCACTATACAATGGTATAGTTGCCATGAAATATCATATCTTTTCACATGTGATTGTTTATCATTCAACACCTTGAGATGAAAAATCATGTGATAACATTTATACTCAACACAAAGTTTTTGGACGGTTGAAGGGGTCAGTCATTGGTCCTCAACACAGAGTGCCTTCGGCGGTCGAAGGAGCCAGTCTTTGGTCCTTAACATAAAGTGTCTTGGTTGCTCGAAGGGGCCATTCCCTGGTCATCAACAGAAAATTCCTTGGACGGTTGTAGAAGTCGGTCCTTAGTCCTCGATACAAAATGCTTGGATGGTCGAAGGAGATGATCATTGGTCCTCAACACAGTGTCTTGGACGATCAAAGTAATTGGCCATTGGTTTTCAACACAAAGTGCCTTAGATTGTGAAATGTGACAATCCTTGGTCCTCAATGTGCACTGAATTGTTTGTAAATTTGAGTCTGTTCATAAGCTAATACATTTTGAACTCTCGCACAAAAATTTAAGCTCTCCACAAAAAAAAAAAAAAAAAAAAAAAAATTAGGATCTCAAAATTCTTGACCTATATCAAAAGTCTAATCCCTGGAAAAAAATAAAGAATGTTATTTTCGACTTTATTAAAACAATTTTACTAAAAGAAAAAAAAAAAGAAATTCAATTGGTTTTTGCCAACGACAGTTTTTTATTGGTTGCTGCTAGTGTTGAAAACCAATTAGAAAAAAGGCCCACCAATTTTTACACACATGCACACTCACATATGTGTGAGAGAGAGAGAGAGAGAGAGAGAGCTTACCATCAGAGTTAAAAAAAATTTCTCTGCCTATATTTGCAAAGTTAACCTACTTTGTTTTTTTTTTTTTTTTTTTCAAATTTCATAATTTGTGCATACAAATAGGCGAATGTAGAATTTCACTCAAGCCCAACTTACCATCAAGGATAGGAAGTATGTATAAAAATCAAATTAATTATGGGTTGTGTATAAAAGGAATAAAAATAAGAAAAAATCAAATTTAAATTCAGGATTTATTAATTTATTCATTTTCATGATAAATAAATAAATCTTGAGTGGACATTTGTAAACATAAAAAAAAAATAGTTAATGAATTTCGTCAATTTAAATAAATAGATCAATTAAGGTTATTAAATTAAAGTCTATTAAGGCCCATAATATTTAAAAGCCCATCCTCCTTTTCCAAAATTCATTATTATTCAATTATTATTTTAATTAAAGATAATTGGCTGGTTACCAAATTCTTACGAATTTCCCTATAAATAGGAGCAAAGGTCCATAAAATTGGACAAGTGAAGACTGCAAGAGAAAATCACAAGTGCAGAAGAAATTCAAAAGCCAATGGAAGAGAAGAAATTCTCTCAAGCCTAAGTCTAGAAATACCAAGAAGATCTAAGTCTTCTTCAAATTCAAGTGGACAACAAATTTCCTTGGTATAAAATGTCACCCCTAGTGTCTTCTAAATCTAATGAAACTTTGAATGCAATTTTGCGTATTATTCTTGTATTGTAAACTTGGTAATTTCCAACCTAACACACATATTCTTGTCCATTGTGTCTCTCCCACACCCAAATACTATTTCACTGTTTGAATTAGGTATTGGAGTACCTTCGATCATCGTACCTCTCATCGGAACTATGATCACGAGCAGTCTAACGTGATGTCTAAGTGTGTATATCACATACGTATAGAAGAGCAATGAGTTGTGATATGTTGGTTATATGGTCTTGTTGAACTACGAGGTCAATAGACGGATCCGTCACTAGAAAATCACACTTTAATCACGAACATATAGCATAAGCAAAAAGCCTACCAAAAATATATCTTCTTCCCCTTCAAAAAGACTTTTGTTCTTGAAAAATGTTTTCTAAATAAAATCTTATAACATTGAAGGATAGATCAAAGGAGTTTGCATGAGTCATGGACCAAAAGTAAAATGAGGATTAAAAGTAGATGATCAAAGTGGCTAGGATCAAGATGGGGGTCTCGAGTTGTAAGTCACGATCTGGTCAATAGAAACCTTGGCTTACATTATTGATGTCACCAAGATTTTTCTGAACAAGTGCATTTATGGCTGTGTAAGTGTTATGTCATAAGTCTAATCGATTTTGGATGTAAACATTTTTAATATGATTAATGCATTTTACTTATTGACTTAAGAGTGTGATGAAATATATGATCAATAATCGAGATTAACATATTTTTATATCTCACAATTGATTGGATCATAATATAGATGAAATGATTATAGTTTAACGATAAACGAACAAGTTAGATTTTGTCACAACATGTGATATTTTTAGTTGCATGTATTGTCCTGACACATTGCTATATGTAATCGAGGATGACGAATGTGAATTAATTAATTTAGGTGAATCAATGATAAATTAAAAGGGAATTTTAATTAATCTTAGTTTTAGATCAAAATAATGATCACATTGTCCAACACGTGACATTTCCAATTACATATATTGTCCTAACACATTGTTAGATGTCAATCGGGGATGACAAATGTGAATTGATTAATTTAGGTGAATTAATGATAAATTAAAGGGGAAATCTCACCAAAATGCTGGTTTGTGAAGCCATGGTTGGAAATTTATGCAAGAACATGAACTTATCAATCTTTTATTGAAATGGTATTGTCCTCAATCAATGAATAGCATAACTTGTTCACTTCTTCCTTTGATTTTGAAAGAAGTCTATGTAGGGTGATTTTGAGAAATGAGATCTATTTAAGTGAGAAAAATTGTAGTTTTCTCCAAATGCCTTTTATGTCTAGCTATATTTATTTGAGATAAAAGGGCTTAGTTTTAGTTCATGGACAAAATTTAGGCTGAAGAACACATAGCACTTACAATTGTTCTTCAGGTGGTTCTAGTAACTTGCTCCATTTATATCTACCCAATTGAGCTAATTTTTGTCAAATGCTCCACCACCAAAAAATAATTGCTTCCATCTTTCTTTCAATCTAGTGGCAAATTCTTTGAGGTTGCTATCACCCCTTTTTAGTCGCAATTTCTTTTCTTCTTGTTTTCACATAGAAAATTTTCACTCTTTCCATTGCCTTTTTGTTTCTTCTTTTGGTGGCTAGCCTCTTCGATTTCTTTGTCAAAAGAATTGATGTCTGTCCATTTTACAGTGACCTTTTGAAAGTGGTAGAACATGGTTAATGTTTTGATTCTCACAGATGGCGCTAATTTGTTGACCTCAAAAAATGCGCCAACGGAATCTCTTCCACCTTCCCTCCGCATAGACATCGTCTGCACATTGGAACACCCGCTAGGAGGCAAAGGCCACCAGTCGAGAAAAATATCCGGCGACTTTTTGCACTCTAACAGTCAAGTCAACGTCGGACGAGATATAAAGAGAGTGCAAGAGAGGAAGAGTGAATTTGGATAGGGTTAGAAATCATGCCTCGGTTGTAAATGAAATCACATATATATATAGGAAAATGTAAATGGGCCGAGCCCAATATGCAAATTATTTAGTTTAATAAGCCCAATCCAATATATAGTCGATGCCACGTAATTTATAAGTGTAACAAATAGCATCACTCACTAATAGCAATTAGAGTTTGAGAAAACACATCACGTCTCATAATTATTATAATCTTGCTAGCACAAGAAAGAGAAATCAAAATCTCTCATTCTTGTTCTTTTGTGTAGATTACTATTGGAGATTGAATAATTAGACAATTTTTATGCGGAAATATCGTGATTCATAAAAGCTTGCAAATATCATAATTTTCTTGATCAAAATTCTTAAAGGAGTTTGAAAATGTTGTTAAATGTATAATTATACTCATGATTTCTATTTAAACATTAAGACAATCCTTGAAAGGAATTGAAATTACTTATAAATTTCACTATACATGTACAAGTAAATTCTCAACCACCCTAGCTAGTTTAGAGTGACTATTTATGCTTTCCTAAGGTCACCCTTAAAAGGCTGAGTTAACGGCTCAGGTACGTCTGCTAAGACATCATAATGAATAGATTGTCCATTATAGTGTCTCCACTTGTCTAATTGTAACAAACATGCATGCGTGTAAAGAACCTAAATTTAAAGATCTATTTTAAGTATAATAAATCAAGCAGGATCCCCATTTTTATTATCTCAAATGCACATAATAAATTTTTATAATAAATTTTTATTATCTCAAATGCACAGAATCTACCATTTTTGTTAAGTTTTGATACATAATAAATCCTGAACAATGATGTTAAACTGATGTTGGATAATTTGTATTGACACCTTAGTGATGGATCGATCTGAAAATAACTTGGGGACATTAAAAGCAATTTAATGGAGTTAATGTTGCTCATGGTCCAATACTCATGGATGGCTCAAGTTATTGAGTTGGATGGTGATATTTATTCTTAACATTACCCTATTTGTTGGAGGCCGAATACTTTGGAACCACTTGAATTAGCCCATATTTGGTAACCTTATATATATGCACACACATGTAGTAGCCATGTGGTGTCTGTGTGCAATAGAGAAGAAATGGTGAGGTAGCCATTTTTGGTGGTTGATTTGACAGTTCAACCATTGTACCACCTTTCTTCCTCCATTTGTTATATTGCTACCACCATCTTCCTCCTTTGTGGGTCACTAGTGGCAATCAGAGTGTTAAAGTTGTGGGTCAGAGCTTTCTTGGCTGGTGTTTGTTTGGTTCATTAAACTGAGCACAGATCAAGATTTCTTGAAGATTTTAACAATAAATGGTATCAGGGCATGTTGTATTGAGAAATATGTGATTTTTGGGTGCCAAAATAGACTGGAAAGTGACTAGAATTAGCTAGAACATCAGTAGAAAAAGGAAGAAATTTGGACAGCTTGAAAATCATTTATGCTGGAACTGCTATTGTGTTTTATGACCAAAGGACTCAGTGTTTAGAGAAACCAAAACCACAGCCGTGATCTGTAAACAAAGGCATTGTTGGAGGTGCCGCGCTTGCCGCTTGTGCATAAAGCCCACACATAGCCACGGCGACAGCACGTGGCGGTGCGAGGAGAGGATTCCGACGGTGCGAGGGGTTCCGACGGTGCACTTCAATAACAGTTTCTTCCTGATGATGAGGTAGAACTTGTGGTGTTGTCCATTTTCAATTTTGAGCAATACAGTGAAAACTGGACGATTTTGCTCTCGTACGTTTGGGCACCGGTTACTATTTCATGTTGCTCGGTATTTACAAACCTTTAGATGTAGTCTACTCGGTATTGTGTTCTTTGCTTTTTATTATTGCAATTAAAACTGTTGTGTATAATAATCATTTATTTTTCTCATTCGAAGTCATCTTGTGGGGGTGATGATATGATTCGGGTTACCGTGAAGGGGTAATTATTGCTTGTTACTAGACCTAGGAATTGTTAATTATTTGCTTTGATTTTTTTTGTGAATTTGTTGCCAATTAATTTTATTATTATTAGAATTACATGTGACCTTAGAAAAGTTTATTTTATTATTCTGTATGAATTATGTTGGTACTTTGCTTGTGGTCGTAGTGTGTTGCATTTTGTGTTTTTGTGCACTTTGTGGTAAAAATGACAATACATTTTGAGTTATGTTTTTTTATAAAAGAAAATGTGATTTCTCAATTTGGTAAAACGAAATTTTTTTATAAAACTTTTGATGGCAAATGTAGGTGTATGGCAAGTACAAAAAAATAAGATGTTTTAACTGCAATTTTGGATATGGTTGAAAAAGATTGTCCTAGAAATGATAATAAAAGAAAAATGAGAGAAGTGAAGGCGAATGTTGTCATTGGGTCGAATGATGACATGTGGAAGGTTTATTGAGAGTAAACATGTTTCTACATATACATCTGCACGTAATTCATTCTTTCTGCTTGTGTTTGATTGTTTAATTCTATTGCATTTGCATAAACTTAAGAGTAATCTTATTACTTTGTGTAATGAGTTTGCATGCATAGTATGTTGAGATCTATGACATACTCATTTTGCTTTGTGGGTGATGTGAGAGTGTCGTACTAAGAGAGAAATGGGCAGCCATTTTCTCTTTTACCTTTATGAGCCTATATGATTTGTGAGTTTATGTGAGGCAATCATGTATGGGTTATCTTCTTCCTCTTTGTGAGCATTTTTTGTGAGTGTAGTAAAATAATCAACTCTTTCTTCTATTCTCGTTGTGAGCGTTACTTTCACCCATTTCCTTTGTGGATTTTTTGAGCAATGGTGTTGAAGTAACTTTGTGGTGTGTGAGTCAATTTATATTGAGCTCTAACCTTTTGTGGTTGCCAAATGTGTTGATTTGCCATGGGTTTGTGATACATTAGTAATGAGGATATCTATTAGTAATGTGGAGTATAAATGCATGAAGGTGCATTGGTGATATGCATAGGGATGTGGAGTGTGACATTTGGATCATGGGTGGAGATGTGATTAAATATTGATTTTTTTTTTCATTTGTAAAGACCTTGTACAAGTGGAGTGTGAGAGAGACGATTCTATCAATTCTGTTAAGTGGAGACCCATTACCCACGTAGGATGGAAAAAGTGATGTGGTGATAGAGGATTATCTCATGGACTTAGGATCTATTGTGATTTACTTGTTAGACATGAGTTGAGTATCAGTCTAGTGAGCATGGTGGGCGATGAAATGCGATATATGTTCTCGAGATGTTAACAACACGGACTGTGATAGAATAAGTGTGGTAAGATCTTTTCATGGGGGTCATTTATGTATTTGTTGCATATGTGTTGGTATCATGTTTGATTAACTTGGAGTTAATCTATTGTTCTATGTGAACTTGATTTTTTGAAATGATCTGTGTGTAATCCTATATTATATTTTTATCGCGTGTTTATTTGCTCTTGATTGTTTACTGTTATCATATGCTTCTACTTTGGTGTTTCTTAACCTTAGTCCTGGTGAGCATATGGAGCTGGTATGTTATGAGTTTCGGGTTTGCAACATGAAGTAAGGTCTGTGATCCTAATTTTATTGGTTACCTTGATTATGCAAGTATTAACTTTATGTTTTGATTGCTTGAAGATTGATTGTGTATCAAGGTGGAGATTTGTTGTGTTTTGATATCCAATAAATCCCGAACGATGATGTTAAACTGATATTGGATATTTATATTGATGTCTTATAGATGGCTCGACCCGAAAACAATTTGAGGCCACTAGAACCAACTTAATCGAGTTAATTGTTGCTCGTGGCCCAACACTTGTGGATTGCCCGATTTATTGAGTTGGATGGTGATAATAGTTGGCCATTTATTCTTAACATTAACTCTTTTGTTGGAGGCCTAATACTTTGGTTTGTCCACTTGAGTTGGCCCATGTGTTTGAGGTAGCCGTTCTTGGTAGTTCGTTTGAAAGTTCAACCATTGCACCTCATTTCTTCCTCCCTTTGTGATATTGCTAACACCATCTTCCTCCTTTGTGGGGGTGAAATCTAGTGGCAACCGAAGTGTTAAAATTGTGGGCCATAACCTCCTCATTTGGTGTTTATTTGGTTGATTAAGATTTCTTGAAGATTTTAACACTTTTCACTCGATATGTGAAGATGAGCACAATTGATATTTTCAATTTGTTTCTGAATTAAAGTGATCTATTAAAGCTAATTTTTGAGATGTGTGTATATATTCTTTTTTGTTAGGGTTTCATTAATTCTGCATAATGAAAAGTGAATACAAAACCTAAATATCAAGAGACTATATATAGTCTAAAATAAAGGAAATTAAAAAGATTATTCTACACTTAATAAACAATAAAATAAAATAATATTATATTTCTTAACGTCTCCCCTCAAACTTACGATGCGGCAGCTACAAGTATCGAAAGTTTGTAAGAAACCAAAAATGATGGATCGAACCGAACCGAATGAACACTCATGTTTGCAAGTAGCCAACACAACCACACAATCTCAACAAATCCAGACGTACACAAATTTCAAATCCAAATATACCGAACAAAAAAAGCCAAATTTTCAATCCCATCAACTGGGCCAAACTGCAAACCAAATTTCCAATCCCACAAACTGGGCCAAACTGCAAACCAAATTTTCAATCCCATCAACTGGACCAAAATTTCAATCTCATCAACTGGGCCAAATATGCAAAACAAATTCCAAATTACCTACAAATTGCAAACCAAATTTCCAATCACATCAACTAGACCAAATTTTCAATCCCATCAACTGGACCAAATATGCAAAACAAATTCCAAATTACCTACAAACTGCAAACCAAATTTCCAAATGAACTAAACCAAATTTCAAATGAACTGGACATATACTAAATCAAATTCCAGATGAACTGAATATATACTAAACCAAATTCCAGATGAACTGAACATACTAAACCAAATTCCAAATAAATTGGACCAAGTTCCGGATTACCAAAAGCTGAAGAAACTCCAAACAAATTGAGAAAATTGAGTCTTGGTCACCGGAATGTGATGTGACTTTGTAGGGATACATCCAAAAAGAAAATAAAAAAAGAAAAACAACATTGAGAGCCAAACAAGCGGCTCAAGGCCGCTCGCCGGAAACGAAATTCAAAGGTTGATTTATTTAGGATCAAAACCGCTCTGATACCATGTTAAACAATTCAAAGAAAAGAAAGGAAAAAAATGGAGGCTAGAGTTTCATTAATTCTGCATAATGAAAAGTGAATACAAAACCTAAATATAAAGAGATTATATATAGTCTAAAATAAAAGAAACTAAAAATACTATTATACCCTTAATAAACAATAAAATAAAATAATACTATATTTCTTAACATGCCTATCCTTTGAGGAGAGACTATTAACTTAATATCATCGAAAACAAAGGTAAAAAGTAATAATACAGTATGAATATTATACTATTTTATAATTCCAATTTCCTATATTTCTTCAAATTTTCGTAGTTGTTTCTTTGGCAACATGAACCAAACATAGAATTGTTATTGCTACATTGGGTTGACTGCTAGATCAACTTGACTTAGCAACTATAGCAGGGCCATGTTAGGTTTGGTCTAACCCTTCCATTTTTTGATATCCACTGCAAGAATTCCACTCTTAGGAGCAAGTGTTTATTTTGTATGACTACAACTCATCTTAACATCTTCATTTCCTTTACGTTTATCACATTTTTTTTTCTCTAAACTAAAATTGACACCTTAGTTTAAAATAGTCTCCAATTTCCAACAGCAAGCTGACCCTGCAGTGTTGGGAGCCTTACGTTGGATCAAAAGTTCCACTTATCATAATTTCATTGAAATTATCTCTAGTACAGTGACATTTATGTCTTATTCAAGTCCATCCTGAAACTGCAAGAAAAATCTTAGGCTTTGTGAAGGTAGTCTAATATAAAATATCAAGGATTCTTGAGATGTTCTAAGAATGATTTCAAACTTAAACAAAGATGCATAGGAGGAGCAGCCATGACAGCTGGGAGAGACTGGTGGAAGCCGTGCTGCGGAGAGAGCAGCTTCGGGAAATTAATATAGACCATTCTTGGAGCCCGAGTGCATCCTGCTCGGATTCTAACTCTGATGTGGATGGAGTGAAGATGGTGGAGGATATGAGGAGCAATGGAGGTCATCATCCATACACTGAACCCAAAATGAAAGATGCAAGAACTAGAATAAAGCATCAGATTATCCAAGCTGCAGGTTACTTCAAGTCGAGGAAGAAGGAAAAATCTGTTGAGAAAGTGGTACCAGCTGAGACAGAAAATGTTTATGACAACGTTGCATTTATTGATGGTTGTACAATGTTGTAACATAATATTTTAAAAGGTTTAACCTTTGATAATTATGACTCTATTTTTGTTTTTAGGTAACTGAAAAGGGCATGTACATCTGCATATTTTTTATGCAGCAATTCGGACTCCTTCATTTTCCCTCTTACCATAATATCATAGAGCACAAAGGCGAATTCCAAGGTTCGTTAGTTTTTTCCTAGTGAGTTATTTGGCTCTGAAGCTGAGACGGAGTTGATTAGAATCTATGACAAATGAGAGAGACTGGCGGATTCTGTTCTCCGGAGAGAGCAGCTTGGGCAAATAGGACTTGGTTTGTTGGTGTTGGAGATATTACACCGATAAATGTGCACGTTATATTCAAATCAATACGCACCGTGTTATACTCGTGAAATCGAAATAGAATTCGACTTACCGAAATCTGATTTGAGAAGATAAAATAGTGATTTACCGACTTCGAATATAATAATATGGATTCTTCACTTCCCAATATGAGTGAACGCACGTTGTTCTTCAATCCAAACCTTAGCATGAAATCAAAAGAATATTAGTTACTTTCCGAAATCAAAATACTAAATTAGAAAGAAATCGGAAAATGAAAGAGGAGATGCAAGTGATGCGATCGGTCGAGGCAAGTGTTTGACACTTTGTCCTTAAGATGAATTTGCCCCGCATCGGTGCTAACGGTTTCTTGACAATCATCTCCCAAGATACAACGACCACGTCTAGCCATAGGAGCACTCCAAATGACTTAGACCAACGAACTCGAACGGAATTCTCTCTCTACCATAACCATGATTTTGATGCAAGAAATAATCACTTCTACAAAGTGTTTTATGCAAAACTAAAGTAAAACATGAAATGGAATGATATGGAACTATCAATTGAATTTGTTCCACTTCCCATTATTCCATATCAAATTCAAACATGTGGGATCCCTTATATAGTAGTTGGAACATCCATACCAAGAGACACATCTCTTAGAATTTATATCTCTCCATAAAGAGATACAATTACATCTCTACATAAAGAGACAATTATTGAAAAATAATGTCAAAAGTCATGATCTCCAAGAGTCATGATCCATATGAAAAGACACATCTTTTCATCTACATATTTTCTAGAATATTTCATAATATTCCATATAATTTTTCAATAATTCAAAATTTGGCTTAATTTCTCATTCACCAAATAACACATTTCCAACAATCCCCCACATGAATGAAAATTAATGCAAATGACTATGCAGACACTAGTAGAGAGAGGACGGAAAAAACACTGCATCAGAGAAGGTAGCTTTTGGCCTTGAACCTCCCTTAGTGAAATACTATCGGACTTACTGGCTAATTGGTGAACGTGATGTCTTGAACCATTCAGCCATTGGTGTAAGCCAAGACAACAGTACTCACACAATGTCTTCCCTAAACCGTTCATGGTTCTCACTGTTGTGTTCATTTTGGCCCTGAACAACTCTTGGATTTCATAAGTGTTTTAGAGAATTTAAGCCTTTGAAACATTCTCATAGAAGCGGCCCCACTTCACACTTATATAGGTGACCTCCTATTAAGAGTATTCTGCCATACTCCACTTGACTGAATCAAGCTATAGGAATCATTAAAAGTGTATCTTAACCTTTCAATCATTCGGCAGAAAGCACTTTAATATCATAGGAATGAGTTAGGAAATAATTTCCTAAGTGCTTCATGGAATCTTCATAACTTAGTTTTCCCTTTGAACCAAGATCTTGGGATCTCCAGTCAACAAGGTAGGGTTACCATTACAAAGACTCTTACGTCGTAGGCTTTAATCTCATTCCCTCGATATGCAGTATTCTTGATCTCTCGGTAAATCTCTAAAGGTACCACGAGTTTACACCATTGAGATCGACTGCTTAATGGTATTATGTCTACGACTTATACGTCTAGACTTACCATTACATGTGACTTAGTATCTCATCAAATATAGCTAATCAACGATTGATTGATTTAATAGATACAACATGTCACCATCAAGAAATCATCTCATGAAGCTACATGCTTCTAACTAGCTTTATCTAAAGCTTTATAAATTCCAAACAACAATGTTAGAGGATTTCTATCACACACTACACTAGTCAATCACTTTTACTAGTGGATTTCAGAAAGATGGGTATTCAATATCATTATTGAAATATCACAATGCATTTCAACTTTATGAATATTCTTCAAATATTCTAATTGATCTTGCATATCCAAACAAACACCATAATTGGCTTTTATCCCATTTCATCCACTTTAGACTTAGTGTATATCATCCTTATAATCAATATAAAGGTTTTCTATCCTTTCCACCTTTATAGATACATTTATATGATTATAAGGTATAGAAAATTGTAACTTTTAACATAAGTTACCCCCACAATTCCTCAATTAGGAATGCATATGCAATCTAGTAAAGTTGCATCCACAAGTTTTGAACTTTACATATAAGTTCGCAACCATAAATGTTAACCCCCACATTTTTGGGTTATACTTTTGAACTTAGAGTTCATCAACTCTCTCATAGTTCAATTCATTTATCGAATAAATAATGTCCATATCGAATGCTTCATGAAAGTTTAAGTACTTTCAAAGTGGTCATCAATCCACAATTTATTTCAATTGAAATAGTATACAATGTACTTCAATCCAACTATCTTTTAATTTGATCATCCAAATTAAATTAAGGTCATCACATAGACCAACAATATTTTCAAACATATACCAATTTAATTGGTTCCACGATTGAAATCAAATTCAACAATGAAGAATACTAAGCATCTTGATTCACAATAATTGCAACTTCTCCCAACATATATCACATTTGTGACATTTCACGAGATAATATTATTTCATGTTAAATAATACTTATTCACCATATTCAAATTTAATGAACGAATCATTCATCAGTTGTGTTTTAAAAAAAAAAACTCAACGAGAGGACGCACCTCTTCGAATTAATCTCTATGAAGAGATACACCAATTGAAAATTAATCATACCAAAGGTCATGATTTCTCATATGAAAAGACATATCTTTCCATCCAAATCGATTCTAGAATATTTCATAATATTCTCCGAATTCCAAATAATTAAGTGGCTTAAATCTCATTATCAAATAATGATTTCCACTTAATATAATTATAACAAATCGCATTTTGTCATATTTGCATAAATCATCTCATTTAATTTCATCAAATTAATTGAGGCTATCATCATTAATATAATTTCTCATATTCCAATAAAAGGAATTTATTTCATTTTAGTCAACACATGTCGTGACTAGGAATATCAATATCATGGGAAATTCACACACTTCCACATTTAGAGATATTATCATTGATCCCTATCTCGATCAATTAAATAACCAAGACCAAATGATCAACCATTGATTTGGTACAAAAGACCAAAACGTATATTCATTATTTTATGTAATAAACATCAACAATAATATTTCCATTGCAGTTATAAAATGAACAGTCATCGAAACCATAAATTAGACAACTTTCCATACTCATTAAATACCAAGAGACTATCACCATCAACCAAAGTTAGTACAATTTCCAACATGAAAACATGCATCCAAAACACGACAATGTTCTATTTTGGCATGTAAACTATATTTGCAATCACGTGAACATATGCATTTTTAAACCAGAATATACAAATTTGACCAAAAGTCATGTGACAATTCACCATTCCAGATTATAGTAAAGTATGCATTTAATTTATATATTCTTTTAATTAGCAGCCTCCGTTTGATCATTAAAGTATAATACACGCCAATGACGCCACATATTTTAATGTCCATTAAGTGATTTTTGTCCTTTTCATATATCAAAATTAGATTTAATATGCATTCAAGCTCACGTAAATTATGTAACCAAAATCAAACATGCACAACAAAATTCATCTTAAGATTGTTGGAGATATTACACCGATAAATGTGCACGTTATATTCAAATCAATACGCACCGTGTTATACTCGTGAAATCGAAATAGAATTCGACTTACCGAAATCTGATTTGAGAAGATAAAATAGTGATTTACCGACTTCGAATATAATAATATGGATTCTTCACTTCCCAATATGAGTGAACGCACGTTGTTCTTCAATCCAAACCTTAGCATGAAATCAAAAGAATATTAGTTACTTTCCGAAATCAAAATACTAAATTAGAAAGAAATCGGAAAAAGAAAGAGGAGATGCAAGTGATGCGATCGGTCGAGGCAAGTGTTTGACACTTTGTCCTTAAGATGAATTTGCCCCGCATCGGTGCTAACGGTTTCTTGACAATCATCTCCCAAGATACAACGACCACGTCTAGCCATAGGAGCACTCCAAATGACTTAGACCAACGAACTCGAACGGAATTCTCTCTCTACCATAACCATGATTTTGATGCAAGAAATAATCACTTCTACAAAGTGTTTTATGCAAAACTAAAGTAAAACATGAAATGGAATGATATGGAACTATCAATTGAATTTGTTCCACTTCCCATTATTCCATATCAAATTCAAACATGTGGGATCCCTTATATAGTAGTTGGAACATCCATACCAAGAGACACATCTCTTAGAATTTATATCTCTCCATAAAGAGATACAATTACATCTCTACATAAAGAGACAATTATTGAAAAATAATGTCAAAAGTCATGATCTCCAAGAGTCATGATCCATATGAAAAGACACATCTTTTCATCTACATATTTTCTAGAATATTTCATAATATTCCATATAATTTTTCAATAATTCAAAATTTGGCTTAATTTCTCATTCACCAAATAACACATTTCCAACAGTTGGATCATCAACTAAAGCCCCATTTCACCAGCCAATATTTTCTGCAAACCTTGTGAGAACAGAAAAATAAAGTGGACCTAAATTGGTGCCTGCAAATTAAAAAATAAGCGGGTAGTCTTGAGAATATTTCTAAACTCTTCAGCACATAAACCTGAGATCTTCTCTCTACAAGTATTTTTCCCACCATTTTTATTGTTTATTGCATTTCCTTAATATGTTACAATTTTATTTTATTATTATTATTTTTTTCACTTGAATCATTCCGCTTTCTCCATGAAGACAGATTGTGACAAAGAGAATCTTGATGACATCAAATGAGAGCTGAGAGAACTGGGATTGCAAAGCCTGAATTGATTCGTTCATTTATTTACATACTTGCACTTCTTCACACAACCATTTAGCTGTGAATGATACGAATTTAAGCCAGCATCTTTTCTATTATTGTTGCAGAATTTGAGAGCTGCACAAACTCAGAGGTCATCTCAAGTTATTAATAAAGCACAAAGGCCTTGATGCAGAAAAAATCCAGAAGTACTACATTTTAAGAACCTATAGAATCTCGCATAAGATTATGCAAGGAAAACAACATACCAAATTAAGAACAGTAAGAGGACCTTTATAGATGATCTGTATATCCAAAGGGACAATAGCAGGCAATAGTTATCAATCTGTTTCTTTTGTGTTATTATGTATTTCAAAGTGCCTAGCAGAAATGTCTCGACGGGGTATATAAACTTAATATGTAGACTTCATTTCCGCTTGAATTTGGACTGATCTACATTGGTTAACTTGAAGTGCTACAGATTTGAAAGCAAAAGATTCTATGATGAAACTTAAGATCATGTTCAGAATGTAAATTTCACAACAAGAATGAGTTTATCACTTGTAGATTTCAATGTAGAACCAAGGAACAACTTATCGTGAACCTTGTATCATTATGAATTTTAGCCCTTAATATTAAACATAGTACATATGTGTTTAACCACTCACTCATCTGATCTCTCCAAACAGACAAAGTAGATATTGATGCATTCTTAGACAAATATTCTTTCTTGTTTAGTTCTCTCTACTTTTCTAGTTTTTTCCGGTATGTTCTCTATGCACAATGAAATACTCTTTTCGATGCAAATGCGATGCAGGGGGTAGTCACAACATAAATGCCAGTTCTAGGAGACATGATTTCTAATATCCATGAGACAGAAACTGTATAAATTCAGATTATTCAAAAAGAAACAGAAGTAAACTGCAATGTTGCCGAGAAATAAGGCCGTTATTAGCACGAAATATACCTTCTGAACATATTCAAAGTTTATCAATGTAAAATGCTAGTAATTCAAGCTAATAAAGTATACAAATTTAATCTATTGGAACATACAAATTTAATACTGTGCAATTTATAAGGACTAAAAAGTAGTAGATTGAGAACTACAATCAATTACTCTCCCCATTCTGTAGATTCATCAGGTACTCTTCCTGCTTCGATACATACTTCCTCGACTGTTTTTGTGTGAGAGATTCATCAGGTTCTTCAAATAGTGTAGTGCATCTGGATTTTGTCAATATCAAGGCCTTTCAGTTTTATAATTGACTCGAGATGACCCTTGAGCGTGTGCAGCTCTTGAATTCTGCTATGATATTCGAGAAAGATTTTAGTTTTAATTTGTGTTGATAATGGAAACTGCATCACCTAATTCCTAAAGAACTGTAACTAAAGGAACAAATTCTTACCTTGCCAGTTCATCTCTCCTTTTGGCCAGTTCTGTCAGTTGAGTCAGCTCTCTGTGGCTGCTTTTATCATCGAAAAGACTAGTAGTTTCTGGTGTTTTTAAGGGATACAGTGTCCTCTGAGAATGAGCACCTTGAACTTCTCTTTCCTCTTTGCCGTAATCCTTCTTGGTGATGAAAGCATTCTGATTCAGAGGGAAAAACATTTAACAGTAAGCAATAGTGAAATTAACGGTTAAAGAGACAGGGAAAATCTTAGAGAGAAGAGATCCATTTTTTTTTTGCAGAAATGTTTACAAATATTCGCAGGCCTTTCCACTTGTTTCTTCTATTTGCAGGAACCATTTTTGCTCCACTCTTTTTCTCTGCTCTCGCATTGTTTGCAGCTAATATTGCAGGGTGGAATGGGGAATTAGTTGATGATGTAATAGACACTCCTTTGAGGGAAGAACTAGAAGTGTAACTGTAATCTGAGCCCAAGGAGCTAGAGCTCGGGCTCCTTGAAAGGCTTAGTCCAATTTCCCGAAGTTGCTCTCTTCGGATCACGGCTTCCACCAGCCTCGCCCAGTTGTCATAGAACCTAATCATCGTTATCTGAGCTTCAGAGCCAGAGAAACAACTAGGAGAATTTGAAGAAACCTTATATAATTATCAAAAGTATACAAGATCTAGTACTATATTGTTCTTGTTCTCCTCTGATTCAAGGTAAGATGGAAATGATGGAAGTTTGATTGCTTAAAATATCTGCAGATATGTGAGTTAGAAGAATGTCTTATTCAAGAAAAAGTCGAAAATATCGGTTGTAGTCGTCTTCACATGAGCAAAGTCCACAAAATTAAATTATGTCCCAACATAGGTAATAGGCCATGATGGCTATGTGCTCAAGTAAACGAGTTTAGCATGGATAAGTATATAAGTCAAAAGCATAAGATATGCTATTGTTCAATTCTAACTAAAATTATACTAAATTCAAACAAATAAATAACATAATAGACGGCAAGCCATTCAACGCTATACTAGACACTATTTTTGGATTTTTCAGTTTTTTTTTTTTTCTATTTTTTAGTAAAAAGTTATACAAACCCGCTCGACAATTGAAAAATATATATTCTAAGTATCCTAATACTTACTCACTCCCAAATAAAAATATTACGTTGTCCCCAATATAAAAGTAAAGATAATCAAAGTAAAGGAGTAGTGATCACAAACTTCCAGAGGGTAGATGTGTATGAATCGAAAGATTAGGCTACTCCGGCTGGTAGACGTCATGACAACCACCATTTTTTCTTTATTGCTGAGCTTTAATTTTCTGTTTCAAGAATTCGAAATAGTGATAGCATATAAGATTTAAATATTTGCAATGAATTCACACCAACAAGAATTCTAATATTTTAACTTTTAGAAAAACTATCTAACAGAGAGTACATCCTTACAAAAATCATATAGCTAGATAAAAAAAAGTCTTTCAAATTGGTTTGAAGATTAAAATCTATGTGCAACCTTAACATACATATCACATCTATGTAAGCTTAATATGATGTTGGATGTTACCGATGAGCCTAAGTTAAACTCAATAAGTAAACATGCATAAGTTACTAATGCAAGTCTTAAAATACTACATAAAATGTGTTACAAATAATTTAAATGCATGAGTTCCTAAATTAATGCAATTCCTAAAACTACTTGTACTGCAACAATTAATCAAAATAAGTGAAAATGGATAGAAGAATGGGTTACTTCCCGTTAAGTTCTTGATTTATAGTCTCAAGCTCGACTTCTGCATAAGTGTTCATGGCACTTTGAATATGGTTTTGGAGGTCTTGCTTAGTTTACCCACTTTGTTCCATTTTAAAACTTTCCTCCAAATTTTAACATTTCCCTGCTCCAAATAGTATGAATTCTCATCATCATTCGTTTCAAACTCAATAATATACACATCAATCTCCTCAAAGTTTAGTCACAAACTCAATTTTTGAGCAAACGATAAAGTCGATGGGTTACATGCTAATTTCCTCTTCTTTGAATGCTATTAATTATCTTTGGGCCGTTATGATTAATTTCTCGATCTTTTCATGCTCTTCTTCTTTAATTGAAGCTTTCTCGAGTTCAACGTCCGTATTCAAAACTTTTGGCAATGAAACGATGACATTTTCATGGAAAGTCTTTTGCTCTTGTTGTATTTGTTGAAAGTTCCATGTACATGATTCTCTTAATTATTGTCCATTAATAACCGATGGAAGAAATAATCTTACTACATATCACCTGCATCAAATTTTGGTGAGATAAATAATGGAACAAGTCACCCAAGATTGTTTCATTAAGTTTGCATTCCACTTTTTTATTTCGTAGTCGTCCTATAATGAAATTCCCCACAAGCATATCTCTCTCATCAATTTCTTGAGTTGTCATTGTTGTTGCCTTATGATGAAGTCATATACGACTATTTGTTGAAATCAATCACATTAATGTTTTATCATGCTATTTTTTTTTTTTTTTTATCTTTTCTATATCCTGAAAAAGAGAAAAACTAAAACTAAAACAAAAAAAAACTAAAATAAAAAGAAAAAATAAATTTATAAAAATACAAGAATCTAGGTAGAAGTCCGAATTAGAGCAAAAATAAATTGAATACAAACTAAAGTAATAATCATCGACAACGGTACAAAAAACTTGTCACGAAAATATTATTCGTTTGAATTAGCGCAAAAGTATGGCTCGTTAACAAGTAATAAAATGAATTTCAGGTCAAATATCGTTCCCATAGAGATTGTACTAGTTCAAATTCGAATTAACTTAGCCTTAACCGAAACAATTGAAATTTTGTGATTTTTCCTATAAATAAATAATCTACATAAATGCAAGATCTAACTTAACTAAAATAAATGCAAAAGTATAATTAAGTGCATCTTTTATAAAATTATGATGATGAAAAGCGTACTAGGATCCCGAATCACTTTATATCAATCGATTTTAACCACAGAACTTATAAATTTGACAATACAATTCAATTATGAAGATCGATATTCCTAATTTGTTTAACAATCTCTCTCCAGTAGAATTAAACATATTCTTACATGTGACTCGACTATATTTTTATGAATGGTGCGAACATATAAAAATGCATTAAAAATTTATGAATATTTAAAGATTACATAAAATATGGTGGTATATTTATATCTCCTATCGGACTCCACGACAATTGACATTATGTCTAACTTATTTTCAATCTTTTGAAGGTAGAACAAGCACAAAACTCAATACAACTTTTGTGCATATAATTGTATCGAAAATGAAATATATGTCAATCATTTAATAATTTAAAACATGCTTTAAATGTCAATTAAATAAGATTAAAAAATTATAGGTTCATGATATAAGATTCATCAGAAATTCTAGCACAAAATAATTAGCTTAACATAATATTGGAACTAAACAAATAAAAGTTTAAACCACATCATCGAGAAATTAACAAAACGTGAATAATCTCCAAATTCCTTGTACAAAATTATTGATGAATTCTTGCCCAAAATTTTGGAATGACTTTTCTTTGCTGCTGCGTGTCTTTTTTTTTTTCTTTTTTTTTTTTTTCGTCTTGTCTTTTCCCGTCTCTGTATGCCTCTCCCTGCGTTCCGTTTTCTGTGTATATATCTTCCTTTTTAATTCCCTCAACATCCATGCTACATGTACACCCTCTTTTTTATCTAATCGTTTATCTACTCTCACAATAGGGTGTGGAGACCACACATTTGAGAGTTTTTTTATTCACGCGGGCCCGGCACACATGTGAGAGGGTGTAAGATTTTTGGTACAAATAGAATTATCCTTGTTTTTGCCAAAAAGAATTCTAATTGGCTATGATAATTACTCTTCCAATTAATGCAAAAACCGGCAGCTGAATCAAATACAAGTCCATAAGGGAGTCCAGTCCAGTCCATTCTAGTATTTGATTTCCAATTCCAAAAGGACTTTCATCTCCTTTAAAATTGGATTGAGGCCCAATTAATATAATATTGGGGTACTTACAAAAATACCCTTAAAATTAGGGATGTTTAGAAAAATCATGTGAAATATTTTTAGAAAGTAAAAAAAACTGTGTAAAACGAAAAAGTGACACAATGTCACTTTTTTTTATAAAAATTGTCACTTTTTTAAAAAAAAGAGAAACTAAAAAAAAGTAACAAAACTCAAAAAAAAGTGACACTCAAAAAGTGATACAAACTAAAAAAAAGTGACACATACTAAAAAAAAGTGACAAAACTCAAAAAAAGTGATACAATGTTTTGAAAAATCATATAAAAGTTTTTAGAGAGTAAAAAATATTGTGTAAAATGAAAAAGTGGCACAATGTCACGTTTTGCAGCCACGTGACATTCTTGAAACTTGTCACCATCTTCATCCTTTCCTCGAACACCTTGCATGCACCCCTCCCTATCTCCAACTTCTTTCCCACAATTGGAATTCCATTTTGTATTATTGCAGCAAGCGAAGAACTGAATGAATGCAATTCGTCCCCAAGAAACACGAAGGAAGCCCCTAACAACTAACAAGTCTTCCAGCCCAAATACAAGACCGGAACCATCAACAAATACCAGCCCAGAATTTGTTTTACCAACTTTGATACCAAGAAAGCTTTGGAGTTTGTTGGAAACAATTCTTGAAGAATCCATATCAATATTGGATATAGTTCTGAAATCTGACGACAAGGAGCTGGAACTTGGGGTCCTAGAAGGAGCATGAAAGAGTTGCCAAAGCTCCTCCGGCGGCGACCAGCCTTTCCTAGTTGTACACCCTCAAAATGATTCTCGATTTGATCCTCCTCACCCAAAATCTTGGAAAACTGATAAAAATTTTAGGATGATTAAATCCAGAAAAGTAACTTGAATTACCGAACGGCAGAAGAGACAAAGAGGAGAGCTGAGAATGCGAGGTTTATTAAAATGAGATGATTCTGTCCACAGTCTGCACAAAGGAGGCTGCAATTAAATGTCTATATCTTGATTCTTACACACTATTTTTTGCTTGAATATGAAGTGATTTAAGTTGGTGAACTTATAGATGCAACAATTCTGTAAGGAAAAACTCGTACATAAAACCTTTAAAATAAATGTTCTAAAATGTAGATCACGTGAATTCATACAGTTTGTCTCAAAGATTTTAGAAAACTTCTGTTTGAATACAGAAAATTACTAGTCTTGGTTTCACGGGTAACCTTTTCTTAGCACAGAAAGGGACACCGTGCGGCAGTAGTCTGCTCCGCTAGACTACCTTCCGCCTATTCCTCGGTCACGTCGAGTCGAAAGTAAATTTTGATTACAATTTTAAGAAAGCTTGCAACATGAAATTGAACATGATGAAAAATAACTGATCGTTGATTGCTAAAAAACAGGAGATTACAATAGACGAAAGCAGGAAATTACAAATGGCTAGTGCAGGGGGAAAACACTAGTAAGCTTGAAATAGTTTTGAAAGACCAATACCCCCTATAATAGACTTCGGAACAAAAACCCAAATAACGGGAGTAGACGTTATTTGGCTCTAGAATCATACTTTTCTTTTTCTATTTTCTAACTATTTTACGAATTAAATAAATATTTACAACACGTGGCTTAAGCAAAGCTGCAGCCCGTGACATTCTCCCCCATTTGTTTTGGCGATGTCCTCGGAGCCATTGAGTATTCTTCTCGCTGTTGCATCCGCTCCATTTTGACCAAGTACTCTTGAAGATATTTTCTTGAAGCTCGAGTAATTTGGTAGCCAAAATCTTTTCAGCAACCTTTGTTTCTGATAGTTTCACTTTAAGAACTGGTTGCTTCAAATCTGCAAACTTCATGTACTGTTTCTGATCGGTATCTGCAGTATGGAGGAGTAACGGTTGCTGGCTAGTAGCAATTTCAAAAGGACTCTTGTTGAGAGAAGAGCTCTTTTGAATAGTGGAACGCCTCTGAGCCGCATCCGAAAGTTTCACCCGAATTTCATACGAAGCAGAGTTAAAGTACTGAAAATAGTCTCCCAGCATAAAGTTGAACTGCTCTGTCTGTCCGTCTGATCTTCGGTGAATGGTAGCATTTGTGCTCAAAGTTGAACCAAGAAGTTTGAACAACTTGGTCCAAAATGTGCCAATAAATCGAGAATCTCGATCATTGACGATATGCGATCCCTTGTATTTGACAATAGGTTTGAAGAAGAGTTGAGCTGTCTCTTCGGCTGATACATACTTGGGCGCTGTATTGAACGTTGAGTCTCTAGATGAACAGTCCATCCCGATGATGATAGTGCCAAAGTCTTCAACTCTTGGCAATCCACTGATGTAATTTGTCGATCCACTCTCGACTGATTCATTCAGGATGGAAAGGGGCTCCAGTGAGCCGGTTGTCTCTTCGATTTCCTCTACTCGAAGAGAGCACAAGAATGAGGGTTCATTTCTCTTGAAACCCTTACTGCATTGCATGGCTGAGACGCCTTTCTCGCCAGCTTTCCCAACCTGTGTGGGAATAATGAATGGTTTGCTCCTCATCATTATTAGTGAGTCAGAATGCGGCAACACTACTGTCTTTGTATCCCGCAGATATTCCAATCCGAGAATCAGCTTGAAGTTATCCATCTAAACTACCGACAAATTTGTCATTCCTTCGAATGGACCTACTTTGATCGGCACCAATTGTGCTATTCCCGCTATTGGTTGATCAACAGAGTTGATCGTCTTGACTTTCCCCTTACCTCTCTCCAGAGCAAGTCCGAGCCGCTCTACTTCGGAACTTGCGAGGTAATTGTGCGTGGCACCAGTGTCCACCATAGCCCTGATTGGCTTTCCATTGATCCTCACATCAATGTACATTAGGCCTTTCGCCTTGCAAGTGCGAGCCTTCGATTCTTCAATCTTCGACTCTTTCGAGGGACCGACGTCCCTTTTAGTATCTCGATGCAATAATGTATTGCACGAATGCGAGAGTGCACCAATTACATCCTCGTCTCCTTCAGAGTCGGTGTCGCCATGAAAGCTAGCCTGTGGGATATTTCGCTTCGAACCTGAGCCCCCAACTAGTTGACAGTATGCATTCACCATCCGTTTCTGAGGACACTCAGCCACCCGGTGAGGTCCTTCACATAGAAAGCATTTTAATCTAGGAGCGACATCAGATCTGCCCTCCTTTGCTTTTCCATGATTCCAGTCAGAACTGGAACTGCCGTTATGGTTTCCTTGACGGCTGTTGTGATGCTTTCTCGGTGAGTTACTCTGGCGATTGCCTTGATAGGGTCCTCCCCTATTCTGAGAGTAACGCTCTCCCCCATTTGAGTTCGAGCTGGGTCTGTAAGGTCTCCTTCCACCTTCAACAGACTGACTATTTCCCGAAGGTCGATCATCTCTCGACTCGGGTTGATAGTCGCTTGCACATTCGGCAGCTCCCATAGCCGCGCTCAAATCAGTGACCTTCTGTCTCTGAAGTTCCGTGCGCATCTACGGTTTCAAACCTTCCATGAAGGTGAATAGCTTATCATTCTCTGACATATCTCTGATATTCAGCATATGCTCCGAGAAGGCCTTCACATACTCCCTGATGGAGCATGTGTGTCTCAGTTCTCGTAAGGCCCGACGTGCCTCATATTCCACGTTCTCTGGGAAGAACTGAGATCTGATAGCTTCCTTGAGCAGATCCCAAGAATCTATTCGAATTATGTTGGCTTGAATGTCAACATACTTCGTTCGCCACCATAGCTTTGCATCTCCACCTAGATACATGGTAGTTGTTGTGACCTTTCTCGCTTCGTCCCTGATCGACGCCGCAAGAAAGTATTGTTCCATATCGAACAAGAAGTTCTCAACTTCTTTAGCATCGCGTGCACCTCCGTAGGTACACGGTTCTGGAATTCTGAGTCTATGCACTGGCTCATGTGCGATGGCTTGCCCATTGCCAATCGCGCGCTGAAGAACTAGTAACTGAGTTCTCAACGCTCCCATCTCATCCTGCAGATCAGGTATGATAGCGACAGCTTCAGTCATAGCTGCGCATGTCTCTTGGCATTCATCCAATTGGATGCGTAATTCTCGATTTTCCGTCTGTGCCGCATCGGCCTTATCCCCGAGGTTCTCCATGGCAAAACACAACCTAGTGTTCGTCACATCAAGCGCCTCCAAACGCTGTCGGGTGTTCCTCTTTTGAACGTCAACCACCTCCATGGTGTTCGAGGAATTTGGATCAGTTTCCATAGCTTTCTTAACGAGATCTTGAGCCGCAGCTCTGATACCAACTTTCACGGGTAACATTTTCTTAGCACAGAAAGGGACACCGTGCGGCAGTAGTCTGCTTCGCTAGACTACCTTCCGCCTATTCCTCGGTCGCGTCGGGTCGAAAGTAAATTTTGATTACAATTTTAAGAAAACTTGCAACATGAAATTGAACATGATGGAAAATAACTGATCATTGATTGCTAAAAAGTAGGACATTACAATAGACGAAAGCAGGAAATTACAAATGGCTAGTGCATGGGGAAAACACTAGTAAGATTGAAATAGTTTTGAAAGACCAATACCCCCTATAATAGACTTCGGAACAAAAACCCAAATAACGGGAGTAGACGTTATTTGGCTCTAGAATCATACTTTTCTTTTTCTATTTTCTAACTATTTTACGAATTAAATAAATATTTACAACACGGGGCTTAAGCAAAGCTGCAGCCCGTGACACTTGGCATTGAAACATCAAGTCGTGCATGTTTCCCACTATTCCTGGTCGGGAAGGAAAGCTTAGTGGTTTAGATCAGTGTCCGAGTCCAAGATGATTGTGCCGATGAAGTTTCTTTTGCCTTAGAACAAGACTCTTTTCAGATTTAACGTGGACAACCTAAATAAAGCATATATTTTCATGGTCCTTTTTTATAAAATCTGAAGTAGATTTCTAGAGACAGATGTCTGAACTTTCTTCTAACAGAACCACTCGCATACTAACAGCGCTTTGGAGCAAGTCTTGTGAGTTTAGTTCACCAGACAAACCAAGTGTCCCTCCAAATTTGATTTCCCAACGAAAACTAGGAGCTCTGCTATGGAGTCGTTCAATATTTTATCATGTCAGCGTTCTGATTTTTCAGGAGAGTTACAAGTTTTGGGCAAAAGATTAGATTTCTGTATATCAAAAATTTTAATTCTTACTGGTGAGAGCAATTGGTGACTCTGAATTTCAAATCATTCATTTCATGTCAATCCAATTTGGATTTCCTCTCCTCCTCCCTCGTTGATGGGATTCGGAAAGTCTGAAGGGAAGAAAGGCGATGCCCACAAAGACTGACTCAATGGTTGATTCAATAGAATTCCAAAAGCCAATTGAAATATTTGGAAAAAACCCCAAAAGTCTTGATTATTGTTTCAGAAGCAAATGTACTAACAGGGACAGCCAATCTTATTAATAAGCTGAAGTTGCCACTGTTTAAATGCAGAATAAGGTAAAAAGCAATTAAATTGACAAAAGGAAAAAAAAAAATGAAAAGAAGCACTTAAGGGACTAATTAAAAGATTTGCCAAAAAGTAATCAGGATGGATTTGATGACCATTTACATACAGCAAGCAATCAAGCTAATTCTTTGTGTCCATTTGCATCAGGAGGTATTTCATTCAATTTGTGTAGAATTTGAGATAAAGGAGAAAACATCAGTTCTGGCTGGCATTGCTTTCTTGCATATTTTGTCTGTGGGAATGCCACACTGAAAATAAGGTTCAAGCTTATTTGTTTTTCTTTTTGTTTTCACTTGGTGGCAATTCTGTTGTGATGGACTCTTTCCGTTAGATAAAAAATTCCACTTGTTATAATTTCCAGGTAAATATCTGTCCTAGCCGTAGAATTGTGACATTTTTATCTTATGGAAGGTTTATCCTGAGAATGCAAGAAGCATCATATGCTCCGTGTTTGAAATTAAAAAGTAGTCTTCTTTTGAGTTTGTCTTGTGTAACTATGAATATCAAATCTATTCAGCTCCTTTTGGATCATCCAAAATATTTTGGAGTTTTCATGGGATATTCCATTGTCATTTAGCTGAATTTTAAAATTCTGTTTGAAGTTTCAATAATTTAAGTGGCGTTTCTTCTTATTTTACCGTTCCAAGGTGTAATAGATGTTCAAAGAAGTGTCTTTCAGGCTGAAACTCAAATAGGAATGTATAAGGGCAGCCATGACAGCTGGGAGAGACTGGTGGAAGCTGTGCTGCAGAGAGAACAGCTCAGAGAAATTGCTCTTGACCATTCATGGAGCTCGAGCACCACCAGCTCCGTTTCTACTTCCCGTCATAGCTCATGTGATGTGGATAACAAAGTGAAGATGGTGGAGGATATGAGGAGAAATGGAGTTCATCAACCTTATACTGAACCCAAAATGAAAGCTGCAACAACTAAAATTAGACAACAGATTATCCAAGCCACAACTTACTTCAAAAATTTAAAATCGCGGAAGAAAGAAAAATATGTTGAGAAAGCGGTATCTGAGACGGAAAATTCTTTTGACAAAATTCTACTTTTCGAGGGTTGTAATTTTGCATTTGATCTTCAAGATCTATTGAGCACTTCTGCTGAGATACTTGGAAAGGGAACGTTTGGGTTTACATCTATTGTTCAACTAAAAAATGGACAAAGAATAGTTGTAAAGAGATTGAAAGAAGTGAAAGTCTCAATGCCAGAATTTGAGGAGCAGATGAAGTTACTGGGCAGTATCAAGCACGACAATGTGGTTATTCCAAGGGGATACCATTTCTCCAAGGATTATAAGTTCGTTCTGTATGATCACTACGAGCAAGGGAATGTTTCTGCCATGCTACATGGTATGAATGAACACAACTTCCATCACTTTTCTAAAACAAGTATAATCAAATTGAATTTTATCAACTAAACTATCTAAACAGAAATTATTGGCTTTCCCGTCAATCTTATCTGTCATTTGTAGCACATATTAATTAATCACAAATAGTTTGTATATAAAGAACATAATGTGATTTACATAATATTTTTTGCAGAAGACAGATATTATTTGGATTGGAAGACCCGAGTAAGCATTGCTACTGGTACAGCACGAGGAATTGGTCATATCCACACCATGTGTGGTGGAAAACTTATACATGGAAATATTAAAGCATCAAACGTTTTCCTGAATTCGCATAGATATGGTTGCATTTCTGATCTTGGCATTGCAAACTTGATAAGCCCGGCAGCGCCGCCATTCATGTGGATTGGTGGGTATGCCGCACCAGAAGTCGTGGACGCTGGCATAGTGTCCCAGGCATCTGATGTCTACAGCTTTGGAGTAATGCTGCTTGAACTTCTCACTGGGAAGTCCCCAATAAATTATAGAGGCGATGATGAGGCTGAAGACTTTGTCAAATGGGTTCACTCCATTGTGAGGGAGGAGTGGAACGTTACATTTGATGAAAACAATTTTATATGTACCAATATAGGAGAATTGGTAGAAATACTAAAAATTGGGATGAGTTGCGTTGCAAGAGTGCCGGAGCACAGACCGAAAATGTCAGATGTAGTGAAGATGATGGAAAATGTGGGAAAGCTAAATGCGGATTTGGATTACAGCCCATTTCTAGTCTCGGAAACTCCTTCAACAGATATTGAGGTTCTTTCAAATAGAAGTTAGTTTTTGTGATGAACACACAAGCAGGGAGAGATGTGTGGGTATGTTCTTTTTTGCAAGTTGTTCTTTTCTTTGTTTATATATACTTGTATGGAAATTATACTTCGTGCAATTTGATGAGTAATTTTCATACCAGCTGCACCATTCTTGAATGTGATTCTCTCTCTTAAGTCATAACTGAAAAAACGCGTAGTTCGACCCTAACAATACTTAGAAGGAGTGAATTGGTATTATATGCGGAATTAAAATTACTAACGAATTAAATAGCAACAAGTCACTTTTTAATTCTTTTCCAAATGATTAATCATGCAAGTCAGTTTTAATCCTATGTTTGAATACCGCGGTATATATATTATAAACAGTAAATCAACACATACTATGATCACGGAGAAACTCAACTGGGAAAAACTCCGGGCACTTTGTCAGGCAATCCACTATAAACGATTCAAACGACTTACTGTCTATCAGACTAGACGACACATGCTATCTGATCTCGTGACTGCAATTCCTACAGCTCTTCGCGGAACCCGTGCTCCCGTGCATTAATCCTTAGCTGCAATTCGCCAAAACTCTATGTGGAATCTACTACCCTGCAGCACTCTTAGTCTTGCGGAATCGTTTATCTCTCGTGGATCAACGAAGAACACCTTACTTTTGAGTAAAGTTTTTAGCAACTAATCTAGCCTTAAACCAAAGAGGCTCCCTCTCAGAGTTTCCTTCTTTATTGCTACAAATCCAATTGCATTCCACTAAGAATTTATCTGCAAGCATAGGAACTAAGACCCAAGTTTTATTCTTCATTAAAGAACTCATCTCTTCTAACATTGGTAAATTGCAAATTCTGAGATTTTTTACTACTAACGACCTTAGGATATGATTTAGGCTCTTTAAAAACTAGATCTTGATAGGAAAGGACAGTAAGAGAATAATAATCCGTAACTCACACCCTATACCCTTTCACCCCTTCAGGACACCTTAAAAACACACATTTTTTTGGCCCTTGTCGATTCTTGGCTATGTTAAAAATCCATAATTCTCCAATGATTCACAATAGATTATAGAGGTGGCTATGAAGATGGAGGTTTTGTTAGCTGTATGTTAAATTTGATGTAATTAAATTTAAGTTTACTAATATAGAACTGGTAGAAATACTAAAAATTGGGAACTGAAGATTTTAACACAATTCTAGATCGGGTAAATTTCTCAGGTTATATATCTCAATTATTATTGAACTTTTTCAAAAAGAAAAAAAAAATTCTATTTTAATTGAACTTTAAGAAGTCTTTGAGTTACTGCCGACCTTTGTAAATGTTTCTCAGTTACTATTGAATTTTAAAAGTTCTCCAAGTTATCATTGAACTTATCAATATATTATCACATCCGCAACTTTATCGCCCGTTATTTTGAAAGTTTACGGACTATATGACATGAAAAATGGAATGACGGATGGATAACATTTTAATAAATTCATCAACTCCGTTAACTTTTAAAATGGCAAATGATGGGTTAGCGAACGATATAACATTTTAGTAAGTTCAGTGGTAACCAGAAGAAAAAGACATCAAGGGAATTCATGGAACACAGAATCAATAGTTTTAAAGTGCAATGCTTGTTTAATGAGACATTGCTAAATTTTAATTAACCTTTTAATCGATCAAATTTTAATTTTAATCTCACATTTCATGGGACATACAATTTTTTAACAATACACTACATCAAATTTTATCTAAATCTA
Source organism: Fraxinus excelsior (assembly GCA_019097785.1). Classification (NCBI taxonomy): domain Eukaryota; kingdom Viridiplantae; phylum Streptophyta; class Magnoliopsida; order Lamiales; family Oleaceae; genus Fraxinus; species Fraxinus excelsior. The sequence goes on along the minus strand of CM032631.1, from coordinate 33,854,608 downwards.
CTAAAATTTTTATCAAAAACTTTATCAAAGAACCCCTTAATGACAATTGTGAAACATTTGAGAAAGTTTATCGATAACTCAAATAATTTTCAAAGTTCAATGATAATTTAAAAACATCTATGAAAGTTCAGTAACAACTAAGATATTTATCTCAACTTGTTCCTCAAATTTTGAAAATTCTTTATGATACTAGTTTATTTTATTTTATTTTTTATTTTATTTTATTTTATTATTTATTATTTATTATTATTATTTTTTTTTTTTTGACAAACACGCACAGAGAGAAGTGTGCATCTTTCTATTATTATTTGTCAATATATAGTTGTGTAAAAATAAACATATGGAGAAATTTTGATGTCATTTATTTATTAGCTATATCATTCTTGAGAGTGATATCTCTCACAACTGCAACTTGAGAGCATACATTGAAGTTTTGTGTTTGTCTGTTAACAAAAACAAATCAGTTATGAATATTATTAGGAACCTAGCCTCAATTTCACTCCACAAGGATCAAGATCTAATGAAAGCCCATTCTCATTCTGTCAATTAAAGATGTACCTCTAAACCTTTCAAAAGCTAAAGATCCATCAAGGAAAAAAAAAGTATAAAATGATGGAGAATGTTAGAGAGCTTAATGAGGATTCTGAATCTGAGTATTCAGAGAACTTCGCAACACCTGAATATTTTTCATCAGATTTTGGGGGATTCAGTGAACTTTGCAACACGAGAATCATTTTCATCGGATTAAGGATTCTAATGAAAATTAGTTTTTGTTACACAAGTGTTGAAAGTTTGCTTAACATCTCTTATATTCAGCCCAATAGCCCTTTTGATGAGTGTGACCCGGGTAGCCCATCACTGTTGTTTCTGGCATTTCACTTAAACACGTTTTTGGTTTGAGAAAGCTGGCTGAGATTGTGACACGTGGTGCTGGCACAACCGTTTGATGCATGATGGATCTATAAGTTTCGAGACTCTTCTATTGATTGGATTCGATTCATTCTCTCTTCTAGGGTTTTCTCTCCTTCGCGACTTTCTATATTTTCTCTAAAATGAAAACTCTTGGTTTTCATTCTGTAATCTTTTAGGGTAGATGATCTCGATGATATCTAGGGTTGATTACGGTATTTTGGTTTACGTTCTTCTGATTATTGGTGAGAAGATGTCTATTGGTTACTTGGTGTAATCTGTAAAAGGAGAGTTTAGGCTAAGGGCTATTTTGAGTGATTCTTGGGTCTCTAATTCTTGTACTTAATGAACTTTGTTCTATTCTAGTGGATTAGAGCGTATTTCACTGAGGCGAATGCTCAACGGGTCAGTAGCCAAATTATTGGTGAACATCCGAGCCTACGGGCGAAAAATACTTGTGTTCATTGTTATTTTGTTGTTCTTGGTCATTTCTGGGATTGTAAAAATCCTACAGTCGTATCAAAGCATCCAATCTAGTTTTGGAAGCTTTCGATTTGAATATTTTATGGCATTCTTGACGATCTCGTTATTGATCTCTATAGATCTACATTTTTGGAGCCTGATCTTCGATTTTGGTGAAAGTAAAATAGTTTGGTTTTCACTATTTTATACTATTGCACTGAGACGCGTCTGGTAACAAGTTTTAAACCCTATCTTGGTTGTTGTTTTTCGAATTTATTAGATATATGAGTCTTCTTGGTTGAAACCCACTTTGATCTTCCTTTGTCTAGGGTTTCATGTGAGAACCCTAGAATCTGAGGGGACAAGATTTAATGGTTTCTTCAAGATTATACTCTAAATTCTGTTATTCAAATTATTAGACATTATGACTTGTTACCTGAGACAACCTGTTTACGTGCATAAGTGCTTCTGTGTGAATATTATCTGCACTTTAACATTTGGTGTGTTCTCTGTTGTGCATACATTCGTTTATGCTTTCTTCATACTTGTTGCTTTTGTGTGCATTTTTCTGTATACACATTATGGCAAGTACTAAAATTGATATCGAAATATGGAATGCTAAAGGAGACTTCAATCTCTGGAGTAAAAAGATAAAGGCATTACTAATGCAACAAAAATGTACTATAAAGCCTTAGATGAATCTTAGGGGGTAGAAATCACTCAAACTAAAAGGACTAAACAAGTTGAAATTGCTTGGAGTACCATATTTCTGCATTTATCTGACAATGTAATTAGAGAAGTAGGTGATACAACTACTACAGCTGAAATCTGGATTAAACTTGAATCCTTGTATAAAACTAAAACTCTTCCCAATAAATGTTACTTGTGGAAACAATTTTTCAGTTTTAAATTTGACCCTAATTGTGATCTTGAAAACAATCTGGACAAATTTAATAAACTGTCTCAAGATCTCACCGACAGTGATGAGAAATTATCTGATGACCAACAATCTGTAGCCCTACTATCATCCTTACCTGATAAGTACAAAGATCTTAAAAATGCTCTTGAATATGGAAGAACCTTTATTACTGTTGATGATATTGTGTCTTCTTTAAGGAATAAAGAACTTAGATTTAAAAGTGAATAAAAAACCTCCATTACTGGAGTGGGTTACAACATAAAAGGCAATTATTCCTTCAAGAAGAACAATAATCAATTTTCAAATAAGAATTTTGGAAAACCAAAAGAGCATACTGGAAATTTTTCAGAAGGAAAAACTAAGTACAATAAGTTTGATAGTAAGGCTAAAGGAAAAGATGTTATTTCTGTAGTAAAATGAATCATTATATAAAAGATTGTATCAAGAGAATTGATGAACCGAAAAACTGTAATAAAATTGAGGGTGGAGCTGCTATAACTTATGAGGAAGCTGCGGCCACAAATGAACAAGTCTATGTGACATGTCAATCATATGTAAAAGATGAATGGATCTTGGATTCAGGGTGTACTTGTCATATGACCCCATGTAAAATGTACTTTACTGAATTCATGGAAATCAATGGAGGACAAGTAATAATGGAAAATGATTTTTCTTACAAAATTAAAGGTATTGGTAAAATTATTTTGAAACTTGAAAATGGGAATGATCTGATTTTAAACAAGATCATATACATTCCCAACCTAAAGAGAAATTTAATCTCTTTAGGTACACTTGATGATGAAGGTTTTAACACAACTATAAATAAAGGTACTTTGATACTTCAAAAATATTTTGCAAAACTGGTTCAAGTTGAAAAATCAAATGGAATTTATATTTTGAAAGCTTTACACCAAAAGAATCAGTCCATTGCTGCCACTGTCACATAGTCTGATAAATCATAAATATGTCATAAGAGGTTAGGACACATCAGTGATAAGAATCTGCATAATTCTTAAGAAACAATGACTTTTAGGAAATGAAAAGATAGAAAATGTATCTTGTTGTGAACATTGCATATATGAAAAGCAAAAGAAATTACATTTTGCTACAGGTACACACAAATTAAAATTCATACTTGATTATCTGTATGCTGATTTGTGGGGACCAGCTTCTATGAATACTTATTCAGGCTTTAAATATTACCTCCTGATTGTTGATGATTTGTCTAGAAAAAGTTGGATCATACTTTTGGAAAATAAATCTAATACTGTTCAAAACTTTGTTGTTTGGAAAACTCTTGTTGAAAATCAAGTAAATAAAAAGGTTAAAGCCCTTAAAACTAACAATGGCCTTGAATTTTGCCACAAGGAGTTTGACCACTTTTGCAAAGACAATGGGATCATTAGACATAGGACTGTCACCTATACCCTACAACAAAATGACTTAGCTGAAAGGATGAATAGGACCCTTTTAGAAAGAGTCGGCTGCATGTTAATTAGTACAGGCCTTCCAAAATTATTTTTGGGGGGAAGCTGTCAAAATTGCATCATACCTCATTGACAAATGCCCTACTAAGTCCCTGAACTATGATACCCCTAACCATGTTTGGAATGGTCAGCATGCTGATTATTCCAAACTTCAAATATTTGACTGTGCTGCCTATGTACATCAAAATGAAGGAAAATTAGAGTCAGGGTCCATAAAAGGTGTTTTCTTGGGGTATGGGGAAGGTGTCAAAGGGTACAAGATCTGGTTCTGTTAGGTCATGATCAATAAGAACTTATAATCGGGAACCGAACTTAAAAATAGAAGCATACTATTACATATATTTTGCAGTGGTTTTCTCTTTATCATATTTTGTTGTGCCTGCTTCAAGTCTCAATATAAAGTGAAAGATAAAATAATAGAAAGAGGACGCACACATTTCTCTCAGTGTAGCTGCAAACCACCTATTGAGTATATGGAAAGACTAATCTAATAAAGGCTTTTATTTCGCTTTTCACTTTTGAGGAAAGGGTTTACCATTGGGATAATGGGGGAAGGTCTCTGATTCAGTGCCACGTTAAAGGAATTCTCAAAAAGACCTTATTCTTTCAATATCGAGTAAAGAAGTTGTTCCAATATTAGTAAAAGCAAGCTATCACACTGGTTAGCTACTCATGTCAGGGTAGCCCACAACCTCTAATATGGAATATTGTTGATCTCCTACTAAGGTGCATTCTATACATTCAAAGTCCCCCCTTGTCTGCTATTGGACTAGGCGACAATCCTTACTGTGGATCTCAAAATAACTAGTATTTTTATTTTAAATGCCAATGGAAGGGCAGGAATGTTCTTTTATCATGTATGTGGATTACTCGAAAATAAGACTTTGTACAATTAATACAGAGTTTAAATTAGAGATGTCATTTTCAATACTAGCTTCATCAATCTTGAGTGTAACCCGACCAACATTTGTAACAACATGAGAGCACAACCATACCAGTGCAAGCCGTATATGGGGCGAGCCGTGCCATTTGATACCTCTAGGGAGAATGCACTTTCAACTTTGAGTTAATTTCAAGAAACAAGCACTCAGTGTTACACTAATTGATCAGGATGCTCGATCTTGGAAAGTTCAAATCAAGCAAATTCACCATTGATGGGGAAAAGAATTTCTCAATAATTACAAATTGTACAATGATTTCAGATTTGTTTTTATTGTATAAAGACTATTGTTTGTCCTCAGATAAAATTAAAATCAACTATAGAAAAAGACACAAACATGCGAATATATTTAGCTAGCTAACCCGGCATTTTATCTCAGAATTGAAATCATCACATTAAATCTAAGCAAAACTTCAAGATCACAATGCAGAAATCAAGGTCTACTTTTCCCGTGCAAAGTCAATGTATATGTGTGTATAATTAAGCATAGCATTATGAATTCACAAGTTATTACATTCCTTGTCCTTATAGTCAAATATGTTCTTATCCTCACTCGTGAGATTTGCATACCCCAAAACTTGTGCTTTTTGCTCTTTTCAAGTATGTAATTTAAGGTTAAATTTTATATTATCCTCACATCTCTAAGTTAGATAAATCTCACCAATTGTAGTTCAACATGTCAATAAACACTACAACAAAATTGTGATTTAGCGACAAGATTTTTCGCGACATTCAAAAAGTTGTCGTAATAAGTGACTTAACGCGGCATATTTCTAAAGTTTGTCACGAAAAATGTGATGAAAAAAATAAGTACCAAATAATATAAAGCAACGTAAAAAGTTGTCGTGAAATGGGAGTAATTGCGACAAATATTAAAGAATGTCGCTAATAATATGAGGCAAGTAAGGCGCCAAAATATTTTTGGTGGGAAACTTATGGCGGCAAACTTTTATTTTTTGCAACAAATTGGCTGTGATGCAATAAGGTCTACTTTTTGCGATAAAAAATGTTGTTAAAAATCACTACAACAAAATTGTGATTTCGCGACATACGAAAAGTTGTTGTAATAAGTGATTTAACGCGACACATTTTTAAAGTTTGTTGCGAAAATTGTGATGAAAAAACTAAGTTGTCGTGAAATATGAGAATTCGCGACAAATAATGAAGAATGTCGCTAAAAATATGAGGGAAGCAAAGCGCCAAAATATTTTTGGTGGGAAACTTATGGCGACAAACTTTTATCTTTTGCAACAAAGTGTTTGGGATACAATAGGGTCTACTTTTTGCGATAAGAAATATATGTCGCCAGAAATTCTCTATTTCGAGAGAAAAATTCGCTACAAAAAAAAACTATTTTTTGCAACAGATAAAAAATGTTGCAGTAGATTTTTTACCATACTTACAATATGTTTCAAGCTCTAATGTTGTCGTAGAATATAAGGATACATTAACATATAATGCAGCTGCAAAAAACCATCAACGCACTTTTTCAATGATGGTTTCATTGGAATCTATATAAAATTATGAAATAATTACCAATTATGTGGGTTACAAATTCCTTTCCAATTACAAATTATCAATTTTAAAGTCATATATTCCATTCCACCATACACATTACTTTATTTTTATTTTTTATTTTTTATGGCCAAAATAAATTTTAAAATCATTTGAACTGGAGGCCATTTGGATTAAATCCCCAAAATACTGGCCTGACCCAAATAGGTTTCTAGGCCCAATTCATGGGGTAATATTTTAAACCCTAATCCTAATTCATTTGCTCATCTAGACTTACCATTATACATGTTACTCTGTGCCCTTCCAATTACTGATTGACTGTCACAATATATGCAAATTAATAGGTCAAGTTTTGACCATCTTGGAATATCTTCTAAGAAGTTGCATAACCATTCAGCATCTTCACCACATTTATTTAGAACTATAAACTCAAATTCCATTGTAGATCTGACTATAACAGTTTGCTTAGAGGATTTCCAGGATATAGCTACACCTCCCAGTGTGAACACAAATCCACTAGTGAACTTTGAATCGTTTATATCAGATATCCAATTAGCATCATTATATCTTTCAATGACCGATGGATATCTGTTATAGTGCAATCCAAAATTACGAGTAAATCTCAGGTACCTCAATACTCTTACTATTCCTTTCCAGTGATCATCTTCTAGATTACTCGTATATCTACTCAGTTTACTGACTGTGTAGGCTATGTCTGGTCTTGTACAACTCATCAAATACATCAGACTTCCAATAATTCTCGAGTATTCTACTTGAGAAACACTTTCACCTTTATTCTTGGATAGATGTTGACTTGTATCTATCGGTGTTCTAGCCATGTCGTATCATCCTTACTGAACTTTTCTAGAATTTTGTCCACATAATGTGACTGGCTTAGAACTAGTCCATCTAACGTTCTTGAAATTTTTATTCCAAGTATAACATCAGCTAAACCCATATCTTTCATGTCAAGTCTCTAATTTAACATGTTTTAGTAGATTTAATCATCTTATTGTTGCTACCAACAATAAGCATGTTGTCAACGTAAAGACATAAGATGACATAACCATTTTCAGTGTCTTTGACGTAGAAACATTTGTCACACTCGTTGATTTTAAATCCATATTCCATCATGACATTATCAAATTTTTCATGTCATTGTTTTGGTGATTGTTTCAAGCCATATAATGACTTCACCAATTTACAGATTTTGTTTTCTTGCCCTGGAGATGAAAACCTCTCGGGTTGTTCCATATAGATTTCTTCATCTAAACCTCCATTCAAAAAATAAGTCTTAACATTCATTTGATGTACTTCAAGATTTCGTATAGCAGCAATTGCAAGTATCATCCTAATAGGTGTTATTCTCGTTACTGGAGAATATGTATCAAAGTAATCAAGGCATTCCCATTGTCTATAACCTTTTATTACTAACATGGCCTTATACTTTTCAATAGTTCCATCTGCTTTCATTTTTCATTTGAAAATTCATCTGTAGCCTAGTGGTTTACTTCCTGGAGGAAGATCCACTAGCTCCCACGTATGATTTTGCAAAATAGAATCTAATTCACTTTTAATGGTTTCTTTCCATTGAGACCCTTCTGAAGAGTTCACAACTTCTTAATAGTTTTGAGGTTCACTTTCTAGCATATAGGTTAGAAAATCTAGACCATAAGATTTTTCTGTCATTTCCCTTTTGCTACGTCTTGGTTCAACATCAACCTCCTCTTCTAGTTCTTGGTCCTAACTACTTTCAGTCATAGTCTCATATGTCCATTTAGAAGAGTTTGCTTCTTCTTTGGACCTGTATGAAAATACTCGATCCCATTATCGTGTTTTTGTGTATATCTGAGATTTTAGATTCATACACAATAAATCGATAAGCACTATTGTTTTGTGCAAATTTAATGAAGATGCAATCTACAGTTTTCGGGCATATTTTCACCTTCTTTGGTGTTGGGACAGCCATTTTATCAAGATACCCCCACACTCGTAAGTATTTATAAGAAGATTTTCTTCCTTTCCATAACTCATAAGGGGTCTTTTTCCATTTTCTTTTGGGGCACCTTATTTAAAAGGTAATTTGCTGATAACACAGCTTCTCCCCACATGTTCTAAGGTAATTCAGAACTTATTAGCATTGCATTCATCATTTCTTTTAAAGTGCGATTTTTCCTTTCAACAACACCATTTTGTTGCGGTGAATAAGGTACGGTAGTTTCGTGTATGATTCCATATTGTGCACAGAATTCAGCAAATGGTGCTTCATACTCACCACATCTATCACTTCTCAACACCTTAATTTTCTTGTTAAGTTTTATGAAGAATTAAATTTCTTTATCTCTTCATCCTTACTTTTTAGCAAATATACATAACAGTATTTTGAGCTATCGTCAACAAAAGTAATGAAGTACTTGTTGCCACCTCTTGTTTGCATAAATTTTGAATCACATATATCGCTGTGAATTAAATCAAGTGGTTCTGTATTCCTTTCAATTGATTTAAATGATGACATTGCCGATTTTGCCTTAACACACGTTTAGCACTTATGTTTGGAATCAATAAGAAATGCAGTATGCAATTCAAGTTAACTAGACTACATAAAGTATCATAGTTAACATGTCATAGTCTACCATGCCACACATTGAAAGATTCAAGCAAGTAAGCAGAAAAATTTACTTTATTCATTCTTAGTTTAACAACCAGTACATTCAGTTTAAACATACCATCGGAAACATAACCTTTTCCGACAAAAATTCCACTTTTTGACAAAATGACTTTGTCTGACTCAAATACAATATGGATCACCCTCATTGAGTTTTGGAGCACTTTCAATCAAGAATCTCATAAGATTCAAGGTGATCAGATAAAATAGCATTTTCTGCTGCCACCTCTTGAAATTTAAGTTATTGAATTTCTCCGATTTTTCACCATGATTAATCAAAACAGTAATGGTATGGCCAGTTGTTTGACTCACAACATGACTTGGGAATCTAGCCACGGTCTGAGCCACAACAGAACTTGGCACTTGAGCCATAGCTGGGCCCACAGCCTGATTTTCATTAGTCACAGCTTGTGTTACATCCATGTTAGTTGAATTGGTTGTCATTTCTGAAAATTAAGAAAATATTAGTTTTCAATAAACCAATATTAATTTTCAATAAACCAAATGAAACAACTTATATACAATAAAGAGTCTGTTTTAAATTTTTTAGACAAGTGTTTTGGTATTGGATACCGTATTTGCAAGGTTGATATCGTATATGCAAGGCTTACCGTATATGCAAAACTTATTGTATATGCGACAATTATCGTATATACCTGAATTACCGTATATGCAACGATTACCGTATTTACAGCTTAAACATATTAAATTATATATATAACAAATCCAATGATTTGTTAATTACATTAAGAAATAACAAGCAAGGAAAAATAATTAAACAGTAATAAACTTTTAACCCGAGGCCTGTGTTACACACAATTTCCTTAAAACAGATTCGTCCCCTTACCGTACGTGCTAGAGGTTTAATGTAAGTGTCTGCTTTCCAAGATACAATAGTAGAGCAGTAAAATCTGAGCACCACAGATTTTAATCCGACGAACTGAGTTAGTGTCCGAACAATATCACCACAAAGACTGAAATAAAAAACTGAGAACGAAGACAAACTTGAACTGTATGTAGATAAAATTCGTTTGTTGAAAAGAGGAAAAACAAGACATATATATACTGGCTCTTGAGAGTGTAACTTGCCCATTCACATAATGGCAATTATCATAGAAGTTTCAGGAGTTTCAACTATTTTAGAAGACGAAAAATAAGTTGAAAAAAATAAAAATGTAGCAAAACGTGGATACTCCTAAGGGGCCAATTTTGCTCCTTTCGGTCCTACATTCGTGTACGCAGGTCGCGCCCGCACACAAGTTTAAAGTCCAAAACCCATTTCGGTGCATGATTTTCACCCCATGCACGCGCATGTAGAGAGAGCATCTATGTTACACATAATTACACTATTATAAAGTGTAATCCTTTATAAAGTTGTTTTATTTTTCATCTACTTCCTATGTGGGACAAACTCCTTTTTAAGTTTTCCCACCAACATAAACTCCTTTTATGTGGCACACTTTGAGCTCAAACTCTTATTCACCTGAGCATCAATTTTGACAAGTAAATATATGATTTCGATGTACTCACGGAGGAGAACACAAATCAATCTTTATCTTCCAAAATAGCCAAACGGGTCCCACTCAAAACTCGTGCCAAAGTTGGCCAATATTTCTTTTTTTTTTTCCAACAATTTCAACCACACATTCTCCAAAAAATATTATTCATTACATCATTCTTCTCGCAATAATGGAAGACAAACACACCCGTAGAATATCTCAAACGATCCTAACCCTCAAGTACACACAAAAATCTACATATTAGGAAAACCCACTTAGCACGTAGGGGATGAAACTGGTCTCATCTCCCCAAACTTGAACATTGTATTCTTCTATTTCCCCAGAATCATCAATATTTCTGACTCACTTTCCACTCGATCTTCATCAACCAAGTCAGGTATGGGATCAAGCTACACTTGCAGCTCGATCCCATCAATTTCTCTTTTTTAAAGAGACGCTCTCAATGTTTTTATCCCTCAAACAAGGCATGTTTGAATCATTAAAAGTCATATCCCTACTTGTTATGATCTTAAAACATCTAGTATTCCTAACTTACAACATGTGCCCTTTCACCCCTTTAGGATACCCTAAAAACACACATCTTAAACTCTTTTGAGAAAATATGGGTTTTATTCTATCTGGTACAGTCAACAGAATGGAGTTCTGAATTTTAAAAGTTCTCCAAATTATCATTGAACTTATCATTATATTATCACATGCAACTTTGTCGCTCATTGTTTTAAAAGTTAACATACTAGATGACATGAAAAATGGAATGATGGATGGATAACATTTTACTAAGTTCATCAGCTCCGTTAATTTTTAAAACGGCAAATGACAGGTTAGTGAAGAAGATAACATGTTAATAAGTTCAGTGGCAACTAAAAGAACTTTTAAGCTTAATGCTTGTTTAATGAAACTTTGCTAAAATTTTATTAACTTTTCAACCGGTCAAGTTTTAATTTTAATTCATATTTCATTGGACATATAATTTTTATCAACTTTTTAACCATACACCACATCAATTTTTATCTAAAATTTCCTAAAAATTTTATCAAACACCCCTTAATGACAATTATGAAACATTTGAGAAAGTTAATTGATAACTCGAATAATTATTAATATTTATCTCAACTTGTTCGTCAAATTTTGAAAATTCTTTATAGTACTAGTTCTCTTTTTTTTTTTTTGTGAAACAAACACGCACATAGACGAGTGTGTATCTTTCTATTGTTATTTGTCAATATCTAGTTGTGTAAAAATCAATATACGGAAAGTTTTGATGCCATATATTTATCAGCTACATCATTCTTGAGAGTGATAACTTTCACAACTATAACTTGAGAGCACAAATTAATGTTTTGTGTTTGTCTATTAAAAAAAAAAATCAGTTATGAATATTATTAGGAGCCTTGTCTCACTTTCACTGAACAAAGATCGAGATCTAATGAAAGCGCATTCTCATTCTGTCAAGTAAAAATGTACTTTCTAACCTCTCAAAAGCTAAAGATTCACCAAGGAAAAAGAAAAAAAAAAGTATTAAATAATGCAGAATGTTAGAGAGCCTAATGAGGTTTCTGAATTTGATTATTCATAGAACTCCGCGCACACCGGAATATTTTTTTTTTAATCAGATTTTGGGGGATTTGGTGAACTTCTCAACGCCAAAATCTCTTTCATTAGATTGAGGGTCTAGTGAAAATTAGTTTTTGTTATATGAGCAAAGACGTGTAGAAGTGAAAGTACTTGAAATTATTGAATGTAAATCTATGCACGAGCCTATGCAAATAGGGTAAGAAGCAATAGATAGCGTGGTACTGATGAACGAGAACTTATAGTTGGAACCGACAAACTTTAAAAATAGAAACATACATACATGCAATGGTTTCCTCTTTATCATATTTCCTTGTGCTAGCTTTAAGTCTCAATCTGAAGTCAAAGATAATATAATAGGAAAAAGATGCCTACTCTGCTCTCAATGTAGCTGCGAACCACCAATTGAGTTATGGGAGGGAATCCACCCTTTCTTTTCACAAGCACGAGTTATATCTTGCCCAACTCTATACCTTGGTCTAGTTTACTCACATTGCGTTTTGATTACATAGGAGACGTCGCATCAAGAGCACATGAAAAGACTAATCTAATAAAGGCTTTTCTTTCGCTTTTCACTTTCGATTGAAGTGTTTACCAATGGGACAAGGTCTCATTTAATACCACATTAAAGGAAGGTTCAAAAGGCCTTATTCTTTCAATGTAGGTCACAAAGAGTAAAGAAGTTGGTCCAATATTAGTAAAAATGTAAAAGCACACTCAGCTACTCCTTTCGGGGTAGCCCACAACCTCTTATATGATGTATTGTCAATCTCCTACTAAGGTGCATTCTATAAATTCGAAGTCATCCCTGGTTTGCTTTTGGATTGTGCAGCATTCCCTACCATGGATTTCATAATACTTTGTATTTTCATCTTAAATTCCAGGGAAAGGGCAGGTATACTCTTTTATCATGTATGTGGATTACTAGAAAGTAAGAATTTGTAGTTTAAATCTGAGATGTCCTTTTCAATATTAGCTTCATCAATCTTGAGTTTGACCAGCACTTATGAGAGCACAAATTTCTAGCACCGGTTGTGCCTGAATAAAACCTTAACGCCCATACCAGTGCAAGCCGTGCTGAGCTGTGCCATTTGACTCCTCTAGGGAGAATGCATTTTCAACTTTGAGTGAGATTAATTTCAAGAATTGAGCAATCAGCGTGTCATCCTAATTGTTCAGGATGCTCGATCTTGTAAAGTTCAGATGAAGCAAATTCACCATCAACAGGGGAAAGAATTTCTCATTAATCACAAATTGTACAATGATTTCAGATTTGTTTTTACTGTATAAAGATTACACTTATGTTCTATAGTTTCTGGTGTCCTAGCAGAAACCAGAATAAGATACGAGGGCAAGTAGGAAGAAAAAACCAACCAATACTGTAAGATAAGCTAAATCCAGTAACAGCAAGGCACAATTCTGCCGCAATGGATTAACTTCCTCTCCATTATGTATGGAAAACCAGACCAACAAGCTACTCATTTCCTCATAATTCTTGTTTTGACCCCACCTACATACAAATAAAGAAATTAAAAAAATTCCACAATCAAAAAAATAATACAGAAATGAAATGCATCAAAGTCTGAGATATACTCTGCTCGACTCAACAACGTCTTCCAGTCTATTCTAACAAACCTCTCCAAACTATACCAGAAAAGCTAAAATCATTTCTAATTGCCTCATTCCATATGAGTTTAGCAACCCTTCTTCAACATTTCCCATCTATCATCAATAATAATTCTGTCAATTTTCCCAATATTTACAACTAAAAGCCGTTGCTTAATAGGCACAAACACTAATTATCCAATGAGTTCCAAAACTACATAGCCACTCCTCTTTAGCCCCTGTTTGAGCCTTATTTCCTAAAAACTCATTTTTTTTCTCCAAACTCATTTTCAACCACTCCCAATAAAATAATTTTGTGCGTAAACCCAAAACTTTTTCCAACTTTTTAACCACATATTCTCCAAACAAAAAATAACTATTATGAAACTCATTTTTCACAAAAAAAAAAAGGGGCTAAAACAGAGCCTTAATATCCCCACCTTTGAGTTCTTTGGTCATAATGTACTTGACACAACGAGATATCTAGTGTTCAGTTCTTGACTTTAGCCAACCTATAAATCGTATTTTCTCCTTATGGACTCGAAACGTGTAAGTCATGAAATACATAATTTCTTGTAAAAAAGTAATCAACCTTCAACTTCCTCAAACTGAATTTCCTTCACTACCTCAGCACCTGCATGATACTCAAACCTGCAAACGTGGAATTGACTGCAATTAAACAAAGTCACGACAGAAAAGCAGGTGAAAGCTTTATTTTTTACTTTTTTATTTTCTAGACGAGGGTGCATTTTAATGCAATGTCTTACACAGCTACAATTAAACAAATTTCTAGTCTTGGACATGCATGCACACAGACAACGAAAATTAAATATGGTGATCATTGATAAGTGATAACAACATGAGTGGCACTTAGCTGTAAGTACAAATTTTCCATTACTTGATCCTATGCTAGTGATATGTTGTTTCTCTTTAGACTTGTGGAATGAATAAGTAAAAATAAGTTAATCCTTCTTATTGAATAGGCAAAATAATATTATTATACTTGCTGTTTTGAGCCAAGATTTGCAGCATGTGGAGTGAAAGCATCAAGTATCTTGTATCCAAGAAAAAGCATTTCTTTCATCAGTAGAGACATGCATAATTGTGAGATGAAAAATTATATAGAAATCTCTGAATGCTTTAAACAGACAGAAACCATTAAAACCGATAAGAGGAGTACCGATCCCAAAAAGTTTTATAGCACTTGATCAAGGAACTATCGACACAGAGTATGTCCTAGTGAGAGAAGGGGTCACTTGTTCCTTCAAAAGTTCTTTCAAAGTGTTCATCTATCTGATTGATGAATCATAAGAAGACAAAGCATGGTTCATATGCTAAGTAAGAAAGGATAATCACATTGAGTACACGGATTTCTCTAGGTCAGTTTATGGGCCAATAAAGAATTTTTATCTTAGAAACCCATTGGAAGGGGGGCAAGGCCAGAGATTTTATAGTCCGTGTAGCCATGATATAAAAATGTGAAAAAGAATGAACTGAACTTCAAAATAGTAAGATCAGAAGATATAGGAATCCAGATTACCTGTTAGACAGAGATACATCAAGTTCATAGTCTGATGCAATCTTGGTAGCATCTACTAAGACAGTTACAATTTCAGTCTTTCGCGTACCAGCCATGAGTAGATCATATTCAGTGGGAATAATAATGGCAAAGAAATTGTCACTCAGTTCACTTAAACAAAGCTTCTCAACAGCAGCCAGGGCAATCCTTCTTTTGAGTGCATCAGTGTCTGGGTCCACAATGTAGATGGCAAAATCAGTAATTAGAAGTATCCGCCGTTTCATCTTCCCTGAGCCAGTAAATTTTAAAAGTTTATCTGCAAAGAGAACTTTTCTATCACCTGTAAAAAGAGAATGGGAACGCCTATTTAATACATAAGATAACGAGGGCAGAGAAACAACTACAACATAATGAAGAAAAAAAAAAGAGACTGTAGGAGGATCATGGTGTATAACAACGTAATTCTTTCCCAGTATGCAGGCAGAATGTATAGCTTCAAACAAACTGAACCATTCATTCAACAGCATGTATACAACTGTCATCATGATTCTTCCCCGTAGAGACGTGAACACATTATTCTCAGGTAAAATATGCCAGTTCAGATCAGACAGAAAAATGACTAGTAATGGACATCACTGTGGCAACAAGATTATCGGCAACTGCAAGACAGAATTTATAGTCAAATGACTACATACATACTCGCACATTCAAACTTGACAATTGTTGTCATCTCCACTTGTTCCAGTCTGAAGCTTCTCTATTTTACAAAGCATCAACATTTCAAGGTATTTCTGTGACATCTCTCTTTTCATAAAATTAGCAATGTTTATTTTTCTCTCTTCAGCTCAAAGTTTTAATATTTGTTGAAAAGTGTTATTTAGAATAAAGAAGTTTTATAGCGTTTAAACTTCTAAACCACAGATCATAGTATTTCTGCTGAAACTAAATTTTTTAATACGAGAGATGAACCCCCTAAACTCCTATACTCTACCGAATCCTATACTCCAAATAACATAATGCTACCAAAAATAAAATACTATAAACTTCTGAAGAAGCATTTTGTTTAATTCAAAATCACAAAATATAAACCAATAAATATCAAATCAAATTAAGTAAACACATAACCGAAACCATTACTCTATTACACATTAGAAATTTAAAATACTCAAAAACAGAACCTTGTTTTTCGAGAATTTTCATGAGGCATGGTCTGGAAGGCACATCGATATAATCACCCAAATAATCCCGAAGGCGAGAGGCTTTTCTCCGGACTTTGACACCCATAAACGGCTCTTGATCCTCCGTCACGTTACTATGCAATGGCCGCGGTTTCATGCTACCACTTCCATCGGCGTCGTCTTTATCTAGGGTTTCGAAGGCGCGGCCATTGTCATCGTCGTAGCCAGCAGACTCGATTTGGACTCGCCGGCTCGATAGGTACCTCGACATTTGTGGACGGTGGCTCGTGGAGGCGATACGGGCTGTGGTTTGAGAGAATCGACGGGAGCGGATGACACGTGGCCGCAACCCGTTTGTTTGATCGGATGTTACAAAAATCAATAATGCGTACATTCAGAAGTAGAGGTGTCAAAACGGACAGGTTGGCCAGTCCCGTGAAAATTGGTTCGGATCGACCCGGGATCGTGGGCTGACCCGTGACCCGAGGGGGCGGTTCACGTGTCAAGGATGTGTAACCTGCAGGTTTCGCGGGTTGCACCTTCACGAGCCCCGGTTAACCGCGACCCATGAAAAAAATATATATATTATAGTTAAGTAAGTGTCAACCTAGTTGTGATGTACTTAAAATTATAAATTATAGTAAAAGTAGGTATCAATCTAGTTGGGATATACTTATGTTATAAATATTTGATAATAGTAATTAGAAATGTATTTAGTTGTTATTTGTTTAAGTTAAATTTAACTTTGCAAAGTTATAAATAATTCATGTAACATTAAATTTGAATTCTATGTAAACATTTCTTGATATAAATATGAATTTATCATTTTGTTCAATTCTTAGTTTACATTTTAAAAAAAAAGTTACTATAAATATGAAAATTTTTATATTCTTTTAATTTTATTTATACAATCATACGGGACAAATCAGAACAAATCGCAACCCGTGACCTACATGGGCTCAACCCGGATGGATCAGCGGGCGGGTCGGGTGGTGTCCAAAATTGTGGGTCGACCCGGAACCCGTAGCGGGCGGACTTTTTTTCATGCGGGCGTTACCGGGCTCATATGTTGGTAGGCCAACCCGGCCCGGACCACCAGGATTGACGCTTCTATTCAGAAGCATTGTTTCACGTAACAAAACCAAACATAGGGGGCTGGGGTTTTTTTTTCATTTATTTCGGTGTGCCCCACCCACGCACATATGAGGTGTAAAACATGTGTCAAAAAACTTTCAGTAGAGATGGTTTAATCCCTTGAGTTAAATGTTTCCTATTAATACTTTACACCTTCACGAAGCTTCTCAATGGCCATCGAACTTAAGTATGTTGCACTAAAATGGGCATCGAATGGATTTCGTTCATGACCATGTCTACGAAAAGGTGACGTGACAGTTAAAATTAAAGTGTTAAGTAAGTTGCATACGTGGATGCCAAATCACCCAAACAAACCCTTACCCATTTAACATTAAAATCGCATTTATCTGAATGAAATCGAAACCCCTTCATATAGAAGCTGAAATCGCGAAAAGACTAAAACTCACCCAAATCACAAACCCTAACACCCAAATTTATTTCGAATCTCTATCGACGACCCCAAAAATCTGATGTGATGAAGGCATTACAGAAGGCGTGCAAATGGAGAGAGTAAATGAAAGTAAATTTGGTGCAGATTTTTAATTTATACCTTGATGTGGTGCAATTTAAATTGAGATCTGGTGTAATGTTTGGTATACTTTGGTAGCATATCTTGGCTGCAATTTTTGAATTTGGGATCATGGGTTAATTTTATGTCTGCAAATTTAGAATTTGGTAGTATGATTTCATTCATTTGGTTGTGGTTGTTGCATATTTGTATTGAATAAACTGATAAACGAAGAGACGAAATTGTGTTCAATTCTTATTGATCAAAAGTTATTTACCATACAGTTCAATGTGCTATAAATAGAAGAGAGAATCTAACAAACTAACCAACTGAATTGTTCAAATCAATACAATGTGAACACATGTGACTAGCTAACAAAAAAGTAAAAGTAATTTAGCTCCAATACAACTAACTTCACTTGTTGGCTCCAGTTAGCTTCACCTGCAAAGCTCCAACTAACTTCACGCAAAGCTCCAACTAATATCATCTGCAAAGCCAAGTTCTGTTACTACCTCTCAAGATGGACAATGAAGGTTGATGACAGTCATCTTGAATAATAAGGAGAATAAAAGAGAAGCTGGCAAAAAAAAAATCAACAAGTTGATGTTTGGATTGAATAGGCAGCAGCTTAAGGAAACCATCAGTGACTTTGTCTCGAACGAAATGATAATCAATATCCATGTGCTTAGTACGTTCATGGAAAATTGGGTTAGAAGCAATATGAATAGCACCCTAATTGTCGTAGAAAATCAAGGCAGTATCAGGTGTTGAAAGTTGGAAACGTGAAGTAATTGACTAAGCCAAACTAGTTCACTAGTTGTAGATGCTAATGCACGATACTCTGCTTCAGCTAAAGGCCTAGATAAAGTAGTTTGCTTATTAGCCTTCCATGAAATTAAAGAATCTCCAAGAAAAACACAAAATCTTGTAACGGATTTTCTTGAATCAAGGTAAGACACCCAATATGCATTTGCAAAGGCCTTTAACTAAAAAGAACATTGTGCACAAAACAAAAGTCCTTGGCCTAGAGTGGACTTAATATACCGCAAAAGATGATGAGCTGCATCCAAGCGTATATGTCTAGGCTGAGATCCAAACTGGCTTAGTTTGTGTACTGTAAAGGTAATATCAGCCCTGAAATAGTTAAGTATAGTAGTCGACTAACAAGTCGTCTATACATTGATGCATTAGGAAGAGGTTCTCCTTCAAATGAGCTAAGACGAACCCTGGGATCCATAGGTAATGTAGCAGGTTTACATACCAGAAAACCTGTATCTTCAAGCAACTAAAGAGCATAATGACGTTGGGATAGGAAAATGCCTTAATGTGACTTAGCAATTTCCAATCCTAAAGAGTATTTCAACTGTCCAAGATCTTTTAACTTGAACTGGCTGTACAAGAATACCCTCAAAGAATTAATTGACTGATGACCACTTCCAGTAATAATGATTTCATCCACGTACACAAGTAATGCCACAAAAGATTTGTCAGTCCCTTTAGTGAACAGAGAATAATCAGACTTTGATTGCTGAAATCCATGTAGAATAAGGGCATTTGAAAACTTGGAAAACCATTGTCTTGAGACTTGCTTTAAACCGTATATCGATTTGTGAAGCATACACACCAATTTCTCCCCATGTTTACCAAGTTCAGCTTGCTTATGATATCCTAATGGCAAATCCATGTAATTTTCTTCGAATAGATCACCATTGAGAAATGTATTGTTAGCATCTAGCTGAGTGATATGCCATTAATTGGGTGAAGCAATAGCTAAGAGAACCCTTGACGATTTTAAGTTTAGGCAAAAGAGAAAATGTCTCTATAAAACCCAATCCTTCTTGTCATGTATACCCCTTTGCCACCAATCGAGCCTTGTATCGGTCTATACTACCATCTGACTTATATTTAATGTTGTAAACCTATTTATTGCCTATAGAGTGATTACATTTGGGCAAGGACATAACATGCCAAGTTTTATTCATTTCCATGGCATGTAGTTCACATACTATAGCATCTCTCCAATATTCAAACTTTAATGCTTGATGATAAAATTGGGGTTCAAGTTTGAAAAATGGAAAAGAGATAATGACTATGTGCATGTGAAAAAGAGTTATAGGAGATGTGTTATGAAAAAGGATAAGTAGAGGTATCACTACTTGGTTCTGAACTTGTTAGAGATTACAATGGAAATCCCTAAGATATGGTGGAGGATAGTTGATTCTAGATGACCTTCTGATATCAACAGGTTATGGGTAATGACTCTCAGTGTGAGAAGGATCAGATTGTGATTCATGTGGTTCATTTTCACAATCATTTAACACATCATTTGATGTTGCACTAGGTGAAGGATAATGAAGAGTGTCAGGAAGAAACTTTGGTAGTACAATATTAGGAAATGGATCGACATTATCTGATTTATGAGAAATGGAATGGAAAGGAAAAATTTGTTCATGAAATATGACATCCCTAGAAATTACGAAGGTTTTAGATACAATATCATAGAGCTTATAACATTTTATTCCTGGAGATAGCCCACAAAGATGCATGCTTTAGCCCTGTGGTGAAACTTTGATGTTTGAGAAGGTAGAGTGGAGGCAAAACATAGACATCGAAACACTCTAAGTGAAGCATAATCTACTGGAAAATTATACAGCAAAAGGAAAGGGGACTTGTTTTGTAAAATTGATTCAGGATTCAGGGTTTTGTTGATGAGGAATGTGGTAGTAAGAATGCACTCCACCCAGAATTGAATGGGAATTTTGGATTGAAAATACAAGGATCTAGCTACATTGAGGAAGTGTTGATGCTTTCTTTCAACAACCGAATTTTGTTCAGATCTCTCCAGTGTTGATGGATAACCCCTTTTGCATTGAAAAATTCAACAAACTATAATTTAGGTGCATTATCTAATCTAAAACATTTGATGGTCATTTGGAACTGAGTTTCAAACATTTTGAAGAACATGGGGATGATACATTTGACATATGACTTGTTCTTCATGAGATAAACCCAAGTAAAACGTGTACAATCATCAACTAACGTTAGAAAATATATATGAGAACATGATAAGGTCCCCAGGTATCACAATGGATCATATCAAAGGCATTAGATGACACGTGATAGTCTTCTTTGCTTGGCTAATTGACATACATCACAAAAGACTGATTTTGAATATCTGTTTTTATTACAAAACATATGTAGTCGATCCTTTAGTAAGTTCAGTTTCTGAAATGATAAGTGCCCAAGTCTATGATGCCAAGTATAAGCATTCACCTTATTTATAGACAAAGAAACAGAAATGAAAGCATTATGAAAAGAATTCATGCAACTAATTTGTGATACATCGGTTGAATTATCACTTAGGATGTATAAGTTTTCCACTCTTTCACCATTATCAATCATCTTATGACTATATAGCTCCTTAGTCAAGCGTGGATTAGTGAGATATTTGATTTCAATATGTGAATTTCTAGTTAAAGAACTCAGAGACATCAGATTGAACTCGAACTGTGGCGCATATAACACATCTTCCATTATCATATTAGGTGCAATCTTCACTGTTCCAATGAACTTAACAAGAATTCTCAAATGATGTGGCCGAACAACATATGTATTCTGGGCTGATTTCATGTTAATAAAGGTGGAATGATTGAAACATATATGGCTTGTAGCTCCAGAGTCCACCACTCAATGTTTAGGAGAATTAATCATTGGACTAACAGAGATGGAAAAGCAGGTACCTGATATGTGGTTTGAGTGTGCATCAACTCTAGTTCCAACCTTTGTAGAGGTAAGATGATTGCTCAACATGTTCATTAGATGCTGATATTGAGTTTGGTTTAAAGTCTACGTGAAGTCCCATACATTGCTTTGTGGTTGCTCTGAAATAGCTTCAAACACTAGGTTAGTCACAACATAAATTGGTGAATTATTTGCACCAGATTGAATACTAGTGGTAGACTTCTGCTTAGCCTTATATTCAGGAGGATAACCATGCAGTTTGTAGCATTTGTCCACGGAGTGTCCAGAATATCCACAATAGGTACACATAGGTCTTTCTTTCTATTGAAGCTTATTATACGTATGTCCAGTGTTGGCCTTTTTCTGTTCATTTTTGGCGTAAAATGCCATAGATTCAACATTATTACTAGCAACATTAACATTCAGACTTACATTTCTTTGATGTTCCTCTTGAGAAACAAGAGGGAACACTTTGTTAATTGGAGGTATTGGATCCATAAGTAGTAGTTTTCCCCTAACTTGAGCAAAAGAATCAATTTATCCTATCAAAAATGACATTACATACTCCATTTGATAGTGATCAGCAAGCTTCTTAGATCCTCCACAATTTCATTTTCCACATGTGCATACTGGCCTATAATTGCTGAGTTCTTCCCATATTGTTTTCAACTTTGTGAAATACAAACTTACAGAAGATTGCCCTTGAGTATGGTTCATCAAATCGCGTCTCAATTGAAATATGCGAGGTCCATCCCGTTGTTGATATCTCTCTTTTAGACCAGTCCATATATCATGCGCTGATTTAGAATATATAATGCTAGTAGAGATTTCCTTAGATACTGAATTCAATATCCATGAAATAACCATGTTATTGTTACGGATCCAATGGTTAAACAATTCTTCATTGCCTTGGGGCCTGATATATGGATCCATCAATGAATCCAGTTAAACTAATTCAGCTCCAATACAAGTAACTTCACTTGATGGCTCCAGCTAGCTTCACCTACAAAGCTCCAGCTAACTTCTTGTAAAAGCTCCAATTAATATCATCTGCAAAGCCAAGTTTTGTTAATTTGAATTTTTGACAGTCGTGCATGTAGAGGTTGTGGGCTAGTGGTTTTTTAAACCAAACACTGCCCTTACTTCTCTCTTCATTATCAGTTTATGGCTTCCTAAAAAAAGATTATCCATGTTCGTGCTTTGAACGAAGCTGGAGGAGAGAGATGGAGAGATACTTGGAAGAGGTTGGTTTAATTGGTTATGAATATTGGATGATCAATAGATGAGGACTATAGTTTTGAATGTATATGTATGTTCATTTTTCAAAGTAATATGCATGTCGCCTATATGTTTGAAATCCGTATATTGGGATTGATTTATCATGCTGAGTTTTGATTTGTTTTATGTTTTATAGGGCAAAATGGTCACCGCCAGAGAGAAAGGATCATCGTCGACCCAAAATCCAGTTGAGAAACAAGGCATCCTTCATACTTACCCCCATGGTGGTGAGAGAGCGCACATGGAATCTTACATCAAGACCAGCTGCCACCTTACACAATAATGAAGTCGGGCAGTCATTTGTGCATAATGCTCGTACCGATGAAGTTAATTTTGAAGTGCTGGTAGACGAGTTGTAGAGCATAGATGAGGCGGAAACGTCTCAATCGTTTGTGTGTTTTTTGCTTGTAATTAGACACAATGAAGCAGTGGACAATTTTTATGCAGTACATTGTAATCTATATTTCTGAAGATGAAGCAGTGTTTAACTTTTGCTTGTGAACACGTAGTTTATTTATGAACATGATGCAATATAATTTTGAACATAAACAGAGTTATTACAAATGCTCTTGATGGCTGGGAATTTATTGCTATGCACTTTCAACATATCCTGCTGGGCTGGAAGTTCCAGTCCTGTTTGGCTGGATGGCTAGCACCAAAAAATGAATAGAAAAGAAAGTATAGTTGATTTGATCGAGTACACCATTCATGTCACTAAATTAATCCTAGTTT
Source organism: Fraxinus excelsior (assembly GCA_019097785.1). NCBI lineage: Eukaryota > Viridiplantae > Streptophyta > Magnoliopsida > Lamiales > Oleaceae > Fraxinus > Fraxinus excelsior. Next base: position 33,830,924 of record CM032631.1, on the reverse strand, counting down.
GATACATCAAATGGCCAAGCAAAGACTTCAAAAGAAATATTTTGAGATATCAAATAAGAAGACCAAGCCAAGATTTTAAGCAATTGATAAAGCACAATATTTGTTGAGAGTTGAGTTGCTACTAAATCCCAAGAGGGTGAAAAGATAGAATAAAATGTATACTTTCTATTTCCCTATAAGGAGTACAACAAGCATATTTCGGTAGTACATACAAAACTTCTCCTACCAAACATTATACACTGTTTTGATAATTTTACTGTTATCGGATTCATTTAGGAGGCAATCATTGATAAAAATGGCTCGATCTTATAGCGAACACGACACATTGCACTTTAGTCAACATCATCATAACCATTTTCTCTAACTTACAAATCTTTTCTTAAAAGACAAGAACCTTAGAAGACTAAGTAGATTATTAACATGGGTAACACCTTCGAGGGCTGACAATTCCTCATCATCTGTAGTCGAAAGGCACTCGGCTAGGATCCTCTTTGACTGGTCATGAATCCTCTCTGGTAGCTTTTCCTCCACTGGCTTGACCACGGATTCTTTGATGTTATCTGAATGTACAACAAAATCGGCATGAGAAGCAACTATGTCAGTATTTGAACTCTCGGTGTCCCCTTTTTTAGGGATGTTCATTTCCACTTTTGAGTAAGGGTTTGTTTGAATGATTTGGCATCCACGTGTACAACTCACTCAACATGTGGTCAATTTTAACTGCCATGTCACCTTTTCATCATCCACGTAAACACAACAATAGACATAATCCATCCGGTGGCCATTTTAGTACAATTGACTTAAGTTCAATGGCCATTGGGAAGCTTCGTAAAGTTAAGTGAGTAAGCCGTGACAAGGTGTAAAGTATAGTGGCCAATAAAACATTTAACTCATGTATATTCCATCTCGTTTGACATTCCCTTCGTTTTCAAAAAATTATAAGAAAGCAATTTTTTTTTTCAAATTGTCACGTGGCACAATGTAATTAATAATGTAAAAAATGACGTACATGTAATATAATTGTACAAAAATTGAGACCTGCCAACGCTATATGTGACAGACAGTTTCCTTAAGTTTCTATTGCTAATTGATATTTATATTTTAATAAATAAATCTTATTATTGTATTCAAAAAATGAATATATACTCTGGCTTTTTTTTTTTTAATAAAATAGTGAGAAGACAAGTACATTAGTCTTAAACTGTGCGCGTATAAAAATACATTTTTTACACCACATATATTTTACTAATTTAATCATATCCCAATTAAAAAATAAAAAAGGATTATACCTTGGAAGTAGGGGTGTAAGCGGTCCGATTTTTGCGGGTTTTGACAAATTTTCAAACCAAACCGTTTAAACCGGTTTGAGAAAAACTCAAACCTAAACCAAACCATTTTGAACGGTTTGAAAAAAACTCAAACCTAAATCTAACGGTTTGGTCCGGTTTTAAACCGTCGATTTCACCGTATATTTTTTTGTCTGTCTACTTTTATGAAATTAATTCATTGAATTCAATATATATTTATATCTTACTAGCAATAAATCTAAAACAAATTAAATATATCTATTACAAATTTAAATACCAACCAAATCAAAGTGAAATCACATAAACTAAAATATAGTTTTTTGTTTGCCATTTTAAGCTAAGACGTTACGATAACGTTACAATACAAGTCTACTAAACTAAATATAAAGTCCAAAAAATATAATGATGTTCAACAAGACCTCGTGATCATCATATCTGAAAAATAAAATTACTGATTAGATAAAGAGAATAATCAACCATAATAATAAATCAATTGTTTATAATATCTAAACATAACAATTACACAAGCTTACCGTTGTATTTTGTTACGAACTCAGTTTCTCACATATACTCAAACACCAATTTTTGTCACACATGATTATATCATCATATTATTGGATACTAGATAGATAAAAAAAATCTTTAAAAATATGGTAATAGAAAATATAAACCACCTGCAACAACTTTCATTGAATCATCAAATGCTTCCACTTCATCTAAATATTGGCACAACACTATATGTTCATTCTTAATTTGCAACCAATTCTTTCCACACATACAAGCCTCAAGCATCCTTGCACCTAATAAACTCCTAAAATAATCAAGTAACTGACCTCCATTTGATAATGCAGACTCAGAAACAACCGTAGAAATATGAATTTTAAAGAGGAAAATAGTTTTTGATAGATTATATTAGTCTTGAAATTATTAGATATAAATTAAGATTATTTGGTAATAATAATATATATGTAATAAAAAATTATAAATTGACAAAAATATATACAAATGACAAAACTATTGAATTTTACATATTTGGATGAATTTAAAAAAAAAATCATTATTTTTATTTTTTTATTTTTATATATTTTTTCACCGGTCCGGTTTGGTTTTAAACCGTAATTAAAATTCTCAAACCTAAACCAAACCGTTTTTATCGGTTTGGTTTGGTTCAAAACCATTTCGTTGACGGGTCCTCGTGGCACCAAATCGACGGTTTCTAAAATGCGATTTCGGTTCCGATTTGACGATTTTTGCTTACAGCCCTACTTGGAAGAATACATAATTATAAAGGTTTCAAGATATGCTTTCAAAAATAAGAAATTTGGGATACGTTTCAAAAATCAAGTGGTCACAAACATGTTAGGTCATAAATGTCATACAATTATAGTTACAGTCACAAATTGCATAATGTTAGTCACAAAGACACAAATTATGAGTCACAATCACATTTTATTTTTTTATCACACATTATTTATTAATTACAAATTATCTATTTTATTGATCACAATCACCAAATAATTGGTCATAAACACTCTTCATTCCACTCAATCACACCACCACCACCAACAACAACAACAATAACAACCATCGTTTATAAATTGACCTTGATCTGAAATTCCAAGCAGTGGCTTGTAATCTCACAAGTTGCATTAAAGGCCACATCCCCAAATCCTCACCCCCCTTTCCTTCCGGCGTGTCATCTCAGGAGCACCGACGATGCGGCGTTGCTACAACAGCAGCATTGTGACATTGTTATGAACAGTGCAGAAGAGCTGCTTAAGTTGTCGTCATGATGGTGGCGGAGGCATGGTGATGAGGTGGGCGATGGTGATGAGCGCCAATTGTGGTGTTGTCGGTGTGATTGTAACTTGGGGAATGGGTAAAAAAATAAATCAGGATTTGTGATTGAAATAAAAAAAAACTTTTACACCTTATTTTTGAATTGATAAGTCGAAAAGTAGATATGGATGTAATTTTCAATTACACCATCCTAACACTTCATGTTCCCCACCAATATTAGCAAAATACAGCATTTTACTATCATAAAGAAAAACTTTTCTTTTTTTCAGAAATGAATTGCCTCAAAAATCTTTCACTCTGACTTCTCATTCATGTCAAGTAGGGCAAATTGAGCCCTTATTTGGGCTCCCTCTTTTCAAGAAAATGCATTTTGGAATGGTAAAAGTTGGTCAATGTGTGGTTAGAATTAAGGAAAAAATTTCGATTTACGTGTAAAATTATTTTATAGAAAAATGTGTGGTTGAAAATAAGTGTTAAAAAAAATGAGTTTTTATAAAAATGGAGCCCAAACATGGGCTAAAATGATGGTTTAGAAGCTGTAAGAATTCAACGTAATCTTAAATTTAAATGTTGAGTAGGGCATGACGTGCTTTTTGCATATAAGCTAGGTGATTGCCTCACGTTTGTAATATGTGCATTATTCTGTCTTGAGAAATTGTTCTACAAAGATTACAACTTTGATTTGGACATTTTATCTGTCATGAACTAGACCACTCCATTACCGAACCTAGATCATCGGTAAAAAATGAATATCTTAAATATCCTTTTCCTTGTTTAAAAAACTGATCGAGTTATTATTTGATTATAATTAAAATCGAATTTTTAGTAAATTTTGATAAAATTTAATAAAATGTGTGCTTAAAAAGTCGTGAATCCCATAAAAATGTTGTTAAAATTAAATGTTGACTACTAATGGTATAATCGATAAGACAACCCATGATTGTCGACATGTAGAAACTGCAGGCAAGCCAACCAACTTGACCGAAACCTTTAAAACGCGTTTTCTAAAAGTCTAAACAGCACAAAAAACACGAAGCCGCCCCCTTCCACTTGCCTATCCAATGCCAGTCCATGCAAGCAACATCCAGCTCATTTCACATGTTTGCCTAAATTGCAAAAAGTTTATTCATATCATAAATAAAAAATTAATTTTATTCTTCTGAAAATGATCTTAGGTAAAATTTATTTTGTCCATTAATTTGAACCTATAATTCTTACAATTCAACGTTGTATAGTAAAAAAATATAGTATTAATCGCTGAGATGACGTTGTCCGTCAACTGTGGACATATTTTATCCCACCCACCTTGATAGAATATCAATTTTAGTTATTCATTAAGTATTCATTTTAATAAAATGTGGTTATATACTTATATTCACACCACGGTTTTTTTTTAAGTACACTATATTTTAAAGATTATTACAATTTTGTCATTAACTTTTTTCTTAATTACATTCTTATTTTTGACATTTCATTCATGAGAAAATATTATCATTAATCGTGATTTTCGTCCAAAAATATTTTTAACATGCTTTAAAATAAGGTTAAGATATTTACTCTTATTTTTGCATATTATTTGATTAGTTTATTCAAAAATATAATGGATAAATGAGTCATTCTGTTATATCTTAAAGAAAATTTTGAAAAAAAAAAAATCATAATCGCAATCAATCTATATTAATTTGAGAATAAGAATGCGTAGAAAAAAAAATTGAGACACAAATGTGAATATGTAAAGATTATGAACATTTCTTATGGTTTTAAGTAATAATATTGTGGTTTGAGAGGGTGTTTGGTAGATATTAAAATCAGATTAAAATTGAAAAATGTGTCGTTATTGTTGACTTTAATTAGATGAGTGGGACTCAATAACGACTATATTTTCAATTTTAATTGAATTTTGAACTATACCGAACACGCCACGAATATATTTAGCTTTTAATAAATCTTATTTGTCAAATTTTTACGTCATTGCTAATCCCACCTCAACTTGACTTTGACATTTGACCAATTACTTTATACTTATCGATGTTTTTAAAACATTGATTGTAACATTAATAATAGTTTAGGGACCAATAGTTAAATTTTGACTTATGAAAGGTTAATTGAGAATATTATTTAATCCCCATTCAATGTATTTGCTTTCGGCCGAAAGGGTAAATCCGTAAATGTCCCCAAGTGGAGCCCACGAGAATAAAAGTGTAATAATCGACCCTTTTCGTTAATTCAAATGATATAATAATAAAAGAAAAAAAGTAAATTTCACTATTGGTCTTTAACTTATTGCTCAAGAATAAAGTCAATCCTCAATTTTTTTCCATTATAGTTTCAAATCAACATCTATGGCAGAAACCTTTCAATTTTTATTGTGTAATCATTTTGAAAATGGATTATTCTACTTGTATATCAAAAATATGATTAAGTTTCCAAGCACGTGCTCATGTCAGAAAAAAAAATTCCGATTTTTAAAACTTGTATTGTGTTTGGCACTCATTAATTTTTTTTCTTTCTTAATTATAACTACACATTCTCCAAATAAAATAATATTACACACAAATCTAAAATTTTTTGTTACTTTTCAATCACACATTCTTCCATCAATCACTATTTCAAAATTTATAATACACCTAAAATGGGTGCCAAACACATTATTGGACTGATAAAAGTTATGTGAAATTTAAAAAAAAAAAAAAAACTTGGAATGGTTAAGATTAAGCCCCTATTTAATTTTGCTATAAATCATATTTTTAGAACATCTGATAAAAGTTGATGAAATTTATAGTTAAAAGTTAATAAAAATTGTATATCATTTTAAGTAAGTGATTAAAATTAATTGTTGGTTTTAACTTAAATTTTATAAACTTTTTTATTAAACCAAACAAGGGTGGTTTTGTCACAAATGGAACCAACCAAATTGGTCCGACTATACGTATAAATTTAAAAAAAAATAGTTTTGTTACGCCTCGCTGTCGATGCTCCAATTGAAAACCATGCCATAGTCTACGTGGAGATGAGAGTAAAGTATGCCAATTGGTCAAAAATAAAAAATAAAAATTCAAAGAAGAAGTTGATCTCCATATTCAGAGGCTCTTATGTGGCCGAAAATCTCTCTATCTGAAGTTCTCTTTGGCCGAAGCGCCCTTCCCGTTCGAAACTCTCTTTTAGACTAAAGCACGTATTGTCTTTCAAGTGATCCGCTGACAATCTTCCAAAATGATTGATATAACATTTAATTGATGAATGTTAGGATTGTCAACCTAGAATGTAGGGCGATTTACACATTGTCAATATATTAATTGTATAGCAGACATAGTGATGGGAGACTTCGGCCTAGGAGACGAGGTTACGTGGTCCTAATCCAACAGTTACATCGTCGGCCAAAACTCTATAAATAAACAACTCTTATCATTAATTAAGGAATAATGCAACTCTTTACACTCAAAAAATATATATTCAACCGTCCCTCTTGCTTATTACATATCTATTTACATGATTTAAGTTTATTTTGGTAAAATTGTTTATGATTGTTTATTTATGTACAATCATCTTTGATAATATTGTCGGTACTTGAATATTTTTGTCTCGCGTTGTAAAATATCTCTCACATCCATGAGTGCAACTCTTTTCCCATCTGGATCTCCGATCAAAACATGTTGAAACTTGCTTGTGTAGACGCGGGTGAGTCCAGCATCTCTTGTCCACATGATCATCGCGGAAAATGGGGTCAACAGGTTCCTTTATTTTTATTCTTTAAATAACTTTACCATTAGCTCAACCATGATTCGACCCGAATTTAATTATTTGACTTGATCCTTTATTATTTCTTGGTCGATGCTCGAATTGGTTTATATTAAAATGTTGAGAATGATGAGGACTAACTTACTGCTTGAATAGTGATTCAGGGACCAAAAGTGAAATTTTTCCTCATAAAATACAAAACAAGAATCTTCTTCTCCAATCATAATCCATTGGACTCCATTTTAGAATCTCCGCCTATAAAAACTCATTTCTTCCAGTAAATTCCATTTTCTCTGCTATTTTAATCATACCAAAGCGTAATAAAGTTTCCTTACCCTCCTCAGATTACCTCTAGGAAACCCAGAAGGTGGATCAACCTTTTTTCAGGTAAAATTTCAATTTTCAGACTCTTTCGATCCATATCTGTATGTTTTTTGTGGAGTATTTTTGATGGGTTGGGTTTTTTCTTTCATAAATTTTTTTTGGTGTTCAAAAAACGTTAATGTTTTTGCGGTGGATCTGGATTTTTTGTGGTGAATAATAGGAACCGCAGATGGCTTCAAAGCGGATCTTGAAGGAGCTCAAGGATCTTCAGAAGGATCCTCCTACCTCTTGCAGCGCTGGTATAGTACCAACATTTCATGAACCAAAAAAAAAAAAATGGAAAAAAGAAAAGGAAAGATATTTTTTTTCTTATGTTTATGCAACTCGGTTTTTTTAAAGAAGAAAGTTTTCTATTTGCTATGATTGTTCTTGATTTCGATTTTTCAGCTTGTATTTGGTTGATTTTTCTTAAAGCAGATGTGGACTATTTAGCGTGAGTTTTGTTAGAGTAGAGCTTTATTATAATGAGATAGTTTTTTTTTTGTTGCAATAGGTGAAATACTTTATTCCTTGTTCTAGGTGATTTTGATCATCCATGATTTATTTTACAATTGGAGTTTTTAATTTTGAAAAGCAATCACAGGGAGTAGATCATCAGAAAATGAGGTTTTTAAAAATTAATCCCAACTCACTTTTATTATTACTAGTTACTACTTTATCTGGATCTGGTCATTTGTTGATAAAGATTTGAAATGTGATTGAAAGATCACTTCTCTAGATAATGTTCAAAAGCTTTATAGACCTTAGGATTTTGAGTCTTGAGATTTGTGGAACTAATCCTGCCTTTATATGTGCAACCAGGAACATAGGCCACCTGCTGAGCCACATGGCCATGTTTTGATAAATGTTTACATGACCAAAATGTTCCATTGCTTTGTACTTTCATTTTTCGTACTTAAAGTTGGTAAATATTCTTGTTGAGAATTGATGATCCATTGCAGTTTTACCCCCTCTTGGTTATGTATTGTGCTAGTTGTGTGTGAATTCCTTATAATTTGAAACCCTTTATAGTTTATTTCTTTGAACTTTTTCATGAGGATGCATACCCTGAAACTAAGGGATTTTGTGATGAAGGTGCTCTAGATTCTAATTTTCTTTTACTCATTTGCTCTCTCAATTTGTGCATATTTCAGGTCCTGTTGCTGAGGACATGTTTCATTGGCAAGCCACAATCATGGGTCCTCCAGATAGTCCATATACCGGTGGGGTTTTCCTAGTCACTATCCATTTCCCTCCAGATTACCCTTTCAAGCCACCTAAGGTGTTTCAGTGATCTAGTTGTCCTGCAACATTTGGATTTTTTGCCTTTTCTTTTTGGAAATAGACAACACTATATGGGTTTCTTATACATTCATCATGATGAGTTTTGCAGGTTGCTTTTAGGACAAAAGTTTTCCACCCAAATATTAATAGCAATGGAAGCATATGCCTTGACATATTGAAGGAGCAGTGGAGCCCTGCCCTAACTATTTCTAAGGTTCGTATTCCATTCGGCAAATGCCCTATTTCTTGAATCAATCCAGCCTCTGTAGAAATATCACAAGGAAAAATGGTGTAATGCTAGTTGTGAAAGTTATGGCACCCTGAAAATTCAACTAATTGTTTTATCTTCTAATTTTACCCTCAACATTTATGAAAATGTAATTACTGAATAGGTCATTGCTTAGTTGCACTCGTTGAGACTTTCCCATTAAAATTGCAAGGAAGTTGAAATATTTATGATTCCCAAATTTAGGTGTTGCTTTCTATTTGTTCGTTGTTGACGGACCCAAATCCTGATGATCCTTTGGTGCCCGAGATTGCTCACATGTACAAGACAGACAGGAACAAGTATGAGACCACTGCGAGGAGCTGGACTCAGAAGTATGCCATGGGCTAACTGTGTTTTGGTATGTAAGAGGGAAGGAGGGCCTTTAGCTTTCAAAATGCTTGTCTTTAAATTTTCTACATGAATTAGTTTAATCTGTCTTTCATGTCCTATATCGGATTAACTAGAGGTCCAATATGCACCGTCACGAGAAGGAAAGATATATTTCGTTTTTGAGATGCTTGTGTATGTATAGTTAATCTTTGAAACGTTCCCTGAACAATTGATATTTCTTAGAACTTCCATGGACGCCGTCATTTAAAGTATGTAACATTTCTGCTTTTGCTTTGAAGAAACAAAATTCTGGGTGGGATTTCGTAAAGCATCCCAATCTACAGTGTTCTTTCTGGTGGAATTATGTGTTTAAACTGCTTCCCTGCTATTTTTAGGATGATCTCTGTATAAATAGTTGATTGTGAAGCGCGCGAGAATTCATTTTCCCTGGTTTGCTTCGAGGATTGTCCAGCCTATGAGAAAAACAAGGATTTCGCTACTCGTACAGTGACAACACAATAGTTTCGCAAACAGAGTTTGTGTTCTGAATGAAATGTGGGACAAGGGCTGATTCAGAAATTTATGTTGACGAGGCTGAAATATGGTAGGGTAATTATATTCAAGCTACAGTTTTTATTATTACACCACATTTTAATGACAATAAAAACGTCCACAACACTTTTTGCTCTTTTTTTCTTGGTTCTTAAATAATGATAATCATAACTCATAAATAAAAAAAAAATTTAAAATTAATTTCATATTGTATTGATGATTGTTTCTAAAAAAAAGAGTAGTGCTACTCATCCAGAGAGGGTGTATCCTAGGGCTGTAAGCAAAAATCGTCAAACCGGAAAATCGAACCGAAACCGTATTTTAGAAACCATCGATTGGCCACGTGGCCCATTCACAAATGGTTTGTGACCAACCAAACCCGGTCCAAAAACGTTGGGTTAGGTTTGAGAATTTTAATTGCGGTTAAAACCAAACCGGACCGGTGAAAAATATATAAAATAAAAAATATATAAATAATATTTTTTTTTTTGAAAAATTGCATCCAAATATGCAAATTCAATAATTTTGTCATTTGGATGTATTTTTGTCAATTTAAATTTATAATTTTCTATTACATATATATTATTATTACCAAATAATCCAAATTTATATCTAATAATCTCAAGACTAACAGAATTTATCAAAAACCTTTTTTTCTCTTTAGAATTCAAGTTTCTACAATTGCTTCTGAGTTCGCATTCTCAAATGGAGGTCAGATACTTGATTCCTGTAGGAGTTTATTAGGTGCAAGGATGGTTGAGGCTTGTATATGCAGAAAGAATTAGTTGCAAATTAAGAATGAACATATAGTACTGTACCAATATTTAGATGAAGTGGAAACATTTGATGATTCAATGAAAATTGTGGCAGGTGGTTTATATTTTTTATTACCATATTTTTAAAGATTCTCTTATCTATCTAGTATCCGATACTATGATGATATAACAAATGCATTTGTTTGACAATGGAGACTATGAATCATGTGTGACAACAATTGGTGTTTAGGTATATGTGAGAAACTGAATTCGTAATAAAATACAACGGTAAGTTTGTGTAATTGTTATGTTTAGATATTATAAACAATTGATTTATTATTATGGTTGGTTATTCTCTCTATCTAATCAGTAGTTTTGTTTTTCAAATATAATGATCAAGAGGTCTTGTTGAATATCATTATATTTTTTGGACTTTATATTTAGTTTAATAGACTTGTATTGTAACGTTATCGTAACGTCTTAGACAAAAATGGTAAACAAAAAACTATATTTTAGTTTATTGTGATTTCACTTTGATTTAGTTGATATTTAAATTTGTAGTAGATATATAGTTTGTTTTAGATTTATTGCTAGTAACATATAAATATATATTGAATTCAATGAATTAATGTCATAAAAGTAGACAGATAAAAAAATATACGGTGAAATCGGCGGTTTAAAACCGGACCAAACCGTTAGGTTTAGGTTTGAGTTTTTTTCAAACCGTTCAAAATGGTTTGGTTTAGGTTTGAGATTTTCTCAAACCGGTTTAAACGGTTTGGTTTGAAAATTTGTCAGAAACCGTAAAAACCGGATCATTTACACTGTATCCCAACTAAAAAACAGGTATACGTGGCAAACATTGTTTAAACAATAAAAAGACTTAAATATCATTCCTTTATTCTCTTAATTTAAGTCAAGGTTTTCTATTCCTAATATAGGATAAGTTTAGTTTATTTCTCCTAATAAATGGAAAAGTCAATTATGCTCGTATTTATCTATATATCTTTTATCAAAACAACCGTTTAATGTTCTAATTTTATTTTCTAATTTATTAATTTCTCTATTAATTCTGATTATATTTTCTTTTATAGGCACAAGTATGTCTCTATTATTTTTCAGAAAATAATCAAGTACAGTATAAAATGATTTAATTTTTTCTCTTTTTCTTTCACAATTAATTTCTAATTTTCGAATACAATTAACTAAAACGTAATAAATAGCAGGAGTGCAAATATTAATACAAGTAACTGACATAAATAAGAAAGATCTTACAGTAATGAAGTTGAAGGTAAATGCACAATAATATCAATGAGATTTTCCTCGAACTTGCTCCCATATGTTTGTACACTTAGATATAAGTGATTGGTGTTATCTGAATTTAAGAAAGTGGGTTATGGTCCAATACGACTTTCGCACTCTTATTGATTTTCTCTCTGACTCTTTTGCATATCTCACAATGAATCACACGGAATCACAGCTTTCCTTTCAACTCCTAGTTAAAACATCATATTGAATGGTAACAGGGTTCTCATGACTTTATCTAACAACGCCTAAAATGCCTACACACGGCAACACAACAATAAGATACTTGCACTAACTCTCAAGTTTTTCACCGTTGGAGTATAAGTAAGATATATATGTTCATTATCCCATTCGGGACTTGCAGAGAAAAATTTGATATATATGTTCTTATGTTTAAAAACTTGACAATATCTTTATATAGTTCGGACAACGTCCTTTGGTAGCATAGAAATTTCTTTTAAAGATTTAGATGGGTAAATACAAATTATATTTCTCATTTCATGGAGAGCACGAATCCAATAAAATGAGGTTCTTGTATAAAGATTAACTTTGTTATATGTTCCATATGATAAGGTTTTCATCCATCTTCCTATACGGTAAACCAATAGCAGGCTAAATTGAACAATACATATGTAAGAATAAAATCGGTTTTATTTTTTATATCCATAACAACACGAGTGTTATAGGCCTTGATGATATTAGAGCAATCAAGCTCTTGTATGGAAATACTGTCTTTTGTAAACTTTCTCTCATGTGAGGAAGACAAAGTAGTATTTTCCTTGACTGATAATTTATGAAGCTTTAATGCTTCTTGTTCAATACTGGTACTAGGACCTTCAGATCTATTGGCACTAGGACCTTCAGATAATATATCCTGACTGGCAACCTGAGATATTGGCTTGGTAGCAGTCATTTCCAATAGTGTTATCTTGGCTTCCATCACAACTATTTTCAAGTTCATCTCGAATTTCAATACTTCTAGTTCCTTCCTGATTGGCTTCATTCCTGGTTAAGAAATTTGGAATAAAATTGTATTTTCCTTTAATATGGACAATATCAAATTTAAATGGCGCAAACCACATTTGCATTATAATAAGTGGTCTTTCAGCTGCACTTGTTCCAAATTTATTTGTTAATAATGGTTTTACCTGAGTTTTATTTGTTCTAATAAGGAATTTCTTAGGTAGCAAATAAAGTTCAAATTTTGCTACACGTCTTTTAACGGCTAAACATTATTTACGATTGATATCATACATTGTCTCAGCATCTTTGAATGTACCTGAAGTATAAGCAGCCAGCTCTTCTGGGCATTTACATAATGGATTACAAAGAAATTCTTTATAATTTTCTTTTATTTTGAGGATTGCTCCCCAGTGTAATAAAGATGCACCAGTTTCTAAAATAAAGAAATCATCATCATTTGGCATATTTAATTTTGGTAGATTTTCACATATTCTTTTAATTTTATTTACCATTTCTATATCTTCTTGTGTCCATTTCCATTCAACTCTTTTTTTGAGTTTTTTTTGGTAAAGTGGACTTTGTATTTTGCATAGTTTTTAATAAATTTCTCAAAATAATTTAATAATCCAATAAAGTTTTGTGACTCTTTCTTATCTCTAATTTCTTCTGGAAAATCGATAATCTTCTTCCCAATATGAGGTTGTTGAAATATTGTTTCTTCAGTAAAAATATATCATAAGAATTCAATTTCAGTCTTATCTATTTCTGCTTTTCTTTCTGATAAGGCTAATCCATATTTTCTAACAATATAGTTGAATTTATTAAGATGATCAATATGTTCTTTTAAATTCTTACTATGAATAAGGATATTATCTATATAAACAATGCAAAAGTTCTTTATTGATCTAATAATCTTATCTATTCTCTGCTGAAATATTGTTGGTGCATTAATTAATCTAAATGACATAATATTCCATTCGAATTGTTCTAATGGATTAGAGGTAGTGAAACTAGTTAAAGGTTTTGATTATTTATCTAATTTTATTTGCTAATACTTTGATTTACAATCAAATTTAAAATATATTTTACTTCACTGTATTTGTTTTATTAATAATTCTTTTATTGGTAGTTTATAGCTATTTGATATGGTTTTAGAGTTTAAATCTCTATAATCGATTATCATTCTAGTTTTTCCTCTTTTAATCTTACTATGGTTTCTAACCATAAATGTTGGACTATTATATGAACTAGTTAATTCTTTTATTACTCCTAATTGTAAGAGTTCTTTAATCTGTATTTCAAATTCTTTTTTATCTTCTTCGCTATAAGGAAATTGTTTTCTTGAAATCTTAGCATTTGGGTCTTTTAGTTCAATAGTTGCCATAGGTTTATCTTTGTCCCATTTGGCTAAGGGATGTTCATGATAACATTCTTTTAGTTCTAACATTCTGGGTTTATGGTGAGTTGGTTGATGTGCAATTCCAATGCCTTCTATAGTTATTTGTAAAGTATTTTTTTGGATATAGAATGGTAAGTCTTTCTCAAGAAAGTTCATTCCAAATAGTATTGGATTAATATCTTTTCATTTTCTATAATCTTTATGGATTTTAAGATTTAGTTTAAATTGTTGTCATTCTATATCTGTGAAACTTAGTTCTAGATTAACAAATGTTTTAATTTCATATTTAATTCCATGATAATCTATAAGAGTTATTCCTTGTGGTAATTTTTTTCTAGTAAATGATCAACTAAGTCTGCTATTATATGACTGGTACTAGCTCTAGTATTAACAAGGGCTATGATTTCTTCATAGTTATTTTAATTATTGATATATTCTGTTAAAATTAAGAAATTATCTTCCTCGTATTTTCTATGGTCAATATCAATGCTATTTCTAGGCATTGTTGGGTAGTTTTTACTTGTAGATGTTTTGCTAGAGCTTGAGAATTCTTTAGTACTAATACTTCTTTCTATTCTTCTACTAGGCATTCTAGGCCCCCGTTTGGTCTATATTATAATTTCGTTAAAATGAAAAATACGATCGTTATCCCATCACATCAACATTTAAATTTAAATTTTCTATCTCTTGTGTGGACCCCAATAACGACTATATTTTTCATTCTCATTCTACAATAATTTAGCTCAAACAAGGCCTAGTTATAAGTTGTCCAGAAGTATTCAAGGTGACTAATCTTTGATTTCCTACATTATTATCTATTCTTTTAGATTGCTGATGAAAATCAAGTAATACATCTTGTGGTAAAGAAATGTTATTATTACTTAACAATCTTGATGGTGTAAATTGTGTTAGGTCTCTAAAATCTTCATGTATTTGTATGAAGTTTCCTGAGACTTTATTTATTTCATTTTTGTGTGTAGTAGTAAAGGCATATAGAGCTTTACAATGTAAAGTTACATCTTTACTTCTTAGTGGCATAATTAATCTATCAATTCTATGATATAGATTTAATCACATACTTAAGTTTTCATCTAATAAGGACATGGCAAATCCAGATCTTATAGTAAATATAATTTTCTTATATACTAGATTTTCATAGACAACTCTTAATAGAGCGTCTATATGATCATGAAGTATTCTGTTATCCATTAAATACATTTGTATAGGAATATCCATTTCCTCTCTAAAATATCATTTGACCATAATTTGGATTCCTCCGATCACAATATTTTTTGGGGAATTCATTTAATGGGCCTAGTCAAACTAAGTTTTAGTTTAAAAAGTCCACCAACTAAGTTTTTTAGTTAGGTGGCCTCAAGATACAAATAAAAGGAAAATACAATTTGTAAATTACTAAAATATCCTTGTATTTAAAAAGACACTGCACTGATATTCGTAACGATATTGATATCGTTCCCGTAACAAAAAAACGACCTGAATATCGTTTCAGTATGAAATACATGTTGATTTTCGTAACGATATGAACATCGTTCCTGTAATAAAAAACGACTTCAATATCGTTTCCGTACAAAATACACACTGCTTCACTGATCTTCGTAACGATATAGAAATCGTTCTCATAACAAACAAAAAACGACTTGGATATCGTTTCAGTATAAAATACACGCTAATTTTCGTAACGATATGGACATCGTTCCTGTAATAAAAAACGACTTCAATATCGTTTTCATGAAATCGTTCTCGTAACAAAGTAGCGACGTTCATATCGTTCCAGTATAAATTTGTCGAGTTGGAACTCATTTCAATCAACATCGTAACTAGAACGACATATAAATGTCGTTTCTTCCCATATAAAACGACAAATATGTCGTTGTAGTGTCAAACCCACGAAACAAAGTAACGACATTCATATCGTTTTAGTACAAATTGACGAGTTGGAACTTGTTTCAGTCAAAATCGTAACTAGAACGACATATATGTCAAAATCGTAACTAGAACGACATATATGAAACAACGATGATGTCGTTATAGTGTCAAACCCATGAAATAAAGTAACGAGATTCATATCGTTTCAGTACAAATTTGACGAGTTTGAAATCGTTGCAATTCAAATAATAACTAGAACGACATCCGTATTGTTTCTATTTACAGAAAACGAGAATTATATCGTTATACCTAAAAAAGGACAATTCGATCATCCATGACCACTTAACATACATTCTTCGTACGTAAGACAACAAAAATAGGTCATCGAGTGAGTTTAATGTCACTCCAAGAAATTAGGGGAATATTTGTGTTTCTATAATTCTCTATCACCTTCGAATTATGTTGATAGAAAGAAAGTATCTCCGTTCGCTCTTTCTGAGCCATGTGAGTGCTACATCAACCCACTTGATGACCTTTTTCGATCTTCCTATGTATGTTGAAGGCATGATGTGTGGTTGTAGACGATCGAATCGTTATTTCTAGCCAAAACGATATAATTATCGTTTTTCATGAAAAGAAACGATATCTATGTCGTTGTAGTTATTATTTGAACTGGAACGATTTCAAACTCGTCAAATTTGTACTGAAACGATATGGACGTCGTTATATTATTTTGTGGATTTGATACATAACAATGTCCATATCGTTTCAGTACAATGTTGACGACATTGATATCGTTTTAGTTTAAATCCTAACTAAAATGATATATATATCGTTTTAGTTTAAATAAAAACGATAATTATATCGTTTTGGCTAAAAACGACGATTCGATGTACACGACAACCCGACATGCATTTGACATACGTAGGATGATTGAAATTGATCATCAAGTGTGTTTGATCTCACTCAAAAGAAACTATGGTGATATTTGTATTCTTATGACTATATACAACCTTCGAACTATTCCAATAGAAAGAAAGTATCATTTTTCGATCTTTCTAAGTCATTCGAGTGACATCAACCCACCTGATGACTTTTTTCGATCGTCGTACGTATGTTGAAGGTATGTTGGTGGTCGTGGACGATCGAATCGTTATTTTTAGCCAAAACGATATAATTATCGTTTTTCATGAAAAGAAACGATATCTATGTCGTTGTAGTTATTATTTAAACTGGAACGATTTCAAACTCGTCAAATTTGTACTGAAACGATATGGACGTCGTTATGTTATTTTGTGGATTTGATACATAACGATGTCCATATCGTTTCAGTACAATTTTGACGACATTAATATCGTTTCAGTTTTTGACGACATTAATATCGTTTCAGTTTAAATCATAACTAAAACGATACATATATCTTTTTAGTTTAAATAAAATGATAATTATATCGTTTTTGCTAAAAAACGACGATTCGATTGTCCACGACAACTCGACATGCATTCGACATATGTAGGATGATCGAAATTGGTCATCAAGTGATTTCGATCTCACTCAAAAGAAACTATGATAGTATTTGTGTTCTCGTGACTACACACAACCTTCGAACTATTCCAATAGAAAGAAAGTATTTTCGTTAGTTCTTTCTAAGTCATTCGAAAAACATCAACCCACTTGATGACCTTTTTCGATCGACGTACATATGTTGAAGGCTTGTTGTGTGGTTGTGGACGATCGAATCGTTATTTTTAGCCAAAACGATATAATTATCGTTTTTCATGAAAAGAAACGATATATATATCGTTGTAGTTATTATTTGAATTGGAACGTCTTATGTTATTTTGTGGATTTGATACATAACGATATCCATATCGTTTCAATATAATTTTGACGACATTGATATCGTTTCAACTTAAATCATAACTAAAACGACATATATATCATTTTAGTTTATATAAAACGATAATTATATCATTTCTGTTAAAAACGATGTCATTTTCATTTCTATTAAAAACGATGTCATTAACTACTACGATACGAAAGTTGTTATGTTATTTCGTGAATTTGACACATAACGATGTCATTATCGTTTCAGTACAATTTTGACGATATTGATATCATTTCAATTTTAATTTTAATTAAATGACATATATATCGTTTTAAGATATATAAAACGACAATTTTATTTTGTAAGGTATATAAAAAGTATATATTGCACGTCGTAAAAAGTTTACGTGGGGATAAGGGGAAACAATAAAAAAAATTAATGGTTGAACCGGTGGATGATTACTTAAAAATATTATTTGAAATCAAATTAAAGATTTTAAGTTAATTGTCACTAATTATTTATATATTTCGAAATCATAAATTTTGTAGACATTCAATTCATCTTAATTAAAATTAATCTTTTAATACATAATACGTATATAAAATAAAGTGAAATATTTGACTATAATTTTTCAAGATATTCAGAAATATAAGGTTATATATATGTTATTGCATTAAAATAAAAAATATTGTTCAATGTTTTAATGGTGTGAGAAGAATCATTTTTCTTAAAGGTTGAATGTTCAAATCCTTGGACTTTGTAAATTTGAATATAATTTGTTAAGATATATATATAGGTTATTGCAAAAATATTATCAATATTCTTCAATGCCCTAGTGGTGAGGATAACATTTAAAAAAACTTTTTCTTAAAGGTTGAAGGTTCAAATCCTTGGACCTTGTAAATTTGAATTTGATTTGTCAAGATATATATATATATAGGTTATTGCAAAATAATTATCAAAATTGTTCAATGTCCTAATGGTGTGGGGAGCATTTTACTTTCATTGAGGTGAAGGGTTCAAATCGTAGAACCTTAAAAAAAAAAAATTTCCTCATTTATTTGGTTATACAAAGGAGAGTAAAATAGACATTTGCAATTTTTAAATAATTAATTCTTTTTTCTTTTTAAAAAATTTGGTCAAAGGCCATCTAAACAAAAACTTCTTTTGTGATGGCCATTCCAACTCATTTCCCCATATTTTTTAATCTTTTTCTAGTGGATTTACTTATTTTTGCTAATTCTCTATTAATCCATTCTTTGGTTATTAGAGGTATAATAGTGTTGTCTTTAACATTTTCGATGTTAATAGGTACTTCATCATATTTAGCAATGTATATATTTTTGTTAAACCAAGGTAATATTGGTCTTACAAAAATATCTCTATCTTTTAAAGATATTCATTTTTCTTTTATTGCTCAATATCTTTCTTCATCAAACACAACTGTTTGTGAAGTTCCTTTTTCATTATCTAAATTAGTCTCAATGGTATCTATAATTTCTTAATTCATATAAATCTGTTCAAATTCTGGTTCTTCAATTTCTTCTATATCTAGCTCATAGATTGAGTCTGCTTCAAATAATTCGTCTAAATCTTCTATTATCTCATCATCTGAGTCGGATTCTATTTCTTCCATTATCCTAATGACTTTAACATTTTCTTTTTTATTCTTATTAGGACAATTGGGAGATATATGTCATATTTCATTACATATAAAACATTTACATTTTTTTTATAGAATTCTTCTTTAGATTTTTTCTGAGATTTCTTATGTTGGTTATATTCCTTTTTCCAAGGTTTTTTCTTCTTAAAATTTATTGTGGCTCTTAAATCTTTTGTTTCTCTTCCAAAGTTTAAGATATTTTTTAAATTTCTTCTTATAATATGATTTCCTAGGCGGCTGGTGACAACCAAATTGTGGTACTGCTGTTATTTCTCCGTAACAGCATAAACTTACTTTTTTACCATATTTTCTAAATAGGTGTTGGTACATAGATTTTTATACACCATTCAGATATTTTTCTCCTAACAAATGAAGTTCTCATTCTTAAGGTATCAGTTTTACGGCTAGGATCTTCCAATTCTATTTTATTTCAATAAATTTGATAATCTTTAAATAATTTCTAACCCCGTGGCCAAGGTAATTTAAGAAAACATCTATTTAGTAATTTTACATCTTCTTCTGATAAATTCCATTCTTTTTATGGATTTAGAAGTTTTAATATATATCTTTTCGAATTTCTTAATATATTCGTTTAATTTACACATATCACAGATTTTTAATAATTCCATTTATCTTTCAGCTTGTAAGGCTTCTTGAGTGATCATGTCTATTTTTATTTCTGGTATAACTTCTCCTAAGAGTAAGTGTCTAAAGAAAATTTTCATTCGTTTTAAAACTTATTTAAAATTTTGAGCATCTAAGCTTTCATTACTATCTATAGTAGTTGTAGATTTTTCTCTATATTTAATTTTATTTTTGGCTTCTTCAGAAGTTCTTCTCCAAATATCTGAAGTAATTCCTCTAAAGGCGTGTATTAAAAAGTTATAAGTTTGAGTTATATTCCATTTATGAAAAACAACAGCTAAATCAATAGTTTTTGCCCACGAGTCAATAATTTCACTTTTATTATTGCTACCATCAACATCTAGCCATATTCCTATTGTAGGAATTGGTTCAGTAAATAGTTTAATTGAATTATTATCCCTAAGATGTATAGATTTGGTTGATATAGTCTTAGGTCCTTTTCTAAAATTGTAACATTCTCGTTCTTCTGTTATTCCATGTTCTTTTATCCATTTTAAATTTCAATCATCAGATTCAACACCACAACCGTACACAAAAACACTGTCAAACCCACCCACCGCCAGAGTCACTGCACACTGGCGGAGCCGCCACCACCACCACCGCACCCACAACAAACACACCTACCACTACCCCCACACTCTCACAGCATCTGTAACGACCCAGGTCCCACTTAACGGGCTGTCCCGGTCGTTAGATTGACGGCGTACTGTCCCCACTGTACCAACATGAGTCTTTTCAGCATGCTTTGTCCTCACTCGCACACTCCCCGAGAAAACTTCCCAGGGGGTCACCCATCATAGAATTTCTCCAGGCCAAGCTCGCTTAACTGTGAAGTTTCTAATGATGGACTTCCGGAAAAGAAGGTGCACCTTGTTGGTATGAGTAGTACCTATCAAATCTCTTAAACTTTCTTGGTCTGGGGTATTACAATCACCCTCCGTTAGACTCGCGACGTCCTCGTCGCGCTTGATCCGTCTGAGGATCCGTTGCCAGGCGTTGGGATTCTAGAGGTGGCTCCTACGAGTTCAAGAGGTGGCTCCCGTCCTATGGCGTAGCACTTTGTCCCGCATAGCACTTAGTTCCCGATTTCCGGCTGGCAAACGGCTCTGATACCATTTGTAACGACCCAGGTCCCACTTAACGGGCTGTCCCGGTCGTTAGATTGACGGCGTACTGTCCCCACTGTACCAACATGAGTCTTTTCAGCATGCTTTGTCCTCACTCGCACACTCCCCGAGAAAACTTCCCAGGGGGTCACCCATCATAGAATTTCTCCAGGCCAAGCTCGCTTAACTGTGAAGTTTCTAATGATGGACTTCCGGAAAAGAAGGTGCACCTTGTTGGTATGAGTAGTACCTATCAAATCTCTTAAACTTTCTTGGTCTGGGGTATTACAGCATCGGTCCCAGTCCCAACACCACCAACTCGTTGCACAACCATCGATCGCAAAAGCAACTCCAGTCATCTTGCATCTTATTGACGGAGTTGTCTTCTTGCAGCGACACCGGTATCGCATCGGAACCGGCTCCAAATTTCAATGCGTCGCCGCTACAGTGGCGATGTCATGAACACTGCGGCGAGGTGGCACTGCATCCATCGTCGTGCAGCGTCGATTTTGGACAGAGATAGGGGAGGGAAGAGAGAGCGCCAATTTGGACAGAGAGAGGGGAGGGAGAGAGAGAGAGAGCGCCGATAGAGAGAACGAATCTTGAAAATGGATTAGGGTTGGTGTGAATTATTAGTATTATAATATAATTTAAATATTCAATTGATACCTGATTTTTGAATACACAAACTTTGGACCTGATTTTTAAAAAGCTATCTTTAAATCCCTGATCTTTTGTAACTTCTCAAAATGGATTGTCATAAATAAGGTGTTTACTTTACACCAAATCAAAAATCAGGTTTATTGTTTGAAAATTCAAAAATCAAGTTTATTTATTTATTTATGAAATAATAAATTATTAAATATTTAATTCTAATATAATATAATTTACCAATCCCACATGCACCACCCATACCACTCCGGAGACTATTCTGACGACCATTCCGACCACTACTCTTCTCCGACGATCGTTCTGGCGACTGCTCCGATTCCGGTAATTATTCTTATGACTATTTTCGGTGACCATTTTGGTCACATATTTACAATTTACGGTCATAGTTCAAAAATTTTATAGGTCACAATTAATTTGTTGGTCACAAATCAAAATTTATAAGTCACACAGTCACAGATTCCCAAATTAATTGGTCACAGATTTTTTCACGGTCACATATTATATAATTTTTAGATCACATGTAACAAAATGGTTGGTCACGGATTATCGAATAAGGTCATAGATTATATTTTTAGTCACATGACCAAAATACCCAATCACAAATTTGAAAATTTGTTAGTCACAGTTAAATATTTGGTCACGGTTAACCAAATGATAGGTCACAGATAGCCACCGCGGCACCACCACTACTATCACACCACAACCACCAATCTTACCAGCACGGCCAACGTCACCACTACCTCGCCACCGCACATCACAACCACCACCACCCCATACACACACATATCCACCGCACACCCACCAACAAATTAGATCCAAAAACGCAAGCAACCCTACACTATCTCTAGCATCACACTCCACCACCACCACTCCACAACCCATCCCACCACCTTTTCCTGCAGATCGCCAACTTTATTATCACTGCTATGATGGAGCAGAAACCAATCACAGCAGCCAACAAACGATTCAGGTTCACTGTTACA
The DNA here is from genome assembly GCA_019097785.1 of Fraxinus excelsior. NCBI lineage: Eukaryota > Viridiplantae > Streptophyta > Magnoliopsida > Lamiales > Oleaceae > Fraxinus > Fraxinus excelsior. Next base: position 33,808,076 of record CM032631.1, on the reverse strand, counting down.
AAATGCGAAAATAAATGATGTACAAATCGATTAAAATGGGAAGAAGATGAACAGAACGGTCGAGAGATGGAGAACTGTGAGGCACTGCTATGATTCAGAGCAGCGTTGAGGCACTGCTAGGGAGGTATAGGGGGTGGGGGAAGGGAGGAGAAGCAGGCAGAGGTGCGGGCGGTCAACAACGAACATGATTGTTGATGTGGCGATGGTCGACGGTAGGCGGTGGGAGATTTACAGAGGTAATGGAAGAGGAAGCGCCAGAGAGATGGAGAGAGATGAGGGAATTGAAAGGGATAAATTAGGGTTTGAGATTTAATATATTACCTGATTTTTTAATAATGAAACTTGGTCCCTAATTTTTGAATTATATTCTTCAAACACTTGAATTATTGTAATTTCCCTTGGAATAAAATTTCTGGACCTCAGTAGTTTTTTAAACTGGGCTATATATGTAATGTAACCATAGAAATCTTGGACAATTTACACAATGCACTCAAAATTGGGCCCTATTTGAAAGTTAAATATAAAATATGGGGTTGAAAATAAATATATCAAATTACACCTTAAGGACGTATTTTATACGTTAATATTAAAAAAATTAATCATGCCGTAAACAGAAAAGTGAAGAAGAAGCCATCAATAATCAAAATTAAACCAAAATTTCTTGCCAGTGATCAAAACTACAATCAAAGGCTCCTTTGGCTACATTTTTCAAAGGCATTTTTGTGTGTGCGTGTGTGTGTGTGTGTGTGTTTTTTTTTTTTCTAAATCTGCAAATAATTAATAGCAATCCTGCATGTTAGTAATTTTTTAATTTGATTCACATAATTCAGATTTTGTTTGATTATTCAATAATAGATTTCATATTTATTCAGTAAAGAAAAGTAATTATTAGCTAATTTCACATATTTATAAACTTTTTGTATATATTTGAATCAAGGGCGGACCCATTAAGGGCCCAGTGGGGGCAACTGCTCCCACTGGACCCTTAAATTTTTGCCTTAAAGAAAAAAAAAAGCCCACCTATGACACAACTATCGAAACCCAAGTTTTTGACATTTTCAAAGAAGTCCACCCTTCCATTTCCCTTTCCCTTTTCCCTTCCCCCGAATTCCCAACCCCCAAGTTTGGTATTCATAGATTACAATATTCAATCAGCAACTTAGTCAAAGGAAGTAATTGATTTTCTAGAGCTTTTGTAAAAGGAGGTCGAGAAATTTAATGGGTTCTTCGTTGATAAAGAAGAATTTTACATTATTAGATCGAAGGTATTACCTTTCTTCCTTATTATTCTTATTTTTTGGTATTATTTAATGTTTTACGGGTATTCAATTTTTACATTTCTTTGTCATTATTTCTGTTAGTTTTGGGTAGATTATGCATTTTAGGAATCAGTAAACTACACCAAAAAAGGAGAAAGAAAAGGAAAGAAAATATGTGTATAAGGTCAAGAAAATAGGAGATAAAACATAGATAATTTATATTAAAGTTACAAGGTGTTTTTAATGGAATCGTGTGGCCTGTACTGATGAAATTCTTACTATCTGAGTTTTGATTGAATACAGATGCTAAAAGAAGAGGTTGCAGAAAAATTCTGCATTTAGGTTTTGCCAATAATCAAAAGAATCCCATTCTCTTTTCAACAAGATTTCAAATCAGGAGTTAATATGGATTTTGATATTTTTACAGAATTCATAATCTTTGTTTCAATTATTTGCCAAAGAAATCATTTTGTCTTCATCTTTGTTTTCAATTTTCTTCATTAATTGCCAATGTACATTCTCTTTCAATTTTATGATGTGCAAAACAAGAGGGTCAATGTATCAATATCAAACTCGAACACGAGCTTATAATTAACAATTACAAAACCATTTATGGGCGTGGTGCAAATGTGCTTATAACCGGCCATGGCTGCTTAACTTTGCAGTATATCAGCAATATGATCATTTATAGTGTCCACATTCACAATTGTTTACCATCGGGAAATACGATCATAAGGTAAAGCCCAAGTCATGTCGGGTGGAGAGGCAAATCAGACGGCGATGGGATATCCATTTTTGGTTCTAGGAATATTTCGATTGATCATCGTGCCTTGTCACATTGTACCGATGGCTTGATCGATGCCATTCTTGGCTCCACTTCCATTACCATTTCTAACAAATACTTTTCTCACCACGACGAGGTCATGCTATTAGGACATAATGACAAGTACTTAGCTGATTTAGGAATGCAGGTTAGAATCGTGTGTTTCAGGTTTTGTTTCCCGAGCATGTTTCGATTTTTTGCTAAGAATGTCTATGTTGTTGAGTAGGAGACAATAGCCTTCAATCACTTCGGGGAAGGAATGGTGCAGAGGATGTCAAGGTGCAGGTGAGGGTATATACATGTGGTGAATAATGATTTCACTAAATGGGAGATGTATGCAATTGGTGGAAGTGCTAATCCTACAATAAACAATCAAAGCAATCGCTATACGGCGTCACCAGACCCAAATGCTAAGGAGGTAATTTTACATTTTTACGTAATTTTGTCTCGTCCCTCTGAACCAAAATCCTGGGTCCGCCCCTAATTTGAACCGATGATATATTTTTAACTATGAAATCGATAAATTTGAAATATTTTTGTATTAATACATATGAAAATTCACATTTGAATTAATGATTTTGAGTTAGTATGCAAGAAACTCACATTTGCAATAAAATATTGTTATTTATAATTATGATGATAGAATATCGGTGATGTGGTAGTCTATGTGGAATAATGGAGTTAAACAGTTCAATTTTTATGAGAGATAAATGTGATGAATAATGGGTTGTCACATTATCAATATTTCATCTTCATAATGATAAATAATATTACTCTTTACGATAATTGTTCCCATTTAATATTTTTGAAATAAATCAATTAGAGAGATGCATGTAAGGTGTTTATAAAAATGTAAATATGAATTATGAATTAAAGTTTTGTTTTGCATTATAAAGTGACTTACTTTGTCACTTTTTAATAAAAAGGTTACATACTATTTATTTGGAAATTTTATAATAGAACAATTTTACACCTAGTCATACTACTTGTAGAATTTTATTTTACAATCTTAGTTGAGAACTTACATTTGATAATATTACATTCATTCATTTGAAAAATTATTTTTAAAATCAATGGTCCGAATTTTAACAACACCAAAATTGTTGACCAGAATTGTACAAATAGGTTAATCCTTTTACTTAAGCTTATAAAGAAATATTTTAATTCGTATTAAAATATTACTCCTTACTTTTTTGAATTGGATATGAATTAAAGTTGTTGATTTGAAAGTGGCATATTATGTCACTTTTTAATTATAAGGTCACGCATGGTTGTTTCATTGCAACACAATAATATCAAATGTCTGTCCAGTTTATTTCTTTTGTGTGAATTTGTGTCAAAACAAGGATGTAAACACCAAACGATAAAAATCATACATTTACATAGGAGATATAGTTATGCTTCTATAATTTGTGCGATCTTTATTGGAAATTGTAGTTCTTGAATACACTTGGATAGGTTAACATTTACGTACGAATATAGAGAATTTACTTCTTAAGTAGATTTGATTTTATATGAGAAAGATTATCATATAATTTCGATCGTCAACACAATTGAAAATAAATTGTCGTAGCTCAATAGGCGAAGTTAACACGTAAGAATTTATAAGGTGAATTCGTGGGTCCTAATGCTTTTAAATTATCAAGTTTTTCTCAAAGTAATTATAAGTTCAAAAAGTAGTGTAGTAAAAATCATTCCCTGTTAGATTTTCCCACCGATTCAAGTAATTAATAGGATTAATTAGGTCAATATAGAATAACATGGTCTTGAGAACGATATCAACTCACTTTTATACTACTTGTCACGATATCGTATTTTTGAGATTTTAGAAGAACATATATCAAAAATATCAGGCAAGAAAGATCCAAATCTAATTCTAAGTGTCTTAGCAAAAATCAGACAACGTGCAGATATTGTATGGACAAAACTCAGATGAACCCCATTGGTACCCTAAACATTGTTCGATCAAGATCCCGGATACAGATCGGAGGCCATTACCGGATTCTTCCTACAACGTACTACTTCGATGCCACTCCTCTGCCAGCAGCTAGGTATGTTCCGGCGCCGAAATATTCCTATGTTGAAGATGAATCCTCAAGTTTTTGCTGTATAATATGACAGGTTATTTATATGTTTTTCTTTTCATTTGTTGATACTTATTGTATCTATATTATTTTCAAAAATCCTCCTTTTTATTTATTTATTTTTTCTATTATTGTACTTCTCTAGGTTCTCCATTATAGTACAAGTACACAAAACTCCCTGTACTATTTCACTTTGAACCTCTTGGCTGTCTGTATAAAGAATGAACTTGCTGATTCTTGTAAGAAAAAATAAAAATTACAGTCAAAAGTCAAATGTATCAGCATTAATGAGATGAATTTAGCTGTAGCTATTAGACAGACAAAGAGTCACTGACAAAGGCAACTCTAGAACAAAATATAAAATGGAATTAGTAATTAATTATATTGAGACAGTAACTGCCTTAAATTCTCTTAATGCTTGTGATTTACTTTGACCATCCAATATTAGGCCATGTTTGATTGAGCAAAAGTTTCATAAAAAATGAAAAAGAAATTTCATTTGCACCCAAATTCTATGTTTGATTGGCCAAATGTTCTTGGCAATTCAATTTCCACCTTGTGCCCCCACACGTGCCCAATTCTTGGTTTTTGAGGAATTCTTTTTTTCATGGTTTTGGTGGGAAAATGGTTTTCGAGCTTTTTTTTTTATTGCAGTGGAAATAAATTCTATCAGCAAAAACTTTTTTCCTTTAATGGACAATTTTCATGAAAAACAAAGCTAAATGAACATCAAAAGATCCAAAATCTCAATATTTTTCAGGCGGAAAATTATATTAATCCAACACTATTAATTGACAATTCTCAGTAAAATGAATTTTAGACAATGTAATTCCCTGTAATTTATTTTCTTTCCACTCAAATCTCATCCTTACAATCAAACGGATACTTAGTGTCTTGGTTTTGAGAAGTTAAAATGAATTTATGAGATTTAAAAGCTGTTTTTGGACTCGTTTATTTAATTTTACAAAAGTGTTTCTTTAGCTACAAGGGTCTTTAGAGGAAGCTGACATAATGTAACTTCTTTTAAAAGTTCTTTTTGAAAAAAAGAAAGATCTTTTAAGAATTAATTTTCAAACAATAATTAAGGTAAGAAGTTCTCCTACAATAAATGAAAACAAAAGCAAAATTAAAAGTATGCCAAACGGGCCCTTATACCGTAGTCCTCGTGGACCATTTAGAGTTGTAAGATCGATGTTTGTTAAGTTCAATGTTATTGAAATTTGGGTTTTTCTTAAAACTTTACCATACTACCTCGGAAATAATTTAATCTCTTTATAAATTAAAGATAATTTATATGCCTAGTTGACGTGAGATTTTTTTTTCGTACATTTTTCAACAATCTCTAACAAAAATTATATATCATTGTAATTTTCACGCTATGACTCTTCCCGTCATCTTCTTTAAACCAGTAAGATCGCACGCCCTCGATCATCTTGGAATCTCACACCATCACGATTAATGAGATCAAAATCTTTGTTTGGGTGTTATGCACAACTAAATCTCGAATATGACTTTGATATCACTTGTTGGGATTTAGAGATGTAGCATTGTTTATCTATTAGTTTAAAAGGAAATGATTGAATTTAATAATTTAAAATGAAAGGATAGAATTTATACAGCAATGCGTGGTCCGTTTCTTCAATTGATCAAATTATTGACTTGTTACAAATTATCAATTTTTATACCGAAAGAAATTCTAAATGGTTCTTTAATCACTCTTACAAGCATGTTTGGTCCTTCTTATAATTAAATTGAAGTTGCTCTTCAAAAATGGTAAATTTTAAGTATAACTAAACATGCTTGTCAATTAGGCTTCTTAGCTCAATTTCTCGACTACTTTATCGTATTGAACTAATTTTAGCGAAAAGTAAGCTTTAAGCACAACCAAACACATGATTATTAATAAGTATCTCAGTTTTCCGAACCACTTTATCATTTTTTTAATTTTTTTTTTTCAAGATTTCTTCATGTATTCCAATATTTTTTATGAATTATCTTTGAGAACGTATAATGTAAGAGGGTCTCAAAATCCAAATATTGCCGATGAGGCTTACCGTTTGGCAGGGTTTTTGAAAAGCAAACGTTTTTTTTTTTTAAGATTTAGAATTTGCTTTTGAATATATTTGGATAATTTTTGATAATACTTTATTTGGCTAAAAATGCTTTTAAATGAAACATACATAAGACAACTTCTAATAAAAAAAACTCTCCTACAATATGCAGAAACCTTACCAAATCGGCCATTAGTGACACTCATCTCTTTGGCCATACATCATCGTATATAAGCAACTGTTTTTTTCTTTGTTTCTACATGTATTTAAAAATACTTGCGAATTCGTATTTGATCGTACAGAGTTAAGAAAATTCTCAAATTCTATGTAATCAAAGCTTATCAATTTACCTAGTACGAGCTTTTGAATGACATATCGCGAAACTGATTATCGACTATACCTACCGTTTAATTTATTCATATATTTCAATATTTCGAGCATCATTTTATAAAATAAAAAATAAAACTCTTAAACATTTTCAATGCTGATTCCTGTATCTCCCATTCCCCAAATATGATCATGGGATCATTATTCATTTAACAATTTATTATTATAAAAAGCCCAGAAGGTAGAAAGTAAGAACTGTCTGACCAATTAATTCATATTCCTGTTTGTAGATGGTGACCCATGTGGTGTTTATTCTATAGTTCATATTTAGTGGAAAATCTTAATTTAAATCAAAGTTAATAATTAATTTTATCATATGTTATTTAGATTCACGATTTTTCAACTACATATTTTTATCAAAATTTATTAAAAATCTGATTTTAATTTCCATCGAAGCATAAATAATACAAATTCTACGTGCCAACTTAATATCTAAAAAAGAATATGATATTAGTCTCGACCCATGATTAATTTAATTATAACCCGGCAAAAGGGTCGTGCCCACGAGTGGAGTGGAGTGGCATGGACCCTGAAAATCAGGTTCATTAATTTTAAACCTAATCCCAAATATTTTTTAATCTAACCCCAAATATTTTTTTATTTAGTTTTCTGTACTTTGAGGACTTGTTTTAATATTTTTATTTTATCTTTTGTACTTTGAGGGTTTGTCTTTAAGTGAAGACATGGTCGAGAATGACAAGTTGACCGACTCCCACTTTCAGTCGAATGAGTGGAGGATTGAGTGGTAGTTTAGGTAGCGCCACTGCCGGAGGAGAGCCGGGATGAGGTGGATTTGTTCCTTCATAATTATTTCATTAATCTTGTAATCTAATACTACCGAAGACGCTGAGGGTTGGTTTGACAGAGTTTTGCTTGCTTTTGCATACCGTAGAAGAACTTATTAATAAAGTTGCTTTGAACTAGCTCTTCTAGTTGAAAAAGGAAATTCAAAAAATTATCTAAACATACTTAAAAGCGGCTTTTTAAACTCAAATGAAACCCTATGGTCGGTGTACTTTTGTATTATGAGCATTCTGACTGTATTATGGTCGATTTCAAGTTAGCTCGTTAGTTGTTGGATAACTTTTTAAGCTTAACCCAACTTGAAAATGTTTCATTTTCGATAGAATTATCGTTATTTTGAATTAGAGAAAGATTAATTTGATCGATAGATTATGATGTACATATTTTTACTAGTATTTAAAATCTTGAACTTGATACCAAAAAGCCATTTTAAACCTCATCAATCAGCACCAACAACTAGGTTTTCAAATTGAAGATTTTAATGGAAGAGAAGTTTCTATCAATAAAGAATTGAATATTGTTGACATTGCATGATCTTAATATGTAGTGTTTATCACATTATAGGTACGAAAATCAATGAGCACCGTGTGCACATCATGACAGGGACGTAGACACATCTTGAAGTTTATCAAAGCACATCATAACAACGAAAGCAGTTAGTAAACAAGTCGTGATATATGAAGATAGCAATGCAAAGCATATCATAACAACGAAGACAGTTAGTAAACAAGTCGTGATATATGAAGATATCAACACATGTACGTTGTAGAACGTTGACAAACACGTCGTGATACACGAAAATAGCAATGCATACATATCGTGATACCAAATCGACGTGTCGTGACCAGGGGCGGAGCCAGCCCATTGGACTAGGGGGGTCCCAGAGGTGAAAGGGTGCTGCCCCCGAAAAATTTTTTTGGATACGTTATTAACAAAAACAATAAATCAAGAAACGTGTAAAAGAAAGTACCAATCTTTAATTTAGCAAAATCATACTTTATTACAAGCGTTCCTTCGAAATTCTCACACTTTAATAACGTTGTATAACAACATTGTTGTATAACTTTGTTAATTTATCAATTATTTTCACTAGATATTCTGCTCTATAATTAGGATTAATATAGCACTAGGGTTCTAATCCAACACCATAAAAAATGGAGAATACAAAAAAGAAAAAAAAAATTAAAAATTAAAAATTAATTTTTTTAAAAAAAATGGGGGGGGGGGGTCCGGGTCCCCCCTGGGACCCCCCCCCCCAGCTCCGCCCCTGGTCGTGACACGCAAAGTTAGCAACATATGCATACAAGGGTAGATATAGTCAAAAAGATTTTATAGCCTAGTCCTAACTTCATCGATGTGTGTAAAGATCCATAAATTTAAAGAAGCCAAGAAAGGAGGAGTAAATCCAAATACATGAGACACCACAAAAATCCTAATTTCATTCCTTTGAATGAAATCCTCAAATTCCTAAGTAACAACGTATGTTTGACTAAAAAGGTACCAAACACAATTCAATTATTTTCCAAACTTTACAAATCAAATTCAGTTGGCAGACCACCAAAAGCGAAAATTAAAGGTATATTTAAATAAATAAATAAATCTGTCTAATCCTCATTTTTTCCCTCTCATATTCAGACCAGACCAAACCCATACATTCTCTCTCACTTGGTACCACACACTTGGGGCCATGTTTGATAGCCAATATTTTCCATGAAAAATGGAAAAAAATTTCATTTTCCACCTTTAACACTTGTTTAATTGACAAAATTTGGTCTAGAAAATATTTTCCCACCCCCACCCACGCGCCTCTTTTCCTACTTTTTGGGGAATTCATTTTCCCAACTAAAAATTCCAGCTTTTGGCAGAATTTTTTATTTATATATTTTTTATTATTATTATTATTATTATTTTGCCAATGTTAACAAATTTCATAACTAATTGTAAAAAAAAAAAAAAATTCACTTTAATGGACAATTTCCGTGTAAAACGAAATCAAACGAACACTAAACTTTGATGAAAAAATAGTTTCGAGCAATTTTTTTTTTTTTTTTTTTTTTTACTTTTTGGCAATGTTAACAAATTTCATAACCAATTGTAAAAAAAAAAAAAATCATCTTAATGGACAATTTTCATGTAAAATAAAGTCAAATGTGAACAAAAAGATCCAAACTTTAAAAAAATTTCAGGTGAAAAATTATACTAATCAAATACCCTTAATTATAATTCCCAATAAAATAATTTTTAAGAAAAAAAATTTCTCTGTAAAATATTTTCTTTTCACTCATTTTTCACCATTGCAATCAACTGGATCTTTAGAAGAATCCACAAAAAAATTAAAAATAAAATAGTTAATGAAGGGGGCAAATATGAAAAGGTCCAAAAGGAGGACCACACTTGCCTTCAAGTGGCAGGGCAGGATAGAGCGTGGAGGGCGCATCTAACCGGTCACTAGAAAAATTTGAAGTGCCGCATGGGTCTATTGTAGTCTATTCGTTTAATGTAATAAATTCAAATTAATGGACAAATGCATGCATCTATAATCCCGTATGTACAAAATCAACGTACATGTAGCAGAATTGGTAGTATCCACTTTTCTTTGCCATTTCTACCCGTCCTTTTCCGATACAAACAATTCCACATACAAAGTTATTATAGTAAGACTTTTGTATTTCTTTTTTTCTCTCTCTTTCATTTCTCACGAGTCACGTATGTACAAAATCCACGTATATGTAGCAGAATTGGTAGTATCTACTTTTCTTTGCCATTTCTACCCGTCCTTTTCCGATACAAACAATTCCACATGCAAAGTTATTAGAGCAAGACTTTTGTATTTCTTTTTTTTCTCTCTCTTTCATTTCTCACGAGTCACGTATGTACAAAATCCACGTACATGTAGCAGAATTGGTAGTATCCACTTTCCTTTGCCATTTCTACCCGTCCTTTTCCGATACAAACAATTCCACATGCAAAGTTATGATAGTAAGACTTGTATTTCTTTTTTTCTCTCTTTAATTTCTCACGTATGTACAAAATCAACGTACATGTAGCAGAATTGGTAGTATCCACTTTTCCTCGTCATTTCTACCCGTCCTTTCCATTACAAACAATTACACATGCAAAGTTATGATCGTAAGACTTTTGTATTTTTTTTATTTTATTTTTTCTCATCTCGTGATACAAAATTATTGTGGACTAGAAAAATAAAGCATGAAAAAAAAATACAAAAAAATTAGTGATTCATTCGGTTTTCTTTATGTGATTGAATTAAGTTTTGAAACAAATTAAAATTAACTCTTTATTTTAATATGAAAATTTAGTAACCAAAACTTAGAGATAGCAACTTCTCACGTCTCGTCCCACTTCTGTCTCGAGTGGGTCTGGTAACAAGGAACATAATCCATTTCCCTAATTTGCCCAACTATAATTTTTTTTTTATTTTGTTTTATATTTTCAACTTTGAATTTCTTTTTTTCTTCGAAAAATATATAATCAATTTAAAAAATAAGTATATGAAACAAGAAAATAAAAATATTTTAATCACTGTCACTGTCACTGCCACCGAATTTTAAGTAGAGGTTTTTAGGCCTCCATTTTGAAAAAAATATTTTATTCTTACATTAATTTCCATGTATAAGTTGTGTTGAAAAAAAAAATTAATGTAAGAATAATTATCTACCGTGGAATAATGTCTCGACCTCCATATGTCTTAAATAATATAAATCATGTAGTCGACTTAGTACGATTGCTCTTGGAATGTCCCTTTGCTTATGAGACCGAAGTATAAATATCTTAGAAAGCACCTCGATAAAGAATCATTGATAAATTGAGCCCCATTTTATTAAAAAAAAAAAAAAAATCATTTTTTCAAAATTCATTTTCAACCATACATTTTTCAATAAAATAATATTACACATAAATCGAAAACTTTTTTTTTATTATTTTTAACCATACATTTTCCAAAAATCACTATTCAAGAGTATTTTATTCCCTCAAAATGGGGCTCAAGCCAGGGGCAAAATAAAAAAAGTTCGCATCCAACACCCTTAAAATCTTTTTAACGTAATTTTAGATTTTATTTTACCATCAATTTTTTTTTTCATTCTTGTATGATAATTCAAACATTTAGCTTCCATTTGGAAAAATTATAAATAATTTATAAAAAAAGAATAGTAGTGGATCCTACAAAATTAATGTGTCGTTAAAATTAATATTTGAATTTGACTAAATTTAAGATTCATCGTTTGAATTTTATTACCATTGGCGAGAAAAAGACCAACATCTGTTGATTAGACAAGACGTTTTACGACACCAAAATCGTTAAAAGACAATATTAATATAGTATAATAAGCGTGTTTATTCAGTTATTTATTGGTCTATGTTAACATGAAAATGCGAGCTTAATTATATTATTTTCTTATTCGCTTGCTAAAACCAAGGCGGCCATCTTATATAAAGCTTAAAATTACTACATAACGGCCGTTCTTTTCATAACATATATTTTTTAAAAAAATATATATATTAATTATAGAATTATGGGTTAACTCGGTGGTTTTTAATTTTTATTGAATAAATTAATATTTACTTTATTCCTTAAGACATTTTAATCCCTGTTTGAGCTCGAATATTTAAAAAAAAAATCATTTTTTTTTCAAATTCATTTTCAACTTTTTTATTATTGCTTTGAATTAGAAAGAGAAAATATGACGCGACACAAATTTTTATTATCAAGAAAAAATAGCAAATTAGAAAAATACAAAAATAAGATGAAATATTTACAAAAATAAAATAAAATGAAATATTTACATAATGTCAAAAGTTTTCAATATATAAAAAATTGTTATAATCACATACAATTTTATTCATCGTAATTGACATCCATCAATTTATGTTCTCTATACAATCCATATAGAACACAAGAAAAATCAGGACGCTAGGCTTATAGTTTTTCTCTTAAAAACTCTTTTAATCACGTGTTGAAAAAAGATGGAAACACGTTAATTTACAGAAACAATTACTCAACTATGCAAACGACGCGTGAAGTAACTTCTGGAACAAATTATCTTCGAATTGATTTCGTTATTGGCTTGTACAAGGCGGTTTATAAAAGTATGTTGACAAAATGAGGTGGTAAAATCTAGATCATTAATTTCAAAAATTATTTTTTTAAATCATTGGTCAAGATGTTGCCAACACATATTTTGTAAACCAATTTTACAATTAGGGTCCGTTTGATTGCGAAGGTGGAAAATGGGTGAAAAGAAAATGAATTCCAGGGAATTGAATTACCTAGAAATTGTTTTACTGGGAATTGTAATTAATTGTGTTTGATTGGTATAATTTTCCACCTGGAAAATGTTGAAAGTTTGGTGTCCGTTTGACTTCATTTTTTATAGAAATTGTCCATTAAAGTGATAATTTTTTCTACCACTGAGTCTAGAATTTGTTCCAATTACCAAAAAGTAAAAAAAAAATTTTTTTAAACAATTAGAAAAAAAATCATATTCGTTTGACTTTGTTTTGTATAGAAATTGTCAACAAAAGTGAAAATTCTTTTTGCAATAGTTGATAGAATTTGTTGCCATTACTTAAAAATAAAAAAAAGGTGGAAAATATTTTCCCACCTAATAGGTGGGAAAACAAAATCAAGCTTTTGTGCATCAAATGATTGTACCTAGAAAATAGGTGGAAAATGAATTCCCTGAAAAATAAGACGCATCAAACGGCTGAAAAGTGGAAAAATGGAAATCCATGGAATTGGTGGCGTATCAAACGCACCCTTATTTCCTCCCATTCAATAGAGGACGGCTAGAATGGAAAAAAAAAGGAGTCCTAATTAATTGAATCTTCGCCTAGCCCCAAAGCAAGTAAAAACTATATCATCTCCTTGCAGCTTTTGATCACATTATTCAAGAAAATCGATAAGCTTCTAACAAATTTTGACAGTCTCAATTCTTCAAATCGAGAATTAACATACTTTACCATATGAATATAATAATTTACAACTAATAACAAATTCTAAGAATTTCATTGGATGATGTCGAAGCAAACCCGTTGAAACTTATGATGAAATTATCTTGCTCGACTTTAAAGAGCTTATCAATCATCAACATTAAATTCATTGCACACAGGGGCTGAGCCAGCCTGTCGAATTAGGGGGCCCTAGAGGTGAAGGGGTGGCAGGCCACGGGGGTTTGGTTTTGAATACGTTATTAATTCATTCTTTGTATACGTTATTTCCAACCTAAGAACGTATTTACGACATTCTCCACGGAAATGTTTTATTATCAATGCATTTTAGCAAAATTCACTTTAGGTAAAGGAGATAAACAAATTACTACATAGTTTTATGTCCATTTCGAGTGGTGATATAATTAAGAATAAATCAAATTGAAGTTGATTAAGGATAATTGAAAAGCATATCTTCTTCTTCAATTTTAGAAATGGAAAGCCTTTCTTCTCCTTAAAAATAAAATAAAATAAAAAATTGCCCAAAGTTCAGCATGGGCCTGTGCCCGCCCTGGACTCAACGTGGCTTCGCCACTAATTGCACATTCACACACCCTGCATCAAAGTCAAGTTAATGTCTGTATGCAAACATGTGAACCCCGTTAGTAGTAACATCTCTATCATGGCAACTAGCACATGCCATGAGGATGTAAGTCTTACTCAAGCGACTTTGTCATCATTCATAAAGAGAGACGAGTGATATGACTTTGAGCAGTAAGTTGGGGCCTTGCTCCACCTTCGAACAATGTTTCTTGACCTGAAATTATATTCCGTTCTCTGAAGTCTTCAACTTTTCGACAAGTAACAATTTTTCAAATAAATTATTAATTCTATCTAACCTTCTTTCTTTAGAAATCAATTTACACGTTTCTCATGACTAACAAAAGTGACGCAAGAATTTCTTCTTTTTGGTTTACATTATGGTCAAGGCAGGGTTTTCAATATATCACATTTTATACATGCATATGTTAGTGCAATTGAAACTTTATAAATTTTAAGTGTTCATTTAGTTTGCTGTTTTCAATTCTGCAAAACGCTGAAAGCGTGTTTCGTATAATATTTTTAAAAGGGAGAAATTTATAAAATAAAATTCAAAATGCATTTTTGATATTTTGAATGTTTTCGGTGAAAATTCTTAACACACTCAAAGCATGGAAAATAAACGTTTAAATGATTTTTTTAAATTAAAATTTTCAAAAATAAAATAAAAATTCTAACAAAAAAGTCTTAAAATTAAAAAAATAAATTAAAAAAAATAAAATTGCTAAATTTAATTTGAAAAAATAAAATCTAAAATTCTGAAAAAATAAAATTATAAAATTTTTTAGAAAAATGAAAAATAAAAATAGTTCAAACTCTTAATGATTATTAACATAAAAATCTTTAAAAAGAAAAATTAACCGAACAATGATAAAAATATTTTTGGTCTATGTTACTAGCTTTAATTTTTATTTCCTATATTTTGAACGCAATTTATAACTTATTCTTATTTTACTTTTGTAAGGAGAAAAAATATTGTAAAATTTGCCAATTTTAAAATTATATATATTACTGGATAATTATTAACATAAAATTATTTTATTTTTCAAAATGACACCAAACGTATTTTTAACAATCTTAAAACAGATCATCAAAACAAAAAAATTGAAAATAAACTCAAAATCGAAATCTAAAAATTGAAACACGAACCAAACGGGTCCTAAATTTATTTTTGTTTTGTTTTTTCAATGCAAAAATGTTCTAAATTGTTTTCTTTACTTTCATATAATGTGGTTCAGATTTTAAAAATAGTTTTATTTTAGGATGATGTATTCGCTGTGGACTTTTGAAGATTCTTAGGCTATCTTCAACCACGTTACCATTATTTCCTTAATTTTTAATTCTCAACGTTGAATTTATTCCAAAAATTATATTTCTTTAAAATTACTAAATTAAAAAAAAACATATATAATTAACTAAAGCAGTACATTTATTAATATATCACGACTTTTAAAGAGTTATTTTGGCGAGACATTTTGTCATCCCTATATCCAACTCTATTTGGTTTAGCGCGTGAAACACGCCATTGAGAGTATGTTCTACGGGAGAAATTAATCAGTATTGAACAATATTAGAAAACATAAAGAAGTTAAAATCCGTGTATGGAGACACATCGTGCGTGGACATAAATCTCTTGCCATAAAAACAAGATGAGTATAGTAAGCTGGTTTTCACTCTAGTCAAGAACATCTAGGACTTGATGACAATTATTCAAGTAATTTAATTTCACGATTTCAAGTGTAACTTAGTAAACAATCATAGAAAGATCTCGGATTTGATGCTAATTGACTTTGCCCTTAAACTCTTAAACTAGTTTTAGCAAACCTCCATGCACATATAACAAACGACAACTTGATACAATATTGTAATATTCATTTAAGGAAATCCTTTAAACTCAAATTAAGTTTACAAAAATCACTTAAATTTATACCGAAGTTAATTATTTTTGAATCATGCTAGATGTACACATTTGGTGTACCTTAAGTTTCACATCCCCTCACATGAGGGTGAGGCCCGCAAGGGTGAAACTTAATGTGAACCGAATGTGTACATTTTTAGCTTTATTGATTATTTTTGTCGAGCTCGATGTATGCTTGTCTTTTGTTTTGTGGGTTCACTTGGTTCAATGGGGATTTTGTCTTGCAAATCCATATACTCTCTCTCTCTCTCTCTCCCTCCCCCCCCCCCCCCCCCCCCCCCCAAAACATAGGATCTGTTAGTGTATTGGGATGGAAAGCTTCTCTTCTGAAAATTAACAATTTCACTTTGTTGTACAAAATGGCTAATTTTTCATTCTTCTTGATCACCTTCGAAATTTGTAAAACTTCGTCCATGTCGAGCCAATCATACATTAAGACATGTTAAACCATTCTGCATTAGAAATATGTAAACCCTATCGACGGTTTAGCTTCATGTCCGTGTTATGTTAAATCATGGAACCAGTATGCACTCCTAAGTTGTAAAACCTAATTATTGTCGATGTGCGGAGTTAGTACTAGTAAATATATAGAGTCGTCGTTAGTGTTCAGTATTATCATAAAAAGAGAGAGAGACTAGAGAAAATAGGGTGTGCATTTTTCTCTTGTACTTCTTTACTGTAATGAGGACGTATTCTCTCATTGTTACGAATCTCTATAAATTTTGTGTGTTTATTTTCTCTCTGCAATTTTACTTTTGGGTGTGCATTTTTCTCTTGTAAAACTTCTTTACTGTAATGGTGGATGAGGACGTAATCTCACATTGTTGCGAATCTCTATAAATCTTGTGTGGTTATTTTCTTTCTGTAATTTTACCGCTCTTTATGATATCTAATTATGGTTTCTAATTCTCAATGTGCACTCGAAGTCCAATTAAGTTAAAGGAAATGTGATAGTTGTTAGCATGAATAACGAGTTGGACCAATATGGTCAAAGAAAAAAACATGGAAAATAAAATTTGCTTTTTGTGTATTTCAATTTTGTATGTGGAACATGCCATATCTCAATATTCATTGTTACTTTGTTTTGACTTCTTATTTACATGGATACATGTGAATTGTGAATGGGAACATCAACATGTGAACATTTTAAAATTATAAGCCTTTTTTTCAGCTGTAGTTCCTATGATTTTACATGGAAGCACGCTAGGAGGGACAAGTAGTGCCCACATCTCCCCTTTTACTCAATTATTATTAAACCCTTGTTTGGTATATATTAGAATTTTCATTTTCATTCTTCTACTTATTTTCAATCACTCATTCTTCAATAAAATAATATTTTTCATCACATCAATAACTTTTATTTCTTTTTCAACCACACATTCTCCATCAATCTACTATTACAGAATACATTCTTCCAAACTAATGTGACTCAAACATGCCCTAGGGATAGATTTTTAGCCTCATAATATAATAGTTCTACAAGTATAAAGCACCACTTTGCTTTCTTTAACCCAATTTCTTTCATTAAAACACAAGAAACGAAAGATGAGCCAAAATAATTATCCCACGAAATAATTTTGTTATGTCAAAAGCAATGATTGACCTATCATATTTAGCCCATGTTTGATTTGGATTAAAATCAAGTATTTAGCAGATTTTGATAAAAATTTGATGAAAAGTGTGGTTGAATTTGATAAAAGTTGTAAATCTCATGAAATGTGTGACAAAAAACGATTTTGAGAAAAAAAAAATGAATGTTAAGAAATGAGGTCAAAATGGACTTGAATCTTTATTTACTAGAGATGAATAATCTCCTTTCTCTACCTATATCTCTTAAAAATTTGGACTTTAGCATGTGTTATATGTATAAAATGATACTATTACGAGAAACACATGTATTACGTTAATTATTTGGTACAAATACCTCTTTGTCGATAAGGTAAATCGAAAAAGTATATATCTGACATATAGTATTAGACCTTCTTCAAGTTACGTTACACGAATTAAATTTATGCTCTTTGTGATTGTCGAATCACTTATTCAAGTCAATCCGATTGAATGATTTAGGTGGGATTTATTTACTTTTAAGATTAATGATTTTAACCACACATTAGCAAATCTAAATATGTGTGTGATTATTGCAATTAAATGAAGGGTTACCTACCAAATAGCCAAAATGAGTGGAATATGTACTTTGCAGAGTCTTTTAAGAGGTGAATAAATGATAATTGACCTCAAAATTTTAGATTTGAAAAATAAATGACAGTAGATCATGATTCAAATGTGTGATATATATATTATGGATAACAAGGGATAACATGTCATTATGAGAGGTGTAATTATGGATGACAAGGCATTGCGTGTCATTATGAGAGGTGTAAATTTGAGTTTGAGTCTAGAACATAATGATCAATGTTATGGGTGATATGGTCAGGGACGACTCTAGGAATTTGAGTGAGCTATGGCGGACATCAATCGTTGATGGTCGCAATAACGAAATTATTTATTAATATTTAATTAAATAATATAAAAATTCTTCAATTAATATATAAATGCACTACAATTTAAAAATCATATACATATGAAAATATAATCCAATAATAAGAAAAAAAAAATACAATAACAAATATACATACAACTTCACTTCATATTTATAAGTTCAGACAACTGAATTCTCCACCGCCTGCTTGAGTGCGTGATCAATTGCTCGAGCGGCCGCCCAATATGTACATTCATTTTTTTTCCAATGGAGCCGCACGTGCCACTGCCCTGACTCATCGAGTGCTAACTCCGCCCTATATATGGCTCGAAAATAAACGTGCCAACATAGTTTAACATTTTACCACCAGAAATTCATTTACATAATAAATTTATCCAATTCATTTTTTTTTTAGTTACATATATTATTAATTAATAACCACATAGATGAGATAATAATATAGGAAAGTAGTGAAAGTGCGAGCTTTTTTTAAATGGAAAAATATTTTAATATAGGAAAGTAGTATTACATGTTATTGTATTAAAATCTTTATTTATTTATTTTGCATATTTGTGAAATATTATAACGCCAGCTAGTACATTGTTGTGTGTGATTAGACTAGGTCAAACTTATTTATAATATTAGTGGTGGCAATAACCATTCATTTATAATTTTTATTGTGAAATATTATACGATAAGAGATTATTTATTAAATAGCGGTGACAATGACCATTCATCAATAAATTTTCTAGAAAAGGGCTACAAGTACATAATGTTGCACATAATGATGTCCATAATTACACGTAGCACTGAATCCAATCTTTAATCCAAATTTCACAATTTCACATCAACAATAGGATTTTGTCTACCTCAAATTATGTACCCAAATTATGTACACATAGAATTTTCCAATTTTCTAATACGGTAGTATCTTTCTATATATAAAAAGTGCCTATTTAACGGAATTTGTTGGTTTAATGGAAAAACTAACGGAATTTCTTGATTTAACGGAAAAACTAACGGAATTTTTTTAATTTAAAAATCTTTTAACTCCATAATTGGGCTTCAAAATTTACAATTCTAAAGTCCATGTAGAAGTATTGGATGTCATGCTCATTTTATAGATACACTTCTCTCCAAAAGTTTTATAAACTTTCAATGTGGGATTGTGCATTTTATATATACTCTTAACTCCAATAGTTTTATAAATTTCCAATGTGGGATAGTAACAAAAAAAAATGTTAAAATGCTCATCAAAATCATTTTAAAATGTATGTCTAATTGACTAATTTGATTTTGAATTACAACTAATTAAATTGTAATATTCACTTTCATTCTTTCATTTATTCAAATTTAATTTAAATTGCACTTGATTATAATATATTAATGTTAGATATTATTTTCTATAAGTTTAAAATATTTTAATTTAACAAAGTAAACTATTTTAACATATTTATTTTTAATTTTTAGTGTTGGGACTAATTGTAGGATATATAATGAATCTAATTAGTAAAGATAGATTTACTTTAAATTATTTTTATTTATTTATTGCATTCGGTTCGACCCAGTTGAATTTCCACAAACTTCATGTCGGAATCATTCTCGATTGTGAATCAAAATCCTTCATCTCCATTTTCAGATATCGGAATTATCAAATCCGCAAACTTTTCGTATAAAATCCTATGATTAATGCTCATGTTTAGTTCCTTAATTAATAAAAAAATTAAAATTCTTCTAACACTAATTAACAATATTATAGTATTATATTAAATATTTAGTAAGTATTATTTTTAAATATTAAATGATTTTATGATATAGTAAAAAATTTATTTTTTTATAATATAGAAAAAACTATTTTTTAAAATAAAAATGTATTTAATGTCTTAAAAATAATTAAAATAATATTAAAAATACGAAACGTATTATGACGTTTATTCTTCGTATTGACACGCCTAAACATGTGATTCTTGATTCTCAATATCGACGTCTCGCAACGCATTACGCCTTTTAGAACATTATTAATAAATGAATGGAAAATGTAAAAAACTTTGTACAACTACATTTTAGTCACTAGGAAAAAATGAATCTAAAAAAACAAAATGGATGTGGATATTATCAATTTAAAAATGCTAATAGTTTATTTGGTAAGGTACATTGAACTCAATGAACAAAAAATATTTATTTATTTAGTTTTGTATTATAATGTTATCTATTATTTTATTATGTACAAACAGTTTATGATTAAATACAAAATTTAATATAATATAATAGTATGAAACACAAACTTATACATTTTAATTTAGAATTTAACACTATTCAAATTAAAATTAATATATCACAATGTGTAATTATTTATCAATTACATAAACATTACATCATTAATTATTTAATGAACCAAAAAAATTCCATATAACTAAGCAAATGTGCATTGCACGTTGCTTAAACCTAGTAATTAAATACATGGAAAACAAAACAAAACAATTGCTAACTATTATTTACGTGATAAAAACCTCGCAATTCGTCACAAGAAATATCACATTGTTTGAATGTTTAGTATTGAAAAGTTAAACGAAATCAATAGCCAAATATTATTCATGCGATAAAAACTTTGTATTCATCACGAGAATTGTCATATTGTTCGAATCTTTGATCATGTTTAAAAGAGAAACAAAATTAACCACTACTAATTATTCACACGATTAAAAAAAAAAAATTCGTAATTCGTCACAAGATTTTTACATTGTTTAAATGTTTGATGGTATTTAAGCGTTACACAGAAACATTGGTAAGAAATTGATCAAACGATAAAACCTCGTATTTAGTCACGAGAGTTGTCACGTTGTGTTTGATTTTACTTAAAAGTTATTTTTTACAAATTAAGTTACAATTAATTTTATTAAGGGTTTATTTTTAAAAAAAAAATTAAACAAAATAACTAACTCAGAGTAAATTTTTAACTTGTTCTAAATCATAATAACATATTAGGCGATTCACATGTGTGCGGTTAAAGATGTACCCCATAGCATTGTCCGGTTAAAGATTGATGCTGGGAACAAAATTACCGGAGAAGGATTCTCCAGAATTCTAACCACACTCACCATCCAGTCGTGAATAAAAGTGAACAACTTTTAAGGTGAATTACGGAGCGTGGTGTACACGAAAGACATAATGAAGTGAAGAGACACTTTCTCGAGAGTAGTAATTAGTAGAAAACAAGGTAAAACCCAGAGAGCCGTACAAAATGAATTTATAAATGGCGGCGAATCCAAGGTTGCCCGCCACGTTATTTCTAGCTGTAAAAGTTGTTTTTTAAGGCTCCCATTAATTTTTTTTTTTTATCTTTTTTTTTTAATTTTAACCGCACATTTTTCAAATAAAAAAAATATTACACACAAATCTAAATCTTTTTATTATTTTTCAACCATACATTCTCCCATCAATCACTATTTCAAAATTTATAATTTCTCCAAGATGGGGCCAAATACTATTGTAAAATTTAAAGTTCTAATTTATTTTTCTGTTTTTTGATTTAAAGAAAATGATTAATCAATTATAGGGGTTGGCATTTTAATTGAAATCGAATTTCTCGAACCATAGGTTTTGATCCAATTTCACCAAAAAAAAAAAAAAAAAAAAAAAAAAATACTGACAAGACAATTCTTGATTCTTGAATGAAATCGTGAATACCTAACTCTAAATTGAATTTGTCATTTTATATAAGTTTTTTTTTTAATTCTTACAATTTATTCACAAAGACCTAGAAAATTCAGCAATATAAGCCCCTGTTTGAGCCACCTTTTTTCCTTACTAAAATGAAAAATATGACCGTTATCCATCACATCAACATTTAAATTCAAATTCTCTATCTCTTGTGTGGGCCCCAATAACGGCTATATTTTTCATTCTCATTTTCAAAAAAGGTGGCTCAAACAGGGGCTAAATTGTTATGTTATTTTCAGATGAATGAATTTATTTCTATAGCACTGCAGAATGTAGTAGTTCTTTATGATTAGTTTTCTAATTCTGAATTTGTTCTTTTGATATGTAATTTCATGTTTATGCTCTACTAGATATTAGATATTATTTGACGACACATTTTATTTCTGCTAGATGTTGAGAAGATAATTTGAATTATTAGTTCACGATTTTTTTTTATTTTTTTTTTTGAAATATTATGGGTAAAAATTGAATTGATAGTACAGATTCAAGTTCATATTCGATCCTAATAATTACGTGGACTTGAAAAATACATCTACAAATTACTTGATGTGTAATATGTAGTTTCAAGTGTTAAAATATCCTGATCGATTCACTCGACGCTCATACTTAATCATGGATGTTAGACAACACTGAAAAGTGACTTTTTCTTGAAACCATTCAAGAACACTAATTTTTAAGCACAACCAACTTGCATAGATTTCATAAATTACGAGATAGATTTCTGATATCACCTGTAATTTTTAACGGTTTATTTTCTTTGTGCTATTATATTTTTACTTAGGAAGATGCTATGTGTACCCAAACACTTACATAATATTTTATCTAAGAGTAATGTTATTCATCCCCAGTGACATTAACGCCACATAAATTGTGTTTGTAACCCCAATGAAAATGGATAGCATTACTCTTTACCTAAAGGTAAAACATTATGTAATATATTTGGTACATATAGATATTCCTTTTACTTATACGTAATGCAGAATTAACATAATACAAATGTGGTAAAACAACTAATTAAAGGTTAATTAAGGTAATGTTAAGCCTGTTTGGTACGGCTTAAAATTCAATTAAAATTAAAAATATGACTGTTATTGGGTCATACCCATATAATAAAAGTCAACAATAACGACTATATTTTCAATTTTAATCTGATTTTAATCTCTACCAAACACCTTCAAAAACTTAATGGGCGGATTAACCAGCGGTAAATTAATAATCTTTTACCAAAAAAAAAAATGGTCAAAGAAGTATTAGTCGCGAATTGCTTTAATAATTTGACCAAATTAATTTAACCAGAGCTCACGTGACTGGCCACACGTACTCCAAGAACAAAAATCATGCACTGAGTCAGCACGGGTTGATGCTTACTCATTGGGCCAACCGGTCCATGCAGGCACGTGTCAACAACACTATTGCCAGATGCGGCGAGGCGTGTTTCCTGTCTGTAGTCTCCGGGATCTTTAGCCCCACTTCGCCACCGGCGAATTTGCCGGTGTTTCCCTTTTCTACTTAATACACTGAGATATTTTGGAATCTAATTTAAGATTTATTTAATTATTTTTCTCAAAATATATGTAAAAGGAGAAAATAATAAAATAATAAATGTTCTGCGTATATTTTGGGTTTTACCAATTTCGGCGATCCTATAAGACAGCGATAGGCCGATAGACACTCTACTTTCTCTCTATAAAGCACTATCTTTTTTTCTCTCCTCTGTGTTTTCCTTTGGTAGCTTTACCTTAAAAACATTTCATGGAAATTTCGATATTTCTAATGTAAACAGGATTAAGGATTTCTAATCAGAATCTAAGATTTTCGAGTGTTATTAATTTGCTTCCCTTTTGCTATCGATACACTTCTCTTTAAACACATAAATCCATTTAAAAGTATGCCTTTGAGTCCCAACTTTTAACGTTATTGTTGGGTCTTTTTGTCAGATTTTTGTGTATCAGAGCGTGGCTTTGATTCTTTCTGTGTTTGAAGCTTCTCTTTGACGGTTTACCTCTTTTAATCTCAGTCACTCACTCGTGTCTTCTCCCAAAGCAATCTTCCTTTATTTTTCACGTTCATCTCTTCAATCGATTCACTTTTTTTTCGATGCTTATTGAAGGAAAAGTGTTCTGTAAACCAGTGAGTGAAGATTCCGAATTCGTAATAATGGATCAAAGTATGTTATGTCCGTTGAAATTCACCGAGCACTCAAAACGTATTCAAAAACTCGTTAAATCCTCATATCAGAAACCCAGAAAATCCTCAAAATCCCAACAAAGACTGGGTTTGAATTTTCCCAGAACGGTTCGGATTTCAGTGACTGATCCCGACGCAACTGATTCATCCAGTGACGATGATGACGAGCTTTTTCGAAGGCAACGAGTGAAGAAGTACATCAACGAAATCAGAATCGAAACAGCGGCGAAAACCAATGTCGATGTCACCAATGGAAATGAAAGCTGTAAGAAGAGAAATGGAGGGGTTCTACAGGCCAAACCAAAGCCAAGGAAGGTGAAAGAGGTGGCGCAGCCGGCAGCCAATGGTGGAGTTAGGAAGTTCCGGGGTGTTCGGCAACGGCCTTGGGGTAAATGGGCAGCAGAGATCAGAGACCCCTGCCGGAGAGTCAGGCTTTGGTTGGGTACCTACGACACCGCGGAAGAGGCTGCCATGGTTTATGACAACGCCGCTATAAAACTCCGGGGGCCAGATGCTTTAACCAACTTCGTAACTCCGCCGCCCAAGGATAAGCCGGAGACGAATGATACTTCAGTCTCTGGCTATGAATCGGGCGTCGAGTCGAGAAATCTTTCATCTCCGACATCTGTTCTTCGGTACGGGAGTAGCGGCCAGTCGAGTGACAATGACACCGACCAACCATCAGTATCCGAACCGGTTCAGGAAGTGGGCAAAGATCTCGAACCGAGTACCTCAGTCGGCAGACCTGACCAGAACCAAACATTTAATGGAACCGGTTCAACTAACGGTCCGATTCAGGAGGTCCAAGAGTGTCAAGGGGAGACAAGCATGGTACCCGACTATACCAAGGACTATTTACCGATGGATATTCCATTCCTAGATGATTTCTTTAATTTCCAACCACAAGAACAAACATTATTCGATGATGCTCAAAGTTTGGTTAAGGATTTTAGCATATCGTTTGATGACATTCCAACATTCATGGACATTTCACAAGGATCATCAGACTTTGCAGATTATAATTTTAATGATTCACTTCAAGATCTCAATTCAATTGAAGTCGATGACTATTTTGTTGACATGGGTGATTTTGCAAGTGCAGACGCACTTCTAGCAATATGATACTACAAAAATCAAGTGATAAACATTGTCGGTTTGCCAATCTTGACGGCAAATTTTGTTCACCGGCTCGACTAGTATTTTATTTTCAATATATTCAGTGTCTTGAGTATTTATTTGTTCTTGTATCTCCATTCCATTAAAGTAAATTACATTTTCGCAAAGTTCTTTATTTAATTTTATATATAGCCTGTGAAGCAATAAAATAAATTTGCCTTTTCAAGATTATATATTTGAGTTTACTTGATTTAATCTTTATTTAATTTTGTGTAGTATTTTAGATGGGTATCGTAGTCGCAAAGTGGCATTCTTTTGTCCCCACAAGAGCAGGAGCAATTTGCGGTTCTCATTTTAGATGTTGGCAGTGTGAAATGAAGTAAACGAAATGTCTTAAATTTTTTTTTTTTTTTTTTAAATCTTTGTGGTACACATTGGACTTTGGTATTTAAGGTTGAAAATGTGAGAGATGGACTATGCATGAATCTAGGTGGGTCATGTTGTCCATTAGAAGCCTAGTGGTACATTTATTGTGTATAATAAAGAGGCATATGTGATGTGCACGGCAAGGTCGTTGGCACGAATATGAAATATTCGCTGTTGTTATGTACAATTCAACGTAGAGATGTTATGTACCTTGTGTCGTCCGACATGTAGTTGCATAACTCACACTAGACTTTCCCTAGGTGGCTATAAAAATGCGATTTGCCTTAGGTTTGTTGGTGCGGGTGATGGAATGAGTGAGAAAACACAGTATTTTTTCTGTTGTTCTATTGAATTCAACACAGATAAAATATATGTCGTATTGTTCAACCTATATTCTACATAATCTAGACCAAACCTTGCCAATCGAAGCTCAGATTAGTGGGAGCGGGGGCAGAGTGAGTAGGAAAATATGTTAAATAGCCGTACTTGTTTTTATGCAACTTGTATTTTTTACAACTCAGACTAGACCTCACCTAGTGTTGGTTGGTGTGGGTGACAAAAGATTACGGACGTAGTGAATGAGAAAACATGTTAAATTTTGACCGTTATTTTGTTCTATTCAATAAAAAAAATATGACACAGGTTGCGTAGTCCAACCTGTATCAGGTACATCTCAAACCAAACTAGACTTTATCCAACTGGCAATCAAAATGTGATTTGCCTTGGGTTGTTTGGAACGAGTGACACAAAATCTTTGCAAAGTGAGTGAGAAAATATGTGAAATATAATACAACTTGTCTCACACAAAATCTTTTGCTCGGCTCGTTGCTCGTGGGCGAGCTCGGCTCGGCCCATGAGCTCGTCTCTCACGAGCCACGAGCCGAGCGGCTCGGCTCGGCTGTTGAGATTTTTTTTTTTTTTTTTGTAACTATCCTTAAAAAAATAAAAAAAAAAGGATGAGCCGCTCGTCTAAAACGAGCCGAGCTTGCTCAGCTCGTGCTCCGGCTCCTTTTTTGGCGAGCCCGAGCGGTTCGTGGATCGCTACAGTACGAGCCCGAGCACGAGCACGAGCCGACGAACTACTCGACTCGATTGTCACATCTACCTTTTTTGTCCAAACCAACTGGATTAATTGAGAAAATTGTGTGTTTGTAAGCTTTCTGTGTTTTTTTTTTCCTTGTAAGTGTAGCAACACTCCTAAATTATATACACTGGGGTAGACTCAAAGAGGCTTGCTGTGGTGGACTGACTTGCATTTCACTCCAACATTTATATAGGTAAGCGATGGTCATAATGCAACTTAATTATGTCCTTCAATGAAATTTGAAAATATTAATATTAATTGTGATAATAGATTTAGAATGCCAATCTGACTACTCTCACGCGCAGTCCACGCGTTAGTTGGAGAAGCTAAAACTATGTGAAATCATTATTGTCTGAAAGGATCTTGATAATGTTGACCATCTCAATCAATTCTATCAATTTCATACATTCCCTAAATATTGATACTTGGGGGTTTATGTTAAGCATTGATGATATGAAACATCAATTAATTGATAAATAAAATCACGATAAGCTCCAAGAATTAAATAATCGACCATATAATTGATGTGATATGTTGTGTTATCAGTGCTTAGTAGATCATTTTTTTTAATTCTAATTATTACTTCTGTAATCATCAATTTAAGAAAGTCTATATCAAATATATGTAAACATACTTGCGATTCTTGTTATTTTATGGCTCAACTCCACCGGGCTTCCACCATGTTCTAGATGAATGTAACTCTCTTTAGTGTACCTTACTACGTTGAAAATTTCACTCATCAAGTTGATTAACTTATTTGAAGTAGAAGGATTATCGATTACCTTAATTTTGAATAGTAATCAAGAATTCGAACAAAATTTAATGACTTTATCTTAAATAGTTTGAAGTAGAAGGGTTATTAAGGTCTACGTAAGATTTGTGAAAATAAATTGATTGCATCTATTGATATCCAACTCAAATTACCTCTCCGAACGCATACAATATAATTGTTTGTAAGCAATAAATCTTGACGAGTCATTTACTTATGAAGTATGACATTTCTCCAAATGGGAACTTCCCCACATATAAGCAATTTTGATACTTATAAATAGTCGTGTATTCAAATACACGAGACATGAGGATTTACAAGCAATTCTTCTAACGTTTACGATGCATTCTAATTTGCTTTCTTTCATCAACACACTTACTCGATTATATTGCTAATCAATTTGATAGTCGAAGTATTTAAAATAAGCATCACTTTAATATTTGTGTGTGTATTGGTCCTCCAAAGTACATCAAAGAGACTGATTTCCCAAAAAAATTGAACATTTAAGATCCAATCCATAACACAAAATTTGCTTTTGCAAATAAAGTTGCTACTACAACAAAGAGACAAATTAACAAAATGGTGTGCATCTTGTATGGAGGTTGCCCAAAATCATTTTCAATTGAAAATGACCCTTCTTTAATTTATTCCTCGTATTAGTAATACTTGAAATATAGGACTTTTTTTATAACATATTTATCTTTTTTTTTTTTATTACGTGGTTTAAAAAGGTAGACTAAACAAACAATAAAAAGATTTATCTATGTAAGAGTCACGTTTCGCTGGGGATGTCAACGAGTCGAGTCGAAAACAAAAGCTCGGGCTCGACTCGAACTTTTTTGTTGCGAGCTTTTTTTGGCCCGAGTCGAGTCGAGCCGAGCCAAGCCCTGTCAAAAAAAATAAGGCTCGGTCCGAGCCTTAGCGGGCCGAGCCCGGGCCGGCTCGATTTTTTTTTTTTTTTTTTTTAAAGTCAAATCTACATTTTTTACTTAAAAAATTTAAAATTTGTACGGTTTATACGTATTATAAATTAAAGAAAAAAGCTTGGGCTCAACTCGACCTTTTTTGTGCCGAGCTTTTTTGGACCTGAGCCGAGCCGAGCAAAGTCTGGCCAAAAAAATGAGGCTCGGCCCAAGCCTTGGCTCGTTGTAACGGAGCTCGAGCCGTCCGAGCCGAAGAACTTTTTTGCCATCCCTACGTTTCGCTTATGTCTAAGTAGACCCTTTCAATGATTTGTTTCGATCATTTCTCTATTACTTACAAAAAGTGAGCCACCAGTTCAGTATAGGATACTATCGTTATCGCCTGAACAATTAGACATAAAACCCATAATTACAACGACCCAATTGCAAGATATCAGACCGAGTGTGTTTCTATTAGTGTCGTGCATAAATAAAATTCAACAAACTAGTGAGTTCACTCACCAACTTCGTTTCTTTCTCTTACTCATTCGGCTTCTGCGATATTGGGATTCGAATTGATGGTCCAATTACTTGGCATATAAAGTCGTCCCACAAAAATATTTTTTCTCGATAATAGAGACCCTCCAACTGCACGCATAAAGAAAAAGTCATATAGGGTGGGAGTAAGGCAGGGACCTCTGGACTGACTGCCCAATGCTTGTTAGGGACATTTGTAGACACAAAGGATGTCTATAATGATCACGTAATCATTGTTCTAAGTATGTTTGGGTTTGATTACATTATCTCTGCCCCTCTCTGATGTTTATTGCTAAATATTTCAGTCCCTCTCATTAATTTCTTCTTCACGCCAGATTTTCCTTTTCAAAACTTACGGAAGAATTGAGTAATATGAAACTTCGTAACACAACTTACATTAGACTTGTCATATCTCTTTTCCGAGCCGATCAGGGAAGACCAAACCCTTAATCACACCATATGGTCCTCTTGCCATCGAGGAGATTCAGGTTTGATCTCTGATGCATTTTGCAAGTTGTAATATGATATATTGAGTCACGAGTGATTTGATTGATGTGACATCTTTACAAGGATGATCGTGAGTCAAATTTCCTTTTTCTCACCTAGGATAGGGTGGGAAGTCAAAGGCCTTTGATATGATGTAATCATGTTCGACTTATGAATCTTCGGAATGAGATCATGTGTTATGCATCCAAAGGACCTCAATTTCATTTTTGCCCATTAATATAGTTGAATGTAATTACAAATTGGTAATTTCACTCAATAAATCAAACTCTACTCCAACGTTTCTTCCCCATTCGTGTTTCTCTAAACTAAATATTACTGTTTATTCATTAATTTGAGTGTCACAGAGCGTACGATCATGACCTTCCAAGCATTAAATTGGAGAAGCCTCAATCCGCGTCTTTATATAATTAAAGATTCAACTTGAAAGCTGAACTCTTAAGTATTGAGGGTTGCCATCTCCCTGCGACCCCATTGACCTTACCGTGAAGATACACGATCGAGAAAAGTATAGTATAATTAGACTCTATACCAACTAACCAATAGCAAATATTCGATTTAAGGCCTAGCCGAAAGACGAAAACGACAGGAGTGGATAGTTTAATGACATTGTTGGTTCTAGTGTTGGTGTCATAAGCTTTTAAGAGGGGGAAAATAGATAAAAATACAAAATGATCAAGCCAATTTTTTTTTTTTTTTTTGCCCCCGTATGTATAGCCTGCAAAACTGGTAATGCTATTTAATGAACAACGACAAGTCGACAACCTTAACTCGTCCCGTTGGTTTCATTTTCTCATCTTTCATTTATGTTGTTCGCCCATGCGAATATCACAATCTTAATTACCCATAATCTTACATTTACTTCTCCTAGATAGATAATGAATGATTCGTTTGACATGATTTTTGCTTTTGATGAGAAAATTACTTTAAATCAACATCTTCTCAAAGCTCTTTTAACTCGACAAGACACTTTAAAGAAAAAAGTCAAAAGTAGCTTCTTAATCCCCACAAGTAAACCCTATCAAATAGGTGCTAGTTATGAGGCATAATTTTAGAATATAGAAACGAATAGAATGGTCTAAAAAAATTTCACACGTGTCTCGCTAGATCTTCCAAAATTGCATTTGACGCCAATAGTTGTTTTATTCGAATCTTTGGAGGGGCACAATAAGATGACTCATTCTAGTATTATTATAAGTCAAGATGACCTGTAACATGTTTAACCGTATTTAGAAGCATTTAGTAAGTACTCTTTTCGGCATTTTTGGGGAGTATGTAGTCACATACAATCAAGTATTGTTGTCTCTATTTGACTATCATTTATAAAACTCATTTTTTCAATTACATATTTACTGGACTCATAATTTCTGTCAACTTCGAATCAAACACTTTATTAACTTTTATCGAAATATACTAAAAATTTGATTTTTATCAAAATCAAACATTTACGGCTTGTTTGTAAAATATCAAATTCATAATTGGATAACCCTAAAAAAAGTTCTTATAATTAACTATATGGTGAACCATCTTTTCTCATAATAACGATAAACTAACCCTAATCATGAGATTAATCACTTGATGTTCACATTCAAGATTCATCAACGACCAACAAAATCATCTTTTGGTAGCCAATAGGAATGTAGAATCGTGAGTGGTACCCCATACACCATCCACAGACAACCACAAAAAAAAAAATGCAAAAGCACTTTTCAAAAATAATCAATTATGTGTAAGTTGGAACGTGAAATGTGTATGGGCTTCCGTACATAAATTATAGGATATTATAATTACCCATGTGATTTGGGTCAGTACTTTGGTTTAAGTGGGTTCAAGCCCTGTTATGTAGCGCCCATTTAGACTATTCAACCTACCGACAACTGGATGACGGGCCCACAATCTAACGCCTGCCGATGTACATTTTGCTATAATATTTAAAATTTAATCATGCTACGGGTGCATTATCATTTGAATTATTTAAACAATTTTTCGTTCAATCATTTTTTAACAACACATCAAATATCAAGTAGATCTAGCATTCTTGTTTAAAATTATATTATAAATAAATAAATTCGTTAATATGAAGGACTTTCGATTTGGCTGCCGCTACTGACTAACCTCTAGTCGAAGGAGACATATGGTTTCACGTTCGCTCGAAAGCAGTGACTCGTCGGACACGGTCCCCATTTTTCTTGACGGATTACATCTCGTTTAGTTGTTTTACACCTTTTAAAATAAAGCTATTATTGAGATCCAAGAATATCGAATATTGATTTCTAAAATCCGAGATTTCCATCCTTCATTTCAGATTACGTCGGCATAGTCAAGTTGTGATTGTCTCTTCAAATAATTTATTTGGATTAAATGATAAATGAAATTCACGTTTTATTAAAT
Source organism: Fraxinus excelsior (assembly GCA_019097785.1). Lineage (NCBI taxonomy): Eukaryota > Viridiplantae > Streptophyta > Magnoliopsida > Lamiales > Oleaceae > Fraxinus > Fraxinus excelsior. Next base: position 33,776,089 of record CM032631.1, on the reverse strand, counting down.
AATAATGCTATTACTCTTTATTAAAAGACAATGTGAATTAGAAAAAAAAAAATGGTAAATAAATTCCTCAAATGAAGAAGCAAAATTTGATCGAATGTCTATCCTCTGCACGGACCAAACCTAACAAATAAAAGGGCAGAAGTGTTCAATAAATGGCACGGAAATTAGACTTTTTAGTTTGACACAACAATGTAAAAACACGGAAATTAACGTGTGAAATTAATCTTTATTAAAAAAGAAAAAGCAAGAAGACAAGACCCAAAAAGAGGAGTGCTTAATCTTGTCCTAAAAGTAAGTAATTTGGTCTCAAAAGAAAGGTTTTATTTTTTAAAACCTCCAATTTGTAGCCCTAAATAGCAATGCTAATTCCGTGTGAGTGTGTGAAAAGTCAAAGGATTGAAGACATGAGAGTACGAGTTTTATTAAATTTCTTTGAACAAAAATTCAATTTGTACAGAGAGAAATGCACAGAATTCCACTAGAATAGAGACATTAATGGGTTCCACAGTGTATTTAAAAAAATTGTGCAGCCCCACCACCGTGTATTAGTATTCTATTGCATTTCTGTGAATTTTTCTTTTGTGTATTAGTATTCTATTGCATTCTATTCTATTTAAAAAAATGAATGGAAGAGAAGTGATTCTAAAATAAAAATCAAACACATTTGACATAATCTATTAGGCTCCTTTTGATATGCACTATTTTCTATGGAAAATGGATATTCCAACTTTTGTAATGTTTGATAGACAAAATTTTCCCAGAAAAATATTTTTCGACTTTCCAAATTTTCCACATTTTTGAGGAAAATAAATTCTTGATATTTTGGTGGGTAAATATTTTGCAGTTTTTTTTATTAGAGCAATTGGAAGAAATTCTAGACATAATGGTAAAAAAAATTCATTTTTATTGACAATTTTCATGCAAAACAAAGCCAAACGAATGATATTTGGTATGATTATTTTTTTTTCAATTTTTGGTAATTGGAACAAATTCTAGATCCAATAGTAGAAAATATTATCACTTTAATGGACAATTTTTAATAAAAAAAAAAGCCAAACGAACTCCAAACTTTCAATATTTTCCATACAAAATTATATCAATCAAACACAATTAATTACAATTCCCAATAAAACAATTTCTAGGAAAATCTTTTCCCTATAAAACATTTTCTTTCCACCTTGCAATCAAATTGACCCTTAGAAGTGTATTGTTCGACTAAAAAACTTCTAGAGAAAGATCTTAAGTCATCTCCAATGCTGCACCAAAGTTTGCATCATTTTGCACCGAACTAAAATTCATTTCCAACCATTACACCAAAACTTACATCAAATGAACAATGTTTAATAATTTTATTATTTTTTTATTCTTAGTAATTTATTTATTTATTTTAGAAATACATACATTACTAAATAAATAATTACGTTAAATTAAGGAAAATATTAAATTCATTAGTAAATATATTATTAATACATAGTTCAATTAATAGAATCATTTCAAAAATGAAAAATATTAAATCATGCCATTAAAAAATAGTGCACTGCATTTCGAATTTGAATATTATGATATTATGAAGTCGAAATATCATTGCAATTTAATTCTCGGAATTCGTATGTTCTTCCTACAAATGATCGATTAATTCATTTCGAAATACAATGTGAGTCTTTTTATCCTTGATTTGTCTATGATGTGCAAGGAATTCTTGTAAATTTTTTATTCTTATTTTAATTAATTCGGTAATTATTATTTTTAACATTTAAAATTTATTTTAAATGTTAATAATAATAATAATAATAATAATAATAATGATGATAATAATAATAATAATAATAATAATAATAATAATAATAATTGTATTAAAAATTATATAACATTAATGACACAAATATCCTCCAACAATTCTTTTGGCAAATGAAAAAAGGGGGCAAATTGGATTTTGCACCATTTTTCCAAAATGGTGCAAAATTTGGTGCCACATTGAAGCACTTGCACCAAATCTTGGTGGAATTTGGTGTTTTAGTGTTGCATTGGAGATGCCCTTATAGTTTAATTTTTTCAAGAAATTCTTCAATAAGAAGTAGAACAAAAAGCTTTTAGAGAGATTGAGTGAATTGTGCAAGATTCTTGAAGATGATATCCATCCAAAATCAAGATTTCATTTTAAAAAGTGGATTTCTCCACTTTCTTCCATATATTTTCAATCCGGTTGATATTTTTCTATAAATTCTTGTATAATTTAATTATTATGATGATTAACTAAGTTTTTTTTTTAATTGTATTGGATGATTGATGAACCCAATTTTTGTTTATTTTAATTTAAGACTTTAATTTAGGTATTTCTTGATTGATTTTGCATTCTCGTTGCACTATTTAATTGTTTGGTCATCAATTGAATAGTTAGTTACTTATTGTAGTGTAAAACTACTTACAATAAATTTAAAACACGGTAAAATTAACACATGGACAATATGTATAATGAATAATATTTATAGTATGTGCAATTATGTAGATGTCCTAAATTAAACACAAGATTTTCATATGAATTCGAACTAGAAATATGATATGTGTTAATCATATATTGATATATCTTGAAAAGGAGCATTTAACATATTAACGTTATCGGTTGTCAAAAGTGCATGAAATTAATTAGATTATTAATTGATAATTGAAATAGATGGAAATATGGGGAATCATAAATCCAATACAAGCATTGAAATTTGATAAAACCACAATTTGCTTGCTTTATTAGTATATAGTAGAGGTATTATAAACAATCACAAAATCATTATTTTGCCGTCACTACTCATTCTAATTTAATACTAATTATTGAATTACTATTTAAACTTTAATCCACGTGGAAACGATAAATTCGAAACTCATTATTTCTATTATTTATATAACGATCTCGTATGTTTGTTGGTTTCAACGTAACATTGCAACTATCATTTGGAATATATTAGCATTCATTTATTTGTTGAATCTCATGTCAAATAATTATGAAAATTTATTATAAAGCAAATCTCCATCTTCGAGGGAAGGGCAAAAATTTGGTGAAACTATTTTTTGAGAAAAAAAAATGTTCGGGAAAATTTCTTTGTGACTTAAATTGACCCCACAATGAAAAATGTCTGCCTCTGACACTAACGGACATGTACATCACACTTTGCATTTTAGAAAGAAATCTTATATTACAAAATTGTGATGGAACTGATTTTTTTCGACTGATGAAGGATATTTTATTTAATATTTATGACTCGTACTCGTAATCTTATGATCCAATCAAATGATGGTATTTTAGAATACACTATTTATATTGCTCATGTCACATTTTGACATAGTCAAATTGAGATTATCTCTTCAAATAATTAATTTAGATTAAATGATTAATGAAATTCATGATGTGAATTCACCACACAAAAAAAAAAAAAAAAAAAAGGTAAATAAATTCCTCAAATGAGGAAGCAAAATTTGACCAAATGTCTATCCTCTAACACGGACAACGCCTAACAAATAAAACGGCAAATGTGTTCATATAAATAGCACAACATATAGATACTTTAGTTTGACCCAACAATCCCCCGATCCTATAGTGTGAAATTAATCTTAATCAAACAAAAATAAGCCATAAGACAACAAGACAAAACCCAAAAAAGTGTGTTTAATCTTGTCCTAAAAGTAAGTAATTAAAAGTGAGCATTTATTTTTTTCAAACTCCGATTTGTAGCCCTAGCTAGCACCCAAGTCGTGTCAGCGTGTGAAAAGTCAAAAGGGAGTATAAACATGAGATGAGGGGCTCGTTTGATGAGTGATTTTTTTTATTGTAAAACAATAGTAATTCTCAACTTAATTAACTAAAATAGTAGTTATACAAGTTTGGAACTTGAGCATAAACCTTTGCCTTAATGTAGTCGACAAATATGTTTAGGCTCTGGTAAATATATAAACAAATGTGTACGATAATGAACAATCGATAAAGAATCAAGTTTAAAATTAAGATCACACCATAAACTCTTCAAAGACCATATCTTTATAAAGATGGAGTACGTGAGTTGTAAATAACAAATTTTCATCCCCTTCTAATGGCACTAAGGGGATCTATTTATAGTGTTACATATACAATAATAATCATTGAATAAGAGGACACGTGACTTCATCTTCTTCATCAAAACATCACATCTTAGGCTGTTAGGCATCAATTCTGACTCAACTAGCATGCGGCGTATTAAATGTCCCTTAAGAAGGTGGCCTCCTCATACCTCGTGCTGTCAAGAGTGACCCTTTTAAATCATTACAGTAGTCCCATCAATCATTCTAAAATGATTTTAAAAATTTAAAATCTTCAAACGTAGGTTATCATTTGAACTTCGAATTTCTCTTTAGTGGGCCTCATGTATAGTTCCCCAAGAATAGGCTTTGGCCTTTTGGGCTTCGGTAAGATGGGCTCTGACAAAGATGGGCTTTTCAGACAGTTTGGGTTTCGGCCAATTTGGTGTAACAATAATCCTCCGAGTCCATACATGGCTATTTTTGTAATGCATGGACTTTAGTTCTTAAGTGAAACTTCTTTTGAGCCATATTTCCTGTCATGGTTAGGCTTTTTACAAACACACCAATCATATTTATTATCGAGTTCCTGTGAATTTTAATTTCATTTAATTAAATCTAAATATAACAAATATTCTTATTTACTACATTTTCAGAATGTCGATAATTCCAATTTGGTTTGTTTCGATTCCGTAACTAAAACTTCGAAAATAATAATGAAAATTTTGCATATCCAAAATTTTATCTTCATAAAAAATAGTCTAATAAAAAAATCACTCACTAAATTAAAAATAAACACAGTTCAAATTTAAAAAATACAAACGACGGGTTCCATCTTCATATAAAATAGTGTCTAATAAAAATCATTCAACATCGTACACGAATTATCATAATTAGAGTTTTGAAGTTTAAAGAAGTGTACAAGTCGATTTGTTGTGCGCTTTAAATGGTAATAAAAAAGAAAATTTAATTGATCCATGTGCACCAACCTCAATGTCAGGAAAATAATATTGGGTCTGAACATGTTCTTTCCCAAACCAGTCTAGTGAGTCCGAAATATGACATGGGCCAATGATGGACGCGAGCTACATGCTGACCAACCACCAAGGCTGGAACCTGAAGGTAACCTATTACCAATCATATGCTAGAAAAAAGAACAACATTTTTTTGTCAAATAAAAAATACGTCTTTGTATCTTCATCTCTTGATTCAATTTGAAACTTCAGCGATTGTTCTTTAGTTTGTAATCGTTGATACATCTTTTAATATTCGTTGCTCGAGGATGCCTGAAGTAATTGCACTCGTCCTACGATCAATATAAATTCACATTAAGCGATTGAAAAAAAATACGTCTTTGTTGACTAGAGTCCAATTAAGGATATGTCATTCAATATGATCGGCAAAAACACGTTTGATTTTATCATTTGAGTGCTTTCTCCTCATTGTTCATATAAAAATAGCAAGTTAAAATGATTAACTCCTCTCAATTCTAACATGTTTGACATTGTTTTGGTTCGATTAGTTCAAGTTTATTGCCCCATTCTTAGATTTAAGTCTAAACTAATATCGAGTTGCTCGAATATATTTACTATTTACTTTCTTTATCCTCTCTTGCATCCCAACCATAAACCCCACATTATTATACTATATGAATTGAGTAATTTTGTTTGACCCCAATTGTTCTAAATGCCGGTCCACGTAGCCTTGAAGTCTACTCTATTCAATTTGTTAAAATAAAGAATTTACAATTTTTAACCAATTAAATACAGTTGATAACAATGCCACATTAACTTATGCTCAACATCATTGAGAGTAGATAGAGCAGTATTCATAAAACTTAGGATGATGAATACCGCAGTCATTTCTTCAACGCGTAGAATTTTTTAAAAAATTGTTGGGCCGTTCGACAGCACAAAATAGAGAGATGCTACGCGTACCGTCCCCTCACAATGAGGGCCTTTGCTATTTTTAGGGACTGTACACCAAGTTTTACAATTTAGTGTACAAATAGCCAAATTCCCCCAAATGATAACTTAATCTTCAATCATTACCACGTGTAAATTACTCACATATTTTTTAATTTTCAACTTCAAAAATCAAATTTTAAATTTATTCAATAAATTTTTTTGTCATAATTCTGTTTTTTAATATTAATAATATAACTTCTAAGTTTCTAACTATGGATAATTATTGATTGTTGAGGAACAGAGAATTTATTATACAGAAACTTCCATCGATCCCCTCTTCAGCCGTAACTCTTCATTTCAGACACCCTCTTCAGCTGTAACTATGATGGCGTTCGCACCCACATCGTCGCCCGTAATCTCCACTCGTAAACGCGATTCTCTCACTTCTAAAGTTCACAAATCGCGATATATTCAAATCAAATTACTAATTATATTGATGAATTAATGAGTAGGATGATTCGAAGTGTGTAACAAGTTGGAATGTGATCGTTTAGTCAATGAGGATAGGGGGTCAGCGTAAAGAGTAAAGCGCAGATAATAAAGGTTCATTATGAGAGTATAAACTTGCATTACCTTCCAATGGTGTTAAGTGTGACCTTTTATACTCAACGTGTATACTAGATCCAATGGTCCTTATTGATGTCAATCAATCAATCAAACCATTTAATGCTGAGATTCTCATGCATCTACTTATATGCTATGGATTTGACTGTGTAAGTATGCAGAGGCGGCGCTGATAGTATGTTGTCTTGTCAGTCACTTCATAAGGTCTGATGTTAGTTTACTAACCCCGCCTCGCTAGCGCGAGCTCACATTGAGGATCTATGTAAAAAGGTGGTCAGATGATCATCTTTTATGTTGAGTTCGCCTCGTCACACATAGAATCGGGTCGCCCCAAGTCTCCATGCTACGTGTGACTTCGTCTATTGGCCACGTGGTGTATTTATTTTACAATTATTTATATGTATAACATCAGCCCCTTTAGTCTAGGTATGATTATTTATATTATGTGTGGACTTTTGAAGTTCGAGAAGTGATGGGAGTGATGTCTTCCTTTGTCCATTGGGGTCGATGTGAAATTTCTCCATTCCTTGCTTAACCCTTGTAAAACAACCGAACTTGCATCAATAAAGGCGGTTTCCTGTAGGTCTGCTAAGATATGGGGCGAAGCCTCCGCATATGGACGAATTGTATAAGGGCAAGACCTTCTTCGTTCGGACGAATCGTGTATAGGTGGGCCTTTATGCATATGAACGAACCGTATAGAGACGACCCTTTACGCGAGACGTGGTATTTTGGATGAATTACCGAGCCCATTTGTAATTATTACTCACTGGTCAATCCGTTTAGGTGGCTTGGCAAGTGTTTATTCCCAATGAATGACTCTGGATATTCTAGTCATTTTCAAGGCTCGAGCGACGTGCGCATTTAATGTGCAATGATGATGGTGTTACACTTTTGCCTTAGTGTACGCGGATTCTGAGCGTGTGCGTGGGACAGACTCATATGAGCCTTTGATTTGAATTTGAACATGCGCCTTTTGGTTTTAACGAGGGTGATGAGGCTACATGTGAAGGGTCTAGATTAAACTATGGGGATATCCAACGGTGGGGGTTCATTCGTCAAGCCAATATAAGGGGTTGGAAACCCATTTTTTCACCTTTTTCTAGTTTTTGGGATTTTGAGAAGCCAAGTATTGAAGCTTCCTTTCATCTGAACCTAGCACCCTTGTTGTTGTCGGTGATTGATTGCTTTTCCCTACTTCGAGATCATCCGGGATTTGGATTTTAGAGTTTGTAAGTATTTCCCCATACCGAGGCATTTTTTATTAGGGCTGTCCGTTGGTCGGTAGTTCGGTTTGGTTCTATTCGGTTCCAAAATTTTCAAGTATTTAATAAATGGAACCGTCGGGTGGAACCGTTCGGGTTCGGGTCCCTTCGGTTCGGTTCAGTTCTGTACTATAATTAATTTTTTTAACATTTATAATAATACTACATAAATATAACTAATGACATTTCATTCGTAACTTTTACAAATTAAAGTAGTCCAATTCAAAAATATATAAATAACTAACTGTGGAATAACATTAATTTAATGTATACAAATACAAAAAAGTAGATATTAATATTAAAATATCGACGATCCATATCAATAATTCATTTGGGCTAATAGGTTTTAAAATTAAAATTATGAAATGATTTGGTTTATTTAATTAATTTGTTAAATTATTTAGAAAAAATAAAATAATTTAATTAATTCAATAAAAAAATAAAAAAAATTATGTAGTTTCAATTCTTATTCGGTTCTTGGTCTAGACCCGAGACTCGACCCAAACCAATCGGTTCTCGATTCGGGTACTCGTTAGGGTATTTAACTTATTAAGAACCGTTCGATTCGGTTCGGGTCCAGTTCGGTTCAAGACTTTTGGACACCTCTATTTTTTATCACTTAATTTGACTTTAAATGGCTTCTTCATCAAAAAAGAATGTTGGTGGGGGTCGTCTGAGGTAGTCATGACTTTAATTTGTGCGGAGGCTAGAACTCCTCTGGTCATTCCTACAAGGAGGATCATGAAGGCGATGGGGGGTCCCCATAGTACTAGGGTGATGCAAGAGGACCCTATTGATTGTAGTATTAGGTGAGGGCCTCTTTGTGGCCTACAAATATAAAAGAAATAGAACTAGAGACTTATAAGGAGAGGTACATGATCCCTGATGATATAGAGATGTTCGTACCGACCCAGGATGAGAGAGTCTGCTTTCCCAGGGAGGGGTGGGTGGCCGTGAGTGAGGCGATCCTGGCTTGAGGGAATGTGGTCTTGGAGATAACTGTGCTGACCCAGTATCATGAGTATAGTGAGTCGAGCCCCATCTACTTGTCATTTCTTGTATGATGCTGTTTTACCTTATCTAATACCAAACTAATGCGATTTATACAGTTGCGGTTGATCGATTCTGGCTCGAACCGTCGGAGTGGGCTGCGGTAAGGGCGATTTACGCGTTACGCATCGAAAAGAGGTACTTCAAGAACGTCGTCGCCAAGTTGACCCTATTTGCCATTCACTTACTAATGGCTACAAAAGGTAATGATTCACCCAGCTCTACAATCTTTTTGTTGTTATGATTTTTCCTAACTTGCCTTTCATTCACAGGTCAACATGACAATAAGGAATAGGTAAAACCCAACTTGTTCCAGTTACGAAGTCTCGGGGAGGTTCAGAGGAAAAAACCACCAAGTAGTAGCTCCACTACTTATAAAAATTAGAGGGATGAGCTGGTCCATCTCTCCAGGACAAACCCCCTCTTCCCCATCAAAACTGGAAAAAAAAGATAAGGAAAAGGTGAAGGAGAAAAGCGAGGACGAGGCTTCTAAGGGCAAGCCTTTAAGAGGAAGCTAGTCTTTTCCAAAAATGTCGGGCCCCCTCCTCCATCAAAATGCCAATCTACATTGGATGAATCACTGAAGCATCCCATTCTCATTGAGTCCATCTCTTCCTTGAAAGTGGTTGATGCAGAAGAATCAGTTGACGAAGGGGACAACTTATTGAGGAGGAAGAAGAAGGGCACAGAAAAAAGCATCCTTAATGAGAAAAAAGCTCAGAACTTCTTGGGTGAGAGGTCAGACGAGATTGCCCCTGTAGTTATGAAGATGCTTCCTACCAAGGTCCAATGGGCAACAAGCCTTAGTCATAAGTACTGGACCAACACGTACTCTTCATATGCTGAGACTTGTGTTGTAGCCAACCTAATGGAGGCAAGGCTCGCCATGCAGGCCGGTTCCCAAAGTTTCTTGATCAACGCCTAGATAAAGCGAGGATGATGTAGGGGTTTGTTCAAGATTATTTCAACTGAGTCCAGAACGCCGAGTTTGCCTCCATTAAGGCCAAAGCTGAGGCTGCTACTGCCACAAAAGTTGTAGAGGCTTCTAAATTGAAATGCGCCTAGGTCATGTCCAAGACAAAGGCCCTCTTCAAGGAAAACAAGGGGCTAAAGGAGGAGGCTTACCTCTGTAAGGCTGAGGTGAATACCTTAATAAAAAGGGTTGAAAATTCTGACAGCCTTTAGAAGATTGCCTCAACAGCTCTGGAGACCGCTAATAAAGGAAATGGGGAATTGAAGGCTCACATTGCCAAGCTTACTGTTGAAGCTTCAACCTTTGGTGAGCAATTGAAGAAGGTTGGGGATCGTGACAGTGTACCATTACATTGCCCACTTTCACGAGACGACAGAGTATGAAGGGCTTGAGATTCATTGGAAAAGGGTTGCATATGCTGAGGTTTTTGGGAGACTGGCCGAGCTACATCCCCAACGGATTTATCTTTTTTAAAGGGGGAGTTTTTGGCAGATGAGCCTTCAACTCCGGCCAATGATGGGGACGAGGTGGAGGTGGTGGAAGCTCTAGAGGACCCTCCAAAAAAAGATGCTATGTACATATCATAGGCTTATTTGTAGTATTCAACCCTTCTTTGTATTTGCCTTTATTTGTAATGAATATATTCTTTTCTATTATGCCTTCTCCAAGTAAGTCGTGCTTTATTTTTTAGTAAGATAATTTACTTTCTTATTGGGCCCTTAAACACTTCATGAGCTCATCATACTTAGCTTACCATTCCCAATTTCGAACCAACAGTAGCAATCAAATGGACTTATTGTGTAGTGGACCCGTTTAACAAGCTTTCCACATAAAACTTCAAACTTATTGACCTCGTTAGATAACTAGCAACTCACTATGAATAATGTTTTAAGACTTATCGTACCTTTGAACTGGTTGGATCCATGACTAACAATAACGGCTCGCCATAACTAACTTCTAACGAGTTTTCCATAATCGAATGGTTCGACTGTTTGTGAAACTGTTGTTATCCTATGGGTTTGCCATAACCCTTACAACATGTGCCTGATATCCTTAGGAATTAACTTGTGATTGAACTCATTATAACTAATTAATTTGACAAAGATATGGGCTCGCCATGTATTAACCATTGATGGAAAATGTATGACCTTGGTATACTTAAACAATATTCGTGAGCTCGTCACAATTAATTAACTTGATAGAGATATGGGCTCGCCATGTATTAACCATTGATGGAAATATATGAAATTGTCATACTTAAACAATATTCATGAGATTGTCACAATTAATTAACTTCTTGGAGATATGAGCTCGCCATGTATTAATCATTGATGGAAATGTATGATTTTGTCATTCTTAAACAATATTCGTTAGCTTGTCACAATTAATTAACCTGGCGAAGATAACCGTTGATGGAAATGTATGAGCTTGTCATACTTAAACAACATTCGTAAGCTCGTCACAATTACTTAACTACAAAGGAGAACTTTCATTGATCATGAACGATACATACAAAATAGGATCTCTACTGATAATACATTCGAAGGTACTCCATATTCCATGGGTGGGGCTGCATCTTCCCATCAAGATTTTCAATTAAGAAGGTCCCCGATCTGACTTCACCTATAATGTGATAAAGACCTTCCCAATTTGGACCTAATGTGCCTACCCGGGCTCATTTGACGACAAAAATACCCTTCTAAGTACTAGATCGCCCTTCCTAAGCGATTTGTGTTAACTTTGTTGTTGTAATACCGTATCATTTTTCTTTGGTAGATAGCAAACTTGATTTGCGAAGCCTCTCTTATTTCGTTAAGAAATTCGAGTTCACAACGCCTTATTTCCTCGTTAGAGATCTCGTTAAATTGTAAGCATCGAGGCAATGACAAGCCTACTTCAACTGGGCTCATTGCCTCTGCTCCATAAGCCATGGAGAAAGGGGTCTCTCCAGTTGCCATTCGGCTGGTAGTGCGTATTGCTCACAATACATGGGGGAGCTTGTCCACTCATGTCCCATTCGATTCGTCCAGCTTCTTCTTTAGGAGGTATTTTATGGTCTTGTTGACCACTTCAACTTGACCATTTGCCTGGGGTGATGAGGATATGAGACATGCTTTTTGATACCCAGCTCGTCACAGAGATCTTATAATCTCTTGTTGTCTAACTGTCGCCCATTGTCCGTGACTATCGAGTGGGATATTCAGAACTGACATATTATGTTTTTCAACAAGAACTTTGAAGTATGTGCCTCAGTGATTTTGTCTAGAGGTTCAGCCTCGACCCACTTAGTGAATTAATCAATGATGACAATCATATAATTTGAACCTCCCATTCCCTTTGGCATGGGTCCTGTCAGATCAACCTCCCATTTTGCAAAGGGCTATGGACTGGATACTGCTATTAATTCTTGGGACGATTGCCTCTGAATGGAAGAAAAACGCTAGCACTTATCACATTTTTTAACGAAATGTAAGGCATCATTTTTCAAGGTTTGCCAGTAGTAGCCCTGCCTCACTACTTTGTGAGCCAGCACTAGGCCCCCTGTATGGTTGCTACATATTCCTTATGGATTTCCCTTAACACATAATCTACCTCGTATTCTCCAATCCACCTTAGGAAAGGTGATGAAAACCCCTTTTTGCATAGGATTTTGTCTTTAAGTACATAATGGGCGGCCTTGCGCCTGAGCTTGTGAGCCTCTTCATTGTTTTTCAGCAAGGTATGATTTTGGAGATATGATATGATGGGTAGCATCCATTGGGAGGTTTCTCCGATCCACATTACTTCTTTTATTTTGGTTGTGGAGGGTCTGGGGAGGTATTCCATAGGTACGAATTTGAGTAGCTCTAAGTCTTTGTTGCTTGCCAATTTTGATAGGGTGTCAACGTACGGGTTTTCAGCCCTTGGGACTTGGGTTAGCTCGAACTTGTCGAAACAAGGTATCAATTCCACTATCTTCTTCAAGTATGTAGCCATGCCTTTGTCTTTGGCTGCAAAATTACCATTGACCTGGCTTAGACAAGCTGTAAATCACTCTGGACTGCCAGATTCTTTACTTGCATCTCCCTAGCTAGCCCGAAGCTTGCTAGGAGTGCTTCGTATTCATCAATGTTGTTGAGGGTCCTAAAATCGAACCTCACCGCACAATTAAGCTTTGACCCTCATGACTTTCTAATAGCACTTCTGCTCTTGAGCCAGTTTCTCCAGCAGACCCATCTACAAAGAGCGTCCAGACGGGTGGGTTTGTAGGTTCCATTGCGACATTGAGGCCTGTTACCTCTGTGAACTCGGCTGCGAAATCTGTCACTGCCTGTCCATTTACTATAGTTCTAGGTTGATACGTGATGTCAAACTCACTCAACTCCATCGTCCATTTCATAAGTCCCCCTGACACACCAGGTTTTTGAAGCACCTGTCTAAGGGGAAGGTTCGTCAACACTCGTATGCTGTGGGCTTGGAAGTAAGGCCTTAGTTTCCTAGAGGTGATCATGAGGGACAAAGCGAGCTTTTCTACATCAGTTTAATGGGTCTCTACCGGTAGGAAGGCTTTGCTAACATAGTAAATAGGTAGTTGCACGTTACCCTCCTTACGTACAAGTACCGAGCTTACTGCATCGGCACTCACAACGAAGTATAATAACATAGTTTCCCTTTCTTTGGGTTTCGAAAGAAGGGGGCTTCCCCCAAAAGCTTCTTCGGCCCTTGGAAAGCCTCCTCACATTCTTCACTCCAGTGGAACCTCTTCATTCCTTTCAAGGCTTTGAAGAATGGAATGCATTTATCTGTTGCCTTAGAGATGAATTGGTTCAGCACCGTAAGATGCCCTATTAAGCGTTGTACCTCATTTGGTTTACTGGGAGACTTCATGCTTAGCAAGGCCTTTATCTTCTCGGGGTTTGCCTCAATCCCTCATTGGTTCACCATGTAACCCAAAAAATTTCTAGAAGCAACACCAATGACACATTTCAATGTGTTCAGTTTCATGCGATACTTCTTTAGGATATCGAAAGTGGCTCGTAAATGTTCCACATGGTCCATTGATTTGAGATTTTTTACCAGCATATCATCGACATACACTTCCATCGTCTTGCCTAAAAAGTCAGAGAACATCTTTTTGACTAACCATTGATAAGGTTCCTTAACATTCTTTAAACCAAAAGGCATGACTTTGTAGCAATATAATCCTCGATCCGTAATAAAAGAGGTATGCTCTTCGTCTGCGGGATCCATGGGGATTTGGTTATATCCTGAATAAGCATCCATGAAGCTTAGCTGTTCGAGACATGCGGTGGAGTCGACTAATTGGTAGATCGTTGGGAGCGAAAAGCTATCTTTTGGACACGCCTGGTTGAGGTTGGAGAAGTCTATACAGACCTTCCATTTGTCATTAGCTTTCTTTACTAGTACTGGGTAGGATATCCACTTTAAGTACGCTGCTTCCCTGAGGAACCTATTGGATATGAGCCTTTGCACTTCTTCTTTCAACGCAACATATCGCTTCGGATTTAGGGCTTTCATTTTTTGCCTGTGAGGAGTGAACTTTAGGTCCACATTGAGCCAGTAATAGTTGATTTTAGGATCAATACCCACCGTGTCTTCATGCTTCCAGGTGAACATATCTAGGTTATCAAGTAGGAAACTTTTAAGCTGGGCCTTTGCTTTCATTTCGAGCCATTTCCCAACTTGTAATGACTTTGTCGGGTCGTTCATGTTTATGGGGAAAGGCTTCAACTCCTCCACTGGGTTGCTTGTGAGTCGGATTTTGTAACTTGTAGATCCAAATCTACTTCGATGACCCCTTCTTCAGGGGCATTTACCATGTTGATGTCCCCCCTTGTTCAGGGGTTAGGCCTTCTTCAGACGCACCAACCATTTCGGTATCTGATAGGATCATGTTTACGCTTCTGAGCTCGGACTTTTTTAGGGAGCTAAGGTAGCACTTCCTTGAACCCATCTTGTCGCCCAGTACTGTGGCAACTCCTTCTTTGGTAGGAAGTTTCATGAAGATATGATGAATAGATGTTACTGCTTCCAACTCTTTTAGTGCGTGTCGCCCCATAACCCCGTGGTAAGCGGATCGGTGATCCACTATCAGGAATTTCATGAAGTGTTGAGCTTTGAATAGGTACTCTCCCATCTCCACTATTATCGTGATCCTTCATTTGGGAATGATGTTATCTCTAGTAAAACAGTACAGATGGGTAGTCATATGGGCGAGCTCGTGGTCCACAGTCATCTTGTCAAAAGTGGTTCCAAAGAAGATGTTGACAGAAATTACATTATCGACCAGCATACGCTTTAGACCATTTCTGGCCACAACAACTCTTACCACCAATGCATCGCAATGTGGGTAGTGAGCTCCTAGGCATTGTTCGAGGAAAAGGTGATTGGTGGGGTGCTTCGGGGTGCTTCCTGCACCTCTGCTGGTGTTGTTAATTAGGTAACTCGTCATGGAGGATCATTTGCCTCCCTTGCATAATTCTTCAGAGCATTTTTGGAGTTTCCTCCTACATGTGGACCGCCAATTATGGTATCAATTTCTCTGATAGGCGCATTATCAATATTGGATGGGGGCTCTCTTCTGGGTCTCTGAATTCTTGCCCCATTCCTCATTTCTTCGTTGTATCTAAGCCCTTGTCTGAATGGGAAAACATTAGTTTACCTGCGATGGATATTCCTATCCTCAGTAGAGGCGCTAGATGGTTCCCCATGATATAGCCTAGATAGGCAGGTCTCAATGCTGTGGCTGCTGGTTCAAATTGAGCTCAAAAAATAACTTTTGACTCTTTTTTTGAAATTTTCTGGATCTAATACTCAAAAATATTACTGGACATAAGAACAAAAACAAAAAAACTCAAAACAAAAGAAAAAGATAGAACCTGAATTTGGAGCCCAAGCTCTAATACCAAATGACGCGAACTCGGGTACGAGATCAGCGTAAAAATCACGAAATTAATTGAAAACCCCGGGAAAGCCCAAAATTTAAGTTGTAGACGGTAGATTTCGACCACCCGCAAATTATTGAACCAAGCAACCAAATAAAAAAGAAGTTTGAATGACCTCTTGATTACAAAACCAACGAACCTCGATTTGCGAACGTCACAAAGAGTGGCTAATCTTTTGATAAGTTCTAGGGTTAATGCCTCAAATATAATAATATATTTGATAAGTTCGAATGTTCATGAAGAACAAGAAGAGATGAAATGTCCATATTTTATTATGTCAAAAAATGTTCTGTTTTACAATGAAATAAAGTTTTATATTTATACTAAACCTAGGAAAATATGGAAAAACGAAATATCACTTTAAATATTACAAGAATCTTACTTAAACTAAAATTCTAACAAAAATAAGGAAATTCGCGTTAAAACAGTTTTTCTGGATCCGGATAGCTTTCAGTATTTTGGTCATATCTTCCACTCCCAATATTCGATTGAGGTGATTCAAAATAAATTAGAAAGATCACTTCAAGGGTTACAAATCTTCAAATTAGAACGTATTCTATGCCAAAAGTGGGTCTTAAACTGAGATTGAAAATTTGAGTGCTTTCCAACCCGTTCCAACTTTCGTCCCCAACATGTTACTTGACCATTGGCTTGTTTTTTTCAATATTATGGACTCCGTTGCTCGAACATGCAAATGACTAGATTTATCAACTCTTTGAAATTTCGAACTTGACTCTACTCTCCCTCTAACAATCATCAAAATCTTGATAATTCTTGGCGCATCCTGGATCATATCAATTAAGTTGTTCTAGGAAAAATAACTAACATTGAGATCGTTTAAGAGTGGAAACACGATGATTTTGGTTGTGACAGATATGGTAGCTCGTGGTTTTGATATTACTTACGTTTCTCACGTTGTCAACTTTGATCTCTCTAATGATATTGATAATTATGTATACCGAATTAGACGTACATGTCGTGCTAGGGAAACAAAACTGACTAGAATTTTCTTTAACAAAGAACAATTCATTACTAGCGAAGCCACTAGCTGATTTAATCTAGGAAGCCAATCAAGAGATATCCATTGGTTGATTAGATTTGCAAGTCGAGCTCCATACAGAGATAAAAGTATACATGGTGGTGGGTATTTTGGTGGTCGTGATTTTAGAAGAGAAAACTCTTATAATCGAAGTGGAGGAAGCACATATTAGTATAGTGGTGGTGGTGGAAATAATGATAATTTTATGGTTCTACGGTGACTAGAGGTTAAGATTAGTGTTTTACAGTTCCTCAAAATTATTCTATTTCAAGGTATATAAGTTTTTCACTAGAATTCGAGGATTTTGATGTTTTGGACAATGCAAAAAAGTTGTAGACTATATTTGAAAATGCGCATATCAGTAGGATGACTTCATTCTAGGAGATGGATTTTTTCTAGTGTACATGTTTGTCTTTAGTTAAAATTAGTGTGTATCTTTACGAGATTATGTCTTAAGAAAACAACGTAAGTACCATTATTGGACTTATAAGTGTCCATGAGAATGATAAAAGTGATATTACATGAATTATAGTGTCCATGAGAATGAAACAAATGCTGTTACAAGGCTTATAAGCTTCCATGAAAATGGCACAAGTGCCGTTATTGAGTTGAAAATTTCCATGAGAACAACATAAGTGTCGTTTTTGACTTATAAGTGTCCATTATAATCTATGTTATTTTAATCATTCTTTATCACATGGTCAACCTTTATGTCTTATATACATTAAGGGGTCTATTGCTCGAGGTCGTTACGTTGAAAACAAATCAAATTATAAGAGAAAATAACAGAATAGTACAAGTACTTTTACTGAGAACATAACGACACGTGTTCTTATGCCTACAAATATAAGTATCCATGAGAACAACACTTGGTCGTTACTGAGATAATAACGACATAACTACCATTATGTTTGTAAATATACTTGTTCATGAGAACGACACTTGTGCCGTTACTAAGATGTAAATGCCGATATCATATATTCTTTGTCAATTCAACTGTTTTTCATATTATGATCAACTTTTCTGACTTTCTTAAGTTAGGGGATCCAATGTTTGAGATCGTTGCGTTGGAAAAGAAACAAATACAGGAAAAATCAACAGAACAATACAAGAGTCGTTACTCAAAATGACACTAGTGATGTTTTATTGTAACAAAAAAACACTATATTTGCCTTTATGGTTTCATCGATTCTAAGACAATGACAAAATCAATTGTTCCAAACGTTATAAATAGTTTGCATTTCAAAATGACAAAAGTAGTGCATTATAATACCATCCTCCTTTTCCAATATTACAAAAGCAGTACATCATAATACCACAAAAACTAGCATATGTGCCTTTTTGTCTTCATCGTTCTTGTCTCTCGCTAAATTGTTTCTTGTTTTTTGGTGGACGTCCGCTAAATTATCGGGAATTTCCCAGTTTGCCTTATTTGGCAGTGGACATATATATTTAGAATAAGCTTGTTTTCAATAAAAAGTGTTATAAAATGGAGCGCAAAACTTGTAACAGTTATCTCCAACATCCCTTACTACAACAGTTGCATGTGTACATGAAAATTGGTCCAGATCAAATTCCTTGCATGTGCATGTCCCCCTTTCCAAATTAACAATGAAATCTTCCATTTCATCAATAACGGACATACCATAATAGATAATGATTGTATTTCCATTTTACATGTAAGATAACGAATGTAGTGTTCTTCTACACTACATATAACGGTTGGAGTGCTGTTCTACACTACATATCGTCCAATAGTTTCGGACAGCACAGAAATACACCAAATGTGAAAATAAAATCAACTAAAGTATCATTTCATACTATATTCAACAATAAAAGTACCAATGTACATTAGGTTTCTAAAAATACTTTTCTTTTTTCTTCAAATATAGTAGAGATTTCAATGTAGATAATATAGAAATCAAAACTCTTGTTCAAATGCTCAAAATATTGGAGAATATAAGTGAAAAATATAATGAATAACAAGATTTTAGGTTAGCAAGCACAAACAAAGCACGTTGATGCGATTTGGAAAAGAATTGAGTAATTTGATTGGATTGAAGGGGGTGTTTGAGTATTTTATTTGGTGAGGATGTTTTGGACATTTGATATTATTTGTTTATAGTATTTTGTAATTGAAGTCTATTTGGTCAAAAAATATTGAAAGAAGGTTATTTAATCAAATACATTATTTGACTGGATCATTTAACAAACTCTCCCCCATTTTTATCCCACTGTGTACCGAAGTGTTCATCAATTTTTGGACCAGATTAAACTCTAAATGTTAGATGTGATTTGGTTATCGTGACTATGTTCCCATGGAGTTGAAGACAAATGCTGTTATTGACATTCCTCACCATTAGAATTGTGACCTTACTGTTAATAACAAATGCATTATTTAGTGTTCTAATCATTCTTAACAAATTATTTTCTAACTTTCTTCAGCCATGATTGCAGAGTGTTCATGATAAATTAGAAAATAATTTGTTAAAAATGATTAGAACACTAAATAAATTACACGGAATACTTTCTTTATAATTATCTTGCAAACATGTCGATGTCATTTGATGCCAGTAGGGCTAGGATGAACATAACTTCTTTGTTGTTTAAACATTGGCACCAGGGGCGGAGGGAGGGGGGTCCCGGGGGGACCCGGACCCCCTCCCCCCCAATTTTTTTATTTTAAAATTTTATTTTTATATTTACCATTTTGTCCTCAAAATCCAAGCATTTCTAATTTTTAATCAGCATTTTGTCCATGCATTTCTAATTTTTAATCAGCATCTAGGCATTTTGTCCTAAAAAACTTTAATTTATACGTTTCTTGATTTTTAATCAGCTTATACTTTATTCGTTTCTTGATTTTTTTTGTTAATAGTGTACATTAATTTATGTTCCTTTGTTTCCTTTCTCTATCATAAAGTACCAACTTCCCTCATTTTAACAGATAATATTTCAACAAAAAAAATAAAAATAAAAATTCAGGGGCGCTATCCCTGAACCCCCGTCCTTTCAACTCTGGGACCCCCTACCTCGACAGGTTGGCTCCGCCCCTGATTGGCACATTAGGCAAGCCTTAAAGCTAGGGAAAAAGAAGGGAACTTAATAATTGTAGATATTAAATTTTTTCTATTTTTTATTAGCTTGAAAGATAGATAGTTGATGTAGTATAATTTGCTAGTTGAATCTTGTTGAACATCAATTCAATTTGTGGACAAAACATTCGATGTGTATGAATATTGATTTGTTTTCTTTAGAGTATTATAGTTCATTTAGTTTGTTCATGTTGCTAGTGAAATTTTGTACATGTGAGTCTCTTGTCATTTAAGGAGTTCATATGAGCTTTGTTTCTGCTACACATATCATGGAAAAATGTCGCAAGTTACTAGAATCAGTGTTTTAAAAAGCATTATTAGGCGTGGAGACGAAGTTTCAATCTTGCTTAAGTGGGTCTAGGTGTAATTTTTTTTGTCTTAATTTTAGTATTACTTTAAATTCTTAATTATTTAAAAATCATTTAATAATTAAAATAATAGATTTCAAACATAAAAAAATATATTTACTTAATAATTCATACCATTAGTCAATTATAAAATTTTCGAATTTTCGAAATGCACAAATTAAAATATTTTTCATAGTTTCAATTTTTAATTAGACAAGTCATATTTAGTAGATTTATATGAAATTTATATATGCTTTTGGAGACTTGGAGTTTGTAATAAAATAACGAGTTTTAAGATTATAATTAAAGTATGTAGATAGTACCATAACTTAAATCTTATTTAACTATTTAAATAAAGTCATTTTAACTTTTGTACAAATATATTTTTTTTAAAAACTTGAAATTAAAGTCAAATGATTTTTTTTTTTTAAAGTTAAAGTCAAATAAAAGACTTTTTTATAAAAAGAAAATAATAAAAAAAAACTAATAAAGCGAGCCTAAGGAAGACAAAAGAGAGATGAAAAAAATTAACCGTTTAGAAATTGAAAAAAAAAAATGCCCATAGACATGAAGTGAGGTCGCTCGAATTTCAAGCCTAGGCGCACTGCTATACACATCAAGTCATTGGTCACATGCGATGTCACTCCTCACAAATCTCAAATCATGTCACATGTCACATGTAAATGATAATAAGTTATATGTCACATGTCATAGGGACATTGCATAGATAACATGAAAGAACTAGACATATGGTTATAGCTCCCAATCAATGCTTACATGTCACATGTAAGTATCTATATTAATAACATATCACAATTAGGCATATATCCAATCACACATAAATAGTCACGGTTAAACTAGACTTG
This sequence comes from Fraxinus excelsior, assembly GCA_019097785.1. Classification (NCBI taxonomy): domain Eukaryota; kingdom Viridiplantae; phylum Streptophyta; class Magnoliopsida; order Lamiales; family Oleaceae; genus Fraxinus; species Fraxinus excelsior. Next base: position 33,754,937 of record CM032631.1, on the reverse strand, counting down.
GTCGTAGATAATAACAAATAACGTAGATATGGTCACAAATTGTAATAGTTAGCACATACTTGATCACAAACGGTTTATGAAATACACTCTTGTTAAAGATTTATGACCTAGTCACAAACAAGGCTCATGTTGAAAACTTATGAAATACAGTTTTTTTTTTTTTTAGCGCGCTTCGTCACAAATAATCAAAGTTAACATGGACATAAACACAAACAACCATAGTATACTTGGTCACAAACAATAGCAGTAAACAGTTAATTTTAACACAAACCTATTCACAAACAGCACAGAAAATACATCCAATAGGTTACAAACATCAACAATATTAGTAACATGTGGTCACAGTTCTTTAACCAAAAATTAAAATATCTATCTATAAAAAATTGCGTCTTTGTGACGATAAATAACAAGCTTACTTTCTGTTGACACACTAAAATGCAGCCCAAAATCAAAGGGAAGTCCAATTGAGAAATCCAAGATGAAGACCCAATGGAAGTCAATTAAAAGGCCCAAGAAGAAAAGCCCAAGCCGGAAACTTGTGAAAAGGCCTGAATATTGGAAGCCCAAGAGCAAAGGAGTACTACCGCCTAAGACTGTGGGACGCCCAGAGGCTGAACGAGGGTAGTACCGCACAATCGCCCAGGACGACAGCCTCATTGTCGCCCAGAACCTCAAGTCGCCCAGAATCACACAAGTCTAAAGGGTATAGTTTATCCAATTTAACAATTATGCAAGCGGTTGGCAAGTGAACCCGGCACGATCCCACGATCCAGAAAACAGCAAGGGTAGTGGCAACAGTTACTAAGCAACTACTCCCCAAACAAGCGGTTCCTCACTAAAGGAGTGGACGGTTGCGAAGGTAATGGAGCAAGTCCGAGCAGTTTCGATAACCAAAAGATGCCCAAGAAGTATAAAAGGAAGTAACGTCATAGAAGCAAGCCCGAATCAAAAAACTCTCGACAAGAGAATATGTAACTTTTATTTCCTTAGCTTAAATTTAATCCTTTCTCAGTACTCGTGTGCTTGCGCCCCTTGGAGGCATTTTGTCTATTTTCCAGTTGTAGCTCTTCACTAGTAAACGCACCCCTTTTTGGGACTTTGTCTCAAGAGGTCTGTTCCTTACACAATCGTCTGACCCCTTTTCCTCGTAATTGTTGGCGGGTTGCAAAAACGCGCGAAAACAATTTGGCAAGCCCAGTGGGACAGTTGGTGTTTTGTAAGTGAAGATACAAAAAGAGAAAATATATCATGCCTCATAAAAATTCTGATAAGGAACCGACAAGTCAAGGAGTAGTCCAGTCTGTGGTCGAGCGATACGAGGAGCAACAACATTCCCCACAGACAGATGGACAAAGTCAAAGCAGTCACAGCCGCTACGAACCAATGACAGAGTTGAGCCCTCGCACAATGCGTGCATTGTTGGGAGACCTCACGCAGGATGTCGTTGAACAGGTAAATTTACGTAGCATTCATAATATGGAAAAGTTTACCCAAAACGAGAATAGGCATTTTGATAGTATGACTAAACAACTGAATACGTTGAATGAAATCATGAATAAGTTGGTAAGCCAATTGTGTCAACCTGTTATGCCTATAGATAACCACTTCCAGTCTAGGACTATCGTGGGGGCATACTTCGCCATACAATTCTCTTGGTGTAAACTCCGGCCCAAATCTGGAGCCACCTTTTGGCCCTTCCACGTCGAACCCAGGGGGAAACGGGACCTTGAATTTGAGTAATAATAACACTACGTCCAACCTGGGGGGTAATACAAACGTGAGAGATAATGTCCCGAACAACGGACAGAATGGTTTACGTACGAATGAAGGTCTGAGCACTCAATTTAACAGTCATAATAGCCCGAATAATGGCACTTTTATCGCCAATCAGGGGCAAACTACCAGGCCTCCCACGAATCAGCCAGTGAACCAACTAATTGGAAACCCATATGACCCTAACGCCGTGCTAAGAAACCAGATTATGGAAATAGTGCAAGATCAAATAGCAGTTGGGGTACACTCGGTGATTAGGCCAATTTATACCAAGCCATACCCTGATTGGATAGATCAGGCATATCCATGCCTAGAGGGTACAAAGTACCGGAATTCTCACTATTTACGGGTCTATGAGAAGTGTCTACGCTAGAACATGTAGGGCGATTTACGTTGCAAAGTGGTGAGATGAATGAATATCATAAGTTGAGGTTATTCCCAAGTTCTTTAACATGGGTAGCTTTTTCTTGGTTTATTAATTTGCCAGCAAACTCTGTCCAAACTTGGCAGCAAATGGAGCAATTATTCCATGCTCAATTCTATAAAACTGAGTCTGAGGTTACACTGGCCGATTTGGCGAATTTACGTCAGTTGCCTAACGAATGGGCAGAAAATTTCCTACAAAGGTTCAAAACGGCCAGGAGTAAATGCTTTGTGCCTTTGCCTGAAAAAGAATTTGTTAAAATCGCCCAAAGTTGTTTAAGCTTTGATTTAAAGAAAAAATTCCAGGATAGGGAATTCCCAGAGCGATATCAGAACTAGGATCATGAGTTCGAGTTACGAAAACGTTATATTGAGGGAGATATTGTTAGAAAACAATAAGATCATCCTTAAGCTTATATGTTGAATCAATCAAATGAGGATGACCGAATGTCATGAATGGTTACTAGACATCGTTTACTTTTCAAACAAATTAATGTTCCAAAAATAGAATCCAATAATTTGTAACAAATTTGTAGAAGCGTTACCTAAAAGCAAACATGTTAAAAAAAAAGTGGACATAATAATTAACCCTATGAACCTCATTCTTTAAAAACTCATTTTTTTTCCAAACTTATTTCCAATTATACAATCTCTCAATAAAATAATTTTACACGTAAATTCAAAACATTTTCTTACATTTTAACCACGCATTCTTTCAAAAATCAAAATTACAAAATCAATTTTCCCAAAAAATTGCTACAAAAAACACTACGCAAAAATATATAGTAACAATATATATTATATCAATGATATTTAAAGATAAAAAAAATAAAGGTCACAATATTCAGTTACGATCTACAGTTTCAGAAAAAAAATAAAAGTTGAAATGATAATAATTTTTTAGTTTTGAGTTCCGAGTTGCAAACTATCTAATGCTACTCGAAGCAAAATGCAAACTATCCATGATCTCAACCTATATATATCCCTCTTCTACTAAAAGAGGCAATCCGCAGTTTACTATTCATTCTTGACGTATTTTTGTTTCCTAATTTATCCTCCCTCTTATAAGAAATTCCTTCAAAAAGGCGGAAAAAGGAAATTCTTCCGGCCTCAATTGTTGACTTTTATGACCAAAAAAAAAAAAAAAACATACAGAAAACTATTAACTGTAGGCGGTGAAACAAAAATGTGATGACTTTTGCGTATCACATTAACCATAGGCGGTCAAAATTGTAGGCGCCTTTTGATAGTTCCAATAACTTTTGATTTTTTTGGGGTCGGTTAATTTTTGTAGTCGGCTGAAGAGATTAGTCTATTTATATGGGAGAACTAATGAAGAAAAATTTATTCAATTATCGAGAATTTGTTAACCTTTATTACTGTTTACTGTAAGTCTATCGGAAAATTTATTTTAGTTTCTATTAGATATTAGATATATATTTTAGTTTCTATTAGATATTAGATATATATTTTGCATGTTTAGTATTTCATTAAATAAAAATACAATTGTGTTCCATGTTTAAGATTTTTGTAAGTAGTTATGTATAGTTAATTTTGTTTTTTTTTATGTTTAGCGTGTAAATACCATTATGTTGATCTATAAATCATGAAAATATTTATTTTACTCCATTATGTTTTTCAGCTTGTACGACTAAGTTTTGAAACTTTGATATTGCAGCAGAACATAAACTTTGACTGTAAGTATTTATATGTAAAAGTTATTTTTGTTTAAATTAGCATGTAAATACAATTATGTTAATCTATAAATCATGAAAATATTTATTTTACTCCATTATGTTTTCCATTATGTTTTTCAGCTTGTACGACTAAGTTTTGAAGCTTTGATATTGCAGCAGAACATAAACTTTTACTATAAGTATTTATATGTAAAAGTTATTTTTGTTTATATTATTATTACTTTTGCATATTTAGTATTTCTTTAAATAAATATAATTGTGTTCGATTTTTGTAAGTAGTTAGGTATAGTTAATATTGTTTGTGTAGATTTAGTATTTCTCTATATTTCACAATAATGTTTATATTATTATTACTTTATTATTTCTTTAAATAGTTAATTTTGTTTGTGTAGATTTAGTATTTTTCTATGTTTCACAATAAATTCTGAATCATATTAGGTTAATTTAATAAGTTTGTGAACATATCATTTTAGTATTATTATTGGGGTGAGTATCTTCCATTACAGTTAAAAGATGATATAAACAATTTGTAAAATCGATTAGCGTACGATTGTCGGAGGATTTTTAAAATTAGCTTTCAAATTTATTGTGATTTTGCCCCTATTTGGTGGAGATTAAAGTCAAATTTTTAGTAAATTTTAATAAAAGTTATATATTTAAAGATTCCATGATAAATGTTAATAAAATTAATTGTTAACTTTGATTTAGATTAAAATTTATATTTCAATCAATACCAAACGTGACTTTAAAAAAAAAAAATTCTCAAAAGTTAGTGGGGCACGTGCCCCACTATGCCCTACCCTGGGACCGCCCATGCGCGCACGGGGAGACGTCAATTTTTTTTTCTTCTCTTCATTCCTTTAGAAAAGGGTTAAAAACCAAATTATAAATATAAATTCATTTATTAATAATTTAAGTCAAAATAATTAGAAAATATTCGATGTCGTACATACATAAAAATCAAAATTCCTTTCGGGCAGGTCGATCCCCGTCGGGGGCGTTGCCCCCGAGCCCCCACGAGGGGCGCTGCCCCCTCGACCCCCGCGACCTGACCGGGTAGGTCGATCCCCATCGAAGGCGTTGCCCCCGAATCCCCACGAGGGGCGCTGCCCCCGCGACCTGGCCGGGCAGGTCGATCCCCGTCGGGGACGTTGCCCACGAACCCCCACGAGGGGCGCTGTCCCTTCGACCTCCGCGACCTGACTGGGTAGGTCGATCCCCGTCGAGGGCGTTGTCCTTGAACCTCTAGATTGGTGCATCTCGTCCATTCGGTCAAAAAAATATGCAACTTATTTCATATACTTCGATTTTTAACTTTTATTATGATTATGATTATGATTTTCTTTTGCTTGTTATATTTTTAGTCATTCCTAATTCTTTATATATTAAATTTGTTTTCAATCTTCTTTTCAATTGCAAGATATCATTCTCAAAGTAAAAATATCATAATTTTTAACATCAATTGAATTGTGTTATTTTCAGGTACAATATTTTTTTTATTCTTTTATAAATTTTGTAAACTTCAATTTGCAGTTAACCTTTGTATTTTTTTCTCTAAAGTTTTTATTATAGTATTTACCATTTAACTATTATTAACAAATTGTGGACTCTAATTTATATTTATTGTTTTCTTCTATACAGTGTCCAATTATTTTTTCTGGTGGTTATAGTTTACTACAGTAGTGCACTCTATCTTAGGTACGTTTCTCTAACTAAACTATTTAGATTTTTGTTCATAATATTATATGTTTATATAGTATTATAGTTATTTATTTATTTATAGTAACTTATAAATTTGTAATAAATTGCTGGTTCTCGAGTTTTCTTTGTGAATACTATTTTTTCTCTTTTTAAGGTATATTTTCAGTTATTGTTCACAAATTTTGATATTTTAAATTTTAGTTTTACCCTACGTATGTATATTTTAACATATGTAAGATTATTTTTTTGTACAGTTATGGTTCAAATTCAATTATTCCACAAAAATTGTTAGTATTGTAATAGACATTTTTGTACCATCTGGTGATGGAGAAGTTGATTCAACTATTCTACAACTTTATTTTATTTCAAAGTATAAAAATGTTAATAACATTCTTTAATTCTTTTAGTTCCTGTTGGTTACTTTGGACTCCAACTATTTGATATGGATACTTCGAGTGGTTTTGAAACAATGTCTCATCGCCAACAAGAAAATCAAAGGAATAGGTATCGACGAAAACGACTTCGAAGTGGTTGCAATGATCGTCGTAGGAGAATAGGTAATCCTCTATCATCTGAACATAATAATTCGAATGATATACAAATGCAACAACCTATAATGAATCATGATTTTGAGGCTTCTACTTCAAACCACGATATACCTCATATTTCCAATTTGACATTACCAAGTGGTTTTAATGTATTGAACATACCAACGACTGCATACATATTGCCGACATGCAATAGTTGTAAATATTGTGGTGGAAGAAAAATTTATAGAGAAAGTAAAGGGTTTTGTTGTTCTGATGGGAAAGTACATATCTCTATGCCTGATCCACCCACTGAATTGTACAACTTGTTTACTTCTAAAGAATCTAAATATATGGCATTTAAAAAAATTGCACGAGGATATAATAACCACTTTGCTTTCACTTCATTTGGTGTCAAATACGATAAAGAGCTCTTTAAAGCATATCGAGGTATTTACACATTTAGAGTTCAAGGACAAGTATATCATTACGTAAACGAACTTATCCCACAGAACAATAAGCCTTCTTATATGCAGTTATATGTTTATGATACAAATAATGAGATTCAAAATCGTATGAAGATTTCAGAGAACTTTGATGAATGTACTTTAATTGTTCTAATTGAAATCTTGAAGGTAAATCCATATACTAGATTTTTCCAGTCTTTAACTAATATCACTAACTTACGAGATCATCAAATACATATAAGATGCAATCCAGGACTTGATCAAAGAGTATTTAATACTCCTACCTCATCTGAAGTTGCTGCTATATAGGTCGAAAACGATGAAAATACTAATATTCGCTTTCGTGACATTACCATATACGGTCATTCTGGTGATTCACATAGAGTTCATTATTACTATGGTTGCTATGATCCTTTGCAATATCATCTCCTTTTTCCATACGGAGAATCCGGTTGGCATGAAGGCATTGAGAGGTGTAGAAGGACTGAACATTTCTCTGAATTTGTTCAATTTCCTAATACAGTTACCTCTGCAGCTGAATTTATTGAAAAGGAAAATCAAGGTTTGTAAATTTATGTTATTGTACATTCACCTAACTTTTGCATCGTCAATGTTCTAATTGAATGATAACTTCTTTTCTGCAGTGCTTAATGGAATGAAGAAACGATTACAGGTTTCTTGTCGAGAATATTATTCATATAAATTGCAAATTAGGCCTTCCGGTAAGTCTATTTTACTTCACAGTGGTAGATTGTTCCAGCAATATGTTGTAGATATGTATGTCAAGATCGAAACTGCACGGTTAGACTATTTTCGTAACAACCAAAGTCAAATTCGAGCTGAACTTTACCAGGGTATTGTAGATAGCGTTCAAAATGGAGAGACGGAGGGTACAAAATTGGAAGAAAAATTATTTTACCTCAATCTTTTACATGTGGACCTAGAGATATGTTAAGGAGATATATGGATGCAATGGCTATTGTACAGCGTTATGGAAAACCGGACATCTTCTTGACTATAACATGCAATCCAAATTGGCCGGAGATTAAACAAGAGCTAAAACACAATGATGAGATTCAAAATCGACCTGATCTAATTGTGCGTATATTTAGAGCAAAACTAGAAGAGTTGAAAAATGATTTATACAAAAAAAATATCTTAGGCCCAGTTGTTGCGCATATATATGTTATTGAATTTCAAAAAAGGGGACTTCCTCATGCACATCTATTGTTAATTTTTAAATACGGCTACAAAATTTGTTCTGCTCTAGATGTTGATAAGATAGTTTGCTGTGAAATTCCTAATGAAAATGAACATCCTTATCTTCATTCTGTTATTGTTAAACATAATATGCATGGCCCTTGTGGACATCTTAATCCAAAAAACGTATGTATGGAAGAAAACAATAGTTGTAAAAATAAATATCCTAGAGATTATTGTAATTCTACTATATTCGGTGATAATTCATATCCTTTGTATAAACGTCGTGATAATGGTATTTCTATTAAAGTTAGAGGTCAAATGTTAGACAATCGATGGGTTGTACCGTATAATCCTTATTTGAGCGCAAAATTTGACTGCCACATTAATGTTGAAGTATGTTCCTCTATTAAAGCTGTAAAGTATTTGTACAAATACGTGTATAAAGGACATGATCGTATTCATTTTTCAGTTTCCACAAATGAAACAGGAAAAGAAACCGACGAAATCTCATCTTATCAATCTGCTAGATGGATATCTCCACCTGAAGCTATGTGGAGGATTTTCTCGTTTAATTTGGCGGAAATTTGTCCAACTGTTTATTCTTTACAGCTTCATATCGAAAATCATCAACAAGTAAGATATGACAACGAAGATGATTTGTCTACTATTATTGACAATGAAAATACGAAAAGAACAATGTTGACAGAGTTTTTTGAGGTAAATAAAGCAAATGAATTTGCGCGTACATTGTTGTATCGAGATTTTCCAACCCATTTTGTTTGGAACTCAACTAAGAAGATTTGGACTCTCAGAAAAAAATACATTGTTATAGGACGAATTGTCGCAGCAAATCCATCTGAAGGAGAACGATATTTCCTACGCGTTCTTCTCAATCATATTCGAGGTCCAACATCATTTCATGATTTACGAACTTTGAACGGAGTAACTGTTAATACGTATCGAGAAGGAGCACTTTTACACAGTTTGTTAGGCGGAGACAATCATTGTGAAGAATGTCTGTCTGAAGCTATTATTTATAAAATGCCTACTTCTTTAAGACGTCTTTTTGCTACACTTCTTATGCTTTGCAACCCTGATCATCCAAGATTACTGTGGGATAAATTTAAAATTTATATGATCGATGATTATATATATGAAAATATACATTCAAGGGATGCTGAACTACGAGCTTTAGAAGACATCAATTCTATTTTAGAATCATCGGGTAAAAGCATAAATGACTATGAAATAGTATTATTCAATGTACATATAGGTGAAAATGAAAGGTTGAGAAGAATGGTTGCAGATGAGACAACAAATTTGAATATAGAAGGAGGCTATGTCTATACATCAAGCTTAAATAATGAACAACAATTTGCGTATGATACAATTATGGAAAAAGTAAATTCTAAATCAAATGGGATCTATTTCATCGATGGTCCAGGAGGAACGGGCAAAACTTTTTTATATAAAGCTCTACTAGCAGGTGTAAGGTCTCAAAATTTAATTGCTTTAGCTACAGCATCTTCTGGAGTATCTGCGTCTCTTTTACCTGGAGGTCGAACAGCTCATTCAAGATTTAAAATTCCTCTGGAAACAGTTGGTGAAGTTATCTGTTCTGTTAGTAAACAATCGGCTCTAGGGACTTTGTTAAAAATGTCTACATTAATACTTTAGGATGAAGCTCCTATGGTGAATAGTTGTGCCGTTGAAGCCGTTGATAAAATGCTCAGAGATATTACTGATTGTAAGTTGCCTTTCGGTGGAAAAGTGGTCGTTCTAGGAGGAGATTTCAGACAAGTTTTACCAGTGATACCGAGAGGAAAAAAAGAAGACAAAATGAAAGCTAGCTTAGTCTTCTCTAACCTATGGCCTTCGTATTCACATCTACCGTTGGTTGAGAACATGCGAGCAAAATTGGATCCCACGTTTTCTGATTATTTGCTTAGAGTTGGAAATGGAACAGAGGAAGAACACAGTTGTAACTGTATTCAGCTTCCGAGCAATATAATTGTACCATTTGAGGATGAAATTACATCTCTGAAAATTTTGATAAATCATGTTTTTCCAAATATTGAAGCATATGTTGATAATTTACATACGATGGGAAATCGAGTAATTCTTACTCCTAGAAATGAATGTGTTGATCATATTAATAGAATTTTACTTGATCAGATTCCTGGTACAATTTTCACATATTATAGCTTTGATGAAACAATTGACAAATCAGAACATAGCCTACAGGAAGATTTCTTGAACACTTTGACTCCAAATGGTATTCCGCCTCATGAATTGAAACTTAAGATAAACTGTCCTGTGATGTTATTGCGGAATATCAATCCTTCTGAAGGCTTATGCAATGGAACACGCCTTACTTGTAGAAAATTTGATAAGAATGTAATTCTTGCTGAAATTATAACTGGTGAATATTGTGGAAAACATGTTTTCCTACCAAGAATTCCTTTTATACCTCTGAAAAATTATCAAACTTCAATTCATTTTAAAAGAACTCAATTCCCGATTAGACCATGTTTTGCAATGACGATAAATAAAGCACAAGGTCAAACACTTGATTACGTTGGTTTGTATCTTCATGAACCAGTTTTCTGTCATGGTCAACTTTATGTAGCATTGTCAAGAGCTAAAACAAGCAAATCTTTAAAGGTTTTACTAAAACCATCAAGCGCTGACAATTTACACATTACATGTACGAAAAATGTTGTCTTTTCTTCAAATTCTATTCAATTTTTTTATTTCTAATTCAACAATATTTTTTTTATTTCATTTTATTTTATTTTTTTTTTATTCATTTTTTATAAATTTTCATCATCAACATATTCATTTAATTTTCATTATTCAATTATCATTAATTTTTTTCATTATTCTCATTCATTTTATCACATATATTCAATTATCATTATTCATTTCAATTTTTAATAATATATTTAACAAAATTCATATAACAATTTTCATTATCATCAATTTTTATATTTCAATATATTTTATTTTATTTTAATAATTTTATTTTTTTCTTCTATGTATTATTTTTATTTTTTTTATTTATCATCATTGATATTTTATTATTTTTTTCATTTCATTTTATTATCATTTTTATCAAATTGATTCATTATTTTTTTTATCATTTTTCAATTCATTTAATTTTTTATATGTTATATACAATTTTTCATTATTTTTATTTAATTCATATTTTCATTTTTTTCATACATTTTTTTTTTTTTTTTTTTTTTTTTTTTTTTATTCATTTTAATTTCATTCATTTATTTTATATCATTCCATTTTATGTTTCATCATTAAATAATTTCAATAATATTTTTTCATCATTTTTTTTTTCTTTTTATTTCATATAATTCATATTTTTTTTTTTTTTTTTTTTTTTTTTTTTTTTTAATTTATATTCAATAATAATTCAATCATTCATCATTCATATTTATTATTTTCATAAAAAAAAACATTTTTTCATATTTTTCATCAATCATCATTTTATTTTTTCATTATTTTCAATCATACATTTTATTCATCATTTTCATATCATATCAATCATTATTTCATTTCAATTTTACATTTTTTTTTTTTTTTTTTTTTTTATTATTTTACCAATTTTAAAAAAAAATTAATCATTCATTTTCATTTTCATTTTTTTCACATTTTTTACATTTTACATTTCATCATTTCATTTTATACATTTTTTTTTATTAATTTTTAATCATTTTTAGTTTATTCATTACATTTCAATAATTTTTTTTTTTTTTTTTTTATTTTTGGGATTTTTATTCATCATATTTTCGATCATTCATCATCATTTTTTTTTTATCACATTCATTGTATTCAATTTTCATTTCATTTTTATTTTTTATTTTATATATTTACATTTCATCATTATTTTCATATTTTCATTATTAATATATCAATCATTTTTTTATTTTTTTTATAATATTTCATTTGATTCAACAAAAGCATTCATTTTTCTGCTCAATCACTACTTGTGCATTATCCCTCTTCTATTAAAAGAGGCAATCCTTTGTTTACTGTTCATTTAGGACGTATTTTCCTTTTCCAATTTTATCCCTCATTTTTTGTTGACTTTCATGACAAAAAAAAAAAAAAACCAACAAAAAACTATTAATTGTAGGCGGTGAAACACAAATGTGATGACTTTTGCGTATCACATTAACCATTGGCGCCCTCATTTTTTGTTGACTTTCATGACAAAAAAAAAAAAAAAAACCAACAGAAAACTATTAATTGTAGGCGGTGAAACAAAAATGTGATGACTTTTGCGTATCACATTAACCATTGGCGGTCAAAATTGTAGGCGCCTTTTGATAGTTTCAAGAACTTTTGATTTTTTTGGGGTCGGTTAATTTTTGTAGTCGGCTGAAGAGATTAGTCTATTTATATGGGAGAACTAATGAAGAAAAATTTATTCAATTATCGAGAATTTGTTAACCTTTATTGCTGTTTACTGTAAGTCTATCGAAAAATTTATTTTAGTTTCTATTAGATATTAGATATATATTTTGCATGTTTAGTATTTCATTAAATAAAAATACAATTGTGTTCCATGTTTAAGATTTTTGTAAGTAGTTGGTATAGTTAATTTTGTTTTTTTTATGTTTAGCGTGTAAATACCATTATGTTAATCTATAAATCATGAAAATATTTATTTTACTCCATTATGTTTTTCAGCTTGTACGACCAAGTTTTGAAGCTTTGATATTGCAGCATAACATAAACTTTGACGGTAAGTATTTATATGTAAAAGTTATTTTTGTTTATATTAGCATGTAAATACCATTATGTTAATCTATAAATCATGAAAATATTTATTTTACTCCATTATGTTTTCCATTATGGTTTTCAGCTTGTACGACTAAGTTTTGAAACTTTGATATTGCAGTAGAACATAAACTTTTACTATAAGTATTTATATGTAAAAGTTATTTTTGTTTATATTATTATTAATTTTTCATATTTAGTATTTCTTTCAATAAATATAATTGTGTTCGATTTTTGTAAGTAGTTAGGTATAGTTAATATTGTTTGTGTAGATTTAGTATTTCTCTATATTTCACAATAATGTTTATATTATTATTACTTTATTATTTCTTTAAATAGTTATTTTTGTTTGTGTAGATTTAGTATTTTTCTATGTTTCACAATAAATTCTGAATCGTATTAGGTTAATTTAATAAGTTTGTATTTTGTTTGTATAGATTTAGTATTTTTCTATGTTTCACAATAAATTCTGAATCATATTAGGTTATTTTAATAAGTTTGTTAACATATCATTTTAGTATTATTATTGGGGTGAGTATCTTCCATTACAATTAAAGAGTTGTGTGGAAACATTAAATTTTTACTAATTAAATTACAACAATTAATAATACTTACAAAAATTGAATGGGAAAGAAAATAATAAAAAAAAAATTAGGAGAAACGTCTCCCCGTTCGCGCACGGGGAGAATGAAACTCCCCGTGCGCGCACGGGGAGTGGTGTCTCCCCGTGCGCGCACGGGGAGTTTGGATCTCCACGTGCGCGCACGGGGAGATCCAATCTCCCCGAGCGCGCACGAAACCCTTTTCTGAAGGAAAAAGGAAAAAAAAAAAAATTTAAAATTAAAAATTTGACGTCTCCCCGTGCGCGCACGGGGAGACACCACTCCCCGTGGGCGCACGAAACCCTTTTCTGAAAGAAGAAAAAAACAAAAAAATAAAAAAATAAATTAAAATTTGACGTCTCCCCGTGCGCGCCCGGGGAGACACCACTCCCCGTGCGCGCACGGGGAGTTCGGGTCTCCCCGTGCGCACCGGGGAGACGTAAAAATATTTTTTTTCTTTAATTATAAATATAAATTCATTTATTAATAATTTAAGTCAAAACAATTAGAAAATATTCGATGTCGTACATACATAAAAACCAAAATTCCTTTTGGGGGCGTTGCCCCCGAGCCCCCACGAGGGGCGCTGCCCCCTCGACCTGACCGGGCAGGTCGATCCCCATCAGGGGCGTTGCCCCCGAGCCCTCACGAGGGGCGATGCCCCCTCGACCCCCGCGACCTGACCGGGCAGGTCGATCCCCGTCGGGGGTGTTGTCCCCGAGCCCTCACGAGGGGCGCTGCCCCCTCGACCCCCGCGACCTGACCGGGCAGGTCGATCCCCGTCGAGGGCGTTGTCCTTGAACCTCTAGATTGGTGTATCTCGTCCATTCGGTCAAAAAAATATGTAACTTATTTCATATACTTCGATTTTTAACTTTTATTATGATTATGATTATGATTTTCTTTTGCTTGTTATATTTTTAGTCATTCCTAATCTTTATATATTAAATTTGTTTTCAATCTTCTTTTCAATTGCAAGATATCATTCTCAAAGTAAAAATATCATAATTTTTAACATCAATTGAATTGTGCTATTTTCAGGTACAATATTTTTTTTATTCTTTTATAAATTTTGTAAACTTCAATTTGCAGTTAACCTTTGTATTTTTTTCTCTAAAATGTTTATTATAGTATTTACCATTTAACTATTATTAACAAATTGTGGACTCTAATTTATATTTATTGTTCTCTTCTATACAGTGTCCAATTATTTTTTCTGGTGATTATAGTTTACTACAGTAGTGCACTCTATCTTAGGTACGTTTCTCTAACTAAACTATTTAGATTTTTGTTCATAATATTATATGTTTATATAGTATTATAGTTATTTATTTATTTATAGTAACTTATAAATTTGTAATAAATTGCTGGTTCTCGAGTTTTCTTTGTGAATACTATTTTTTCTCTTTTTAAGGTATATTTTCAGTTATTGTTCACAAAATTTGATATTTTAAGTTTTAGTTTTACCCTACGTATGTATATTTTAACATATGTAAGATTGTTTTTTTGTACAGTTATGGTTCAAATTCAATTATTCCACAAAAATTGTTAGTATTGTAATAGACATTTTTGTACCATCTGGTGATGGAGAAGTTGATTCAACTATTCTACAACTTTATTTTATTTCAAAGTATAAAAATGTTAATAACATTCTTTAATTCTTTTAGTTCCTGTTGGTCACTTTGAACTCCAACTATTTGTTATGGATACTTCGAGTGGTTTTGAAACAATGTCTCATCGCCAACAAGAAAATCAAAGGAATAGGTATCGACGAAAACGACTTCGAAGTGGTTGCAATGATCGTCGTAGGAGAATAGGTAATCCTCTATCATCTGAACATAATAATTCGAATGATGTACAAATGCAACAACCTATAATGAATCATGATTTTGAGGCTTCTACTTCAAACCAAGATATACCTCATATTTCCAATTTGACATTACCAAGTGGTTTTAATGTATTGAACATACCAACGACTGCATACATATTGCCGACATGCAATAGTTGTAAATATTGTGGTGGAAGAAAAATTTATAGAGAAAGTAAAGGGTTTTGTTGTTCTGATGGGAAAGTACATATCTCTATGCCTGATCCACCCACTGAATTGTACAACTTGTTTACTTCTAAAGAATCTAAATATATGGCATTTAAAAAAATTGCACGAGGATATAATAACCACTTTGCTTTCACTTCATTTGGTGTCAAATACGATAAAGAGCTCTTTAAAGCATATCGAGGTATTTACACATTTAGAGTTCAAGGACAAGTATATCATTACGTAAACGAACTTATCCCACAGAACAATAAGCCTTCTTATATGCAGTTATATTTTTATGATACAAATAATGAGATTCAAAATCGTATGAAGATTTCAGAGAACTTTGATGAATGTACTTTAATTGTTCTAATTGAAATCTTGAAGGTAAATCCATATACTAGATTTTTCCAGTCTTTAACTAATATCACTAACTTACGAGATCATCAAATACATATAAGATGCAATCCAGGACTTGATCAAAGAGTATTTAATACTCCTACCTCATCTGAAGTTGCTGCTATATAGGTCGAAAACGATGAAAATACTAATATTCGCTTTCGTGACATTACCATATACGGTCATTCTGGTGATTCACATAGAGTTCATTATTACTATGGTTGCTATGATCCTTTGCAATATCATCTCCTTTTTCCATACGGAGAATCCGGTTGGCATGAAGGCATTGAGAGGTGTAGAAGGACTGAACATTTCTCTGAATTTGTTCAATTTCCTAATACAGTTACCTCTGCAGCTGAATTTATTGAAAAGGAAAATCAAGGTTTGTAAATTTATGTTATTGTACATTCACCTAACTTTTGCATCGTCAATGTTCTAATTGAATGATAACTTCTTTTCTGCAGTGCTTAATGGAATGAAGAAACGATCACAGGTTTCTTGTCGAGAATATTATTCATATAAATTGCAAATTAGGCCTTCCGGTAAGTCTATTTTACTTCACAGTGGTAGATTGTTCCAACAATATGTTGTAGATATGTATATGAAGATTGAAACTGCACGGTTAGACTATTTTCGTAACAACCAAAGTCAAATTCGAGCTGAACTTTATCAAGGTATTGTAGATAGCGTTCAAAATGGAGAGACAAGAGGGTACAAAATTGAAAGAAAAATTATTTTACCTCAATCTTTTACATGTGGACCTAGAGATATGTTAAGGAGATATATGAATGCAATGGCTATTGTACAGCGTTATGGAAAACCGGACATCTTCTTGATTATAACATGCAATCCAAATTGGCCAGAGATTAAACAAGAGCTAAAACACAATGATGAGATTCAAAATCGACCTGATCTAATTGTGCATATATTTAGAGCAAAACTAGAAGAGTTGAAAAATGATTTATACAAAAAAATTATCTTAGGCCCAGTTGTTGCGCATATATATGTTATTGAATTTCAAAAAAGGGGACTTCCTCATGCACATCTATTGTTTATTTTTAAATACGGCTACAAAATTTGTTCAGCTCTAGATGTTGATAAGATAGTTTGCTGTGAAATTCCTAATGAAAATGAATATCCTTATCTTCATTTTGTTATTGTTAAACATAATATGCATGGCCCTTGTGGACATCTTAATCCAAAAAACGTATACATGGAAGGAAACAATAGTTGTAAAAATAAATATCCTAGAGATTATTGTAATTCTACTATATTCGGTGATAATTCATATCCTTTGTATAAACGTCGTGATAATGGTATTTCTATTAAAGTTAGAGGTCAAATGTTAGACAATCGATGGGTTGTACCGTATAATCCTTATTTGAGTGCAAAATTTGACTGCCACATTAATGTTGAAGTATGTTCATCAATTAAAGCTGTAAAGTATTTGTACAAATACGTGTATAAAGGACATGATTGTATTCATTTTTCAGTTTCCACAAATGAAACAGGAAAAGAAACCGACGAAATCTCATCTTATCAATCTGCTAGATGGATATCTCCACCTGAAGCTATGTGGAGGATTTTCTCGTTTAATTTGGCGAAAATTTATCCAACTGTTTATTCTTTACAACTTCATATCGAAAATCATCAACAAGTAAGATATGACAACGAAGATGATTTGTCTACTATTATTGACAATGAAAATACGAAAAGAACAATGTTGACAGAGTTTTTTGAGGTAAATAAAGCAAATGAATTTGTGCGTACATTGTTGTATCGAGATTTTCCAACCCATTTTGTTTGGAACTCAACTAAGAAGATTTGGACTCCCAGAAAAAAATACGTTGTTATAGGACGAATTGTCGCAGCGAATCCATCTGAAGGAGAACGATATTTCCTACGCGTTCTTCTCAATCATATTCGAGGTCCAACATCATTTCATGATTTACGAACTTTGAACGGAGTAACTGTTAATACGTATCAAGAAGGAGCACTTTTACACAGTTTGTTAGGCGGAGACAATCATTGTGAAGAATGTCTGTCTGAAGCTATTATTTATAAAATGCCTACTTCTTTAAGACGTCTTTTTGCTACACTTCTTATGCTTTGCAACCCTGATCATCCAAGATTACTGTGGGATAAATTTAAAATTTATATGATCGATGATTATATATATGAAAATATACATTCAAGGGATGCTGAACTACGAGCTTTAGAAGACATCAATTCTATTTTAGAATCATCGGGTAAAAGCATAAATGACTATGAAATAGTATCATTCAGTGTACATATAAGTGAAAATGAAAGGTTGAGAAGAATGGTTGCAGATGAGACAACAAATTTGAATATAGAAGGAGGCTATGTCTATACATCAAGCTTAAATAATGAACAACAATTTGCGTATGATACAATTATGGAAAAAGTAAATTCCAAATCAAGTGGGATCTATTTCATCGATGGTCCAGGAGGAACGGACAAAACTTTTTTTATATAAAGCTTTACTAGCAGGTGTAAGGTCTCAAAATTTAATTGCTTTAGCTACAACATCTTCTGGAGTATCTGCGTCTCTTTTACCTGAGGTCGAACATCTCATTCAAGATTTAAAATTCCTCTGGAAACAGTTGGTGAAGTTATCTGTTCTGTTAGTAAACAATCGGCTCTAGGGACTTTGTTAAAAATGTCTACATTAATACTTTGGGATGAAGCGCCTATGGTGAATCGTTGTGCCGTTGAAGCCGTCGATAAAATGCTCAGAGATATTACTGATTGTAATTTGCCTTTTGGTGGAAAAGTGGTCGTTCTAGGAGGAGATTTCAGACAAGTTTTACCAGTGATACCGAGAGGAAAAAAAGAAGACATAATGAAAGGTAGCTTAGTCTTCTCTAACTTATGGCCTTCGTATTCACATCTACCGTTGGTTGAGAACATGCGAGCAAAATTGGATCCCACGTTTTCTGATTATTTGCTTAGAGTTGGAAATGGAACAGAGGAAGAACACAGTTGTAACTGCATTCAGCTTCCGAGCAATATAATTGTACCATTTGAGGATGAAATTACATCTCTGAAAATTTTGATAAATCATGTTTTTCCAAATATAGAAGCATATGTTGATAATTTACATACGATGGGAAATCGAGTAATTCTTACGCCTAGAAATGAATGTGTTGATCATATTAACAGAATTTTACTTGATCAGATTCCTGGTACAATTTTCACATATTATAGCTTCGATGAAACAATTGACAAATCAGAACATAGCCTACAGGAAGATTTCTTGAACACTTTGACTCCAAATGGTATTCCGCCTCATGAATTGAAGCTTAAGATAAACTGTCCTGTGATGTTATTGCGGAATATCAATCATTCTGAAGGCTTATGCAATGGAACACGCCTTACTTGTAGAAAATTTGATAAGAATGTAATTCTTGCTGAAATTACAACTGGTGAATATTGTGGAAAACATGTTTTCTTACCAAGAATTCCTTTTATACTTATGAAAAATGATCAAACTTCAATTCATTTTAAAAGAACTCAATTCCCGATTAGACCATGTTTTGCAATGACGATAAATAAAGCACAAGGTCAAACACTTGATTACGTTGGTTTGTATCTTCCTGAACCAGTTTTCTGTCATGGTCAACTTTATGTAGCATTGTCAAGAGCTAAAACAAGCAAATCTTTAAAGGTTTTACTAAAACCATCAAGCGCTAACAATTTACGCATTAGATGTACGAAGAATGTTGTCTACAGAGAAATTCTCTCATTCATTCATTTGTAGAAATATAACTTCTTCGTAAGTATTTGTCGCATATTTTAGTCGCTCATTGTTATAATTATATTACTGATTTTAGTTATTTCTTATTTCTATACTAACTAATTTCCATTTGGAATATTTCAGGTTTTATGATATTTGTGTATATTTTTCACACGTACTTGGATTTATGACAACACGGTACTCTAAAGTTACAACCATGATGGAAGTAACTATAGCTAAGAAAACTTCAAAAACTCTCATGCATATACTCTTGATAGCAGGTTAGTTATTATTACTTTTTTGTCTAATCGTTATTAATGCATGGTATAAATTTTCCCATTAACCATAATTCGTTTTAATTTCAGCCATTTCCATTTTGTCTGTGAGCTTCTAATCATATTTATGGACTCTACATTTTTTTATTTCAAGATATTATCTGATTTTCCTGGTAAGCTCTCTGAATATTCAGGATCAATTTATGATGATATCTGAACAAATTTAGTTATAATCCGTATGCATTTTTTTCAAACTAATGGTGTTACCATCATTTTGCTGAGTTTGTTAGAATGAATCTATTCCTCACCTTTTATATTTTTGCTGCCACTCTATCAAATACCATATTTATGTATGTTTCTGAATTCAGAGTGAATCTTTTAAGGGCTATAATAATAAGAGTAGGGCTATAATAATAAGAGTAGAATAAACTCCATACCATGATGGTCTCTTTTCCTTCGACATCTTCTTTCCTGGAAGCTATCCCAATATTCCACTTGTATGTTTTAGATATTTTTGTGTCCAACCCATTTTACACTTTTGAATATGTCAATACATTGTCTTCCATTAATACTAACTTACTTTTTGTTGCAGCAAGTCCATTACCACTCTGGTGGACTTCGCATCAATCAAAACTTGTACAATTGTGGCAAAGAATGCCTAAGCCTTCTCAACACTTAAAGTGGTAGTCAAAAGTAGAAGTTGATCCATGATATATCAACTATGCTACATGTTACAAGGTCTACTTTTAAATGCTAAGCCCTATTTTAATAAGTCTAGACGTGCAAATATGAGTGGTTCAGCGACAGGAGAAAAGTGTTTAATGGCATACAATGAGAATATTTTTATTCATTCTCTCTAAACAATAGTGTACAGTATGAGGCGGCCACCGAAGGCAAGATGAAATTGAGATCCTTCTATGTACTACTGTTATTATTAGACATTTCAATCCTTACATATTTTGGTAATTAATTTCAGTTTATTATTTCCTTTTGGGTAACGATTTCATTGTATACTGATTTAAGTTTTGTGTTATGTTGCTCATAGCATTTCGAGGACTTTGTGATATGACATTCCTACAAGCATTCTCGTGATATTTGATAGCATGTAAAGCCTATGTAGAAAGCACTCAATCGGGATGTCTTGTCAAAGGGATTGTTGAAGAAAGTGATAAGAGCTGCTCACATGATTTGAAGACCAATTTAGTATAGTTCATCACTACGTTAGTAAATACATTTTTTTCCAAATTAACACAAAAAATTGTCAAGAGTTCTTTTATTTAGCTCACATTCGTACCTGCTGGTAGGATATAAAATAAATTTTACATCATGTCCCATGCGAAGAGAGGATAGGAGGAAGAATGTGCTTTTATTACTTATGATTTTTGTCATCTAAGATTACAACTTTTTTGCAATTTGTCAATGTTATTGGGTTCCATTCGTCATTCAATTAATATTATGTTCTTTCGTTATTAATTCCTATTTTCATAACGTTTGATAATAGAGTTCAGTATCTATAATTCTTAACTCTGGAAAAACAAGTGCATGAAAAAATGTTACATTATGCATTAAATTCTTAAAAAGAATCCATCAAAAAATGAGATAAATATTTTTTTTTAAACGCTAATATTACCTTCGAAATGACATTGCCCGTGCATTGCACGGGCAATAGACTAGTATATATATATATATATATATATATATATATATATATATATATGGAAAGTCAAGATCCCCTACTTTCACCCACTAAAAACACAAGAAAATTGATATCAACAAGAATTTCTAGCCACCTAAAAGTATCAAAAATAACATATCATCCATATCCACCGCATCATAAAACTTCGTGTTACCAATTTGCAAGACTTCAAGCTTTTCACAATAACGATAGAAATCCATCTCCAATTTAACCCCTGGCCGACATGACATCCAACTGTAAAGAACGATGGCCAGACGATTGACCATGCACACGAGAAAATATTGTGTCTCTGCCATAGGTGGTGTGATCTTCCATCTCATGGGCGTCTAACAAATATTTGTCCTTGCATCCGAGTTGGCTCAGACGCATTAATGCAAGCATGCTGATAGCAACCAAAGCAGAATTCCCCATAATCCTACCCATGAGATCCAATTTGAGGGACTTGGAAACAAAATTTAAACCAGACGTAAGGAAATTGACAAGAACATTTGACCTCGTCGATTCTTGAGCTTCAAAGCTTCGTCCAGAAGGGTATGCATTTGGAACATAGAGATTTTCTGGTGAAACGAATTGACCAGAATCTTGCACAGCACCCACTAAAGCTTGTGCTTCTTCAATGACTTTATACTTCTTCCCTTGATGTTCAGCCAATCTCATGGCAAGAACAATGCGACTTTGTTCTAACCGAGCAATTGCAGCATCTCTCTCAGCTCGTTGTTGTGTTTGTACCATCTATGAATCATAACATCAAAACCCAATATTAACAATTGTTTTGCAGAAACAACAAACACATACACAGACACAATTACAATTAAATCGTCGTAATAAAATTTATGTCAAATAACCACCACCATATAATTCTGACAATATGTAGCCCTGATCCTATATATAAACTACAAAAATGTCTATTCATCTTTACGCCACAATCAAGCAAAAAAGAATAAAGAAAAACCTTATAATGAAGCTGACAACAAAATCCACGAAATAGCACAAGTTAAAATGCTCATCCATTAAAAACATCTAGAGACAGTTGTTTTACATATAACATCGATATTGAAATCCGCACAATTCTAACTAACCTTCAAACCAATCATGTTTGGAACTATCTTTTTAAGCTTTGCACTACAAACATCACAAAAACAGAACCCTCAGATAAGCTTCTCACTCATTATGTTTCCTATGCCATTTGTTCATTCTCAGAAATTACTATTATTTCTTAATATTGGCCTTATCTTCTTTCTGAATCAAATTTTCACATTTTTCTAGTGAAATCACCTTCCAACCCCGAGCATATGGAAATAATATTCAAATAATCCCAAGGCACTCATCGATCCTTGGTTTCCCCTGCTGGAGTTACTGCATATTATTTGATATGGAAAGTGGTCTTCGGGGATAAAAGGATTTTGCAGCATAAAGAGTTGAAGATAATCCAAATTCTACGATAGGTGGAATGCATAGGACCAACAACTTACTAAGCCCCTGTTTGGGCTTCATTATTTCCAAAATACATTTTTTCAAAAATCATTTTTAACCACACATTCTTCCATAAAATAATATTAGATGTAAACCCAAAATATTTTCTTATCTTTTAACCGCACATTCTTCGAAAAATAACTGATCCAAAATACATTTCCTCCCAAAATCACATTAAAATTGAGCTCAAATAGGGGCTAAATATGCTAATGGATTCACTTTCCACAAAGGCAATTTAAAAGTAAATGCACAAAAATTTACATAAGCTTCTGATAATTTTCATGCTATTAACTATTCCCACCTCCCAAAGCTTTCATGCTACAACACCAAATCCATTCTATACATTCTTCTAATGATATGTACTGTACTCAGTTATAGCTAGTAACTAATTTGAGGGCCTTCCATGCGCAGTTAGTTTACTTTTTGGAAATCGGAATTGACACTGAACTGTATAAGTAAGTCATCTTTTTACCAAATCTTTTCCAAAATTCATTTTTTGAAGAACTCTAACGGATACTGTCAAAATGTGGAAGTTCACTTCAGGTATTAAAAATAAAAGCCTTTTTAAGTCCAATCAAGGTAACCAACTTCTTCATTTTCAACAAAATCCATATCCAATAGCTGAGATCACAAATTTGAAACACAGGTTTAAACCTACCTAATAAAAAGTTCATCTAAATTTCACCAAAAAAGACAATACAAGTATAAGCTGGTACAAACCGAAATTTCCATTCTCTGATTCCCAGATTAAACCAAAAAACAACACAAAAAATTTAACCGCCAGTAATAATGTAGAATTGAAATTTAAATTACCAGAAAAATCCATAAAAAAATGATTATAATTTGAACTAACATGGAAAAACTCCAGCTGGTCTTCGAGATTTTCAAGCGCCGTTCGAATGGCATAAAGACTCTTGGTCTCCTGAAGCGCCAATTCATCATCCTCGACCCGGAACTCCTTGACGAATACAAATCCCGACCCAGGATTCTTGTCGGAATCTT
The DNA here is from genome assembly GCA_019097785.1 of Fraxinus excelsior. NCBI lineage: Eukaryota > Viridiplantae > Streptophyta > Magnoliopsida > Lamiales > Oleaceae > Fraxinus > Fraxinus excelsior. Next base: position 33,731,110 of record CM032631.1, on the reverse strand, counting down.
CAGCGGCGGCGGCTTGATTTTTCTGGTAGAAATAGGAAACATCGGAGGAGGTGAATTTTCGGGGATTCCTGATCGAGTTAAGGAAGTGAGCCCGAGAAATGGAGTGAATAGCGTCACTGAGCTTGTCGTGTAAATCCCAGATTTTCTCGAGCACTGCTTCGATCTCATCTACCTCCATTTCCCATTTCATTGGAAAAGGGGAAGGAAAATAAGGGATAAACTGGCTCTTTGAGTACTTGAGGAGGGAAAGTATAGTCTTCAGGAGGGAATTGAAAAGGAAAAGGAAAAGGAAAACAAAGCGAAAGCGTAATTTTCTAGGGCATCGGTATTTTGTACTAACCGAAAGAATTGAGTGGTGAGGAGACTTGAAAATGTTTACATCCGAATTTGGTGGAACCTTGTGTGTCAACAAAACTTCAGCACAAACCATGGCACCTCCCCGAGTAGAAAGACCAATCATGAATCAAGTAACAAATATTTAAGTTTTTAGGTGTTGCAAAAACACTCAAAGACGAGAACTTGGGTGCCGAGTTTTATATAGGAATATTGAAGTTGTAACAGAGAATTCAGACTCAAATACTAAGGTTATATTTGATAAGCCTACTTTTTCAAGCAAAAATAGAAAATGAATTTAATTTTCCACTTTTTGACTTGACAAAATTTGCAATTGAATTGCATTTTCTTACTTGTGTCACATCAACCCATTTTCCATGTTTTTAAGGAATTGACTTTCTTGCCAAAGTAGTGGGATTTCGTTTTCTTGGCAAAATGGAATTGCTTTATTTTTCAAGCATTGAGAAAAAGTTCTAGATACAATGACAAAAAAATTTATTACTTTTATTGATAATTTTCATACAAAACAAAATCAAACGAATGATATTCGGTATAGTAATATTTTTTTTTTGAATTTGGCAATTGGAATAAATTCTAGACCAAATGGTAAAAAAATAATTATTTTAATAGATAATTTTCATGAAAAATAAAGTCAAACGGATACTAAACTTTCGACATTTTTCAAGTGAAAAATTATACCAATAAAACACAATTAATTACAATTCTCAATAAAACAATTTCTAGGCAACTAAATTTCCTAAGATTCATTTTCTTTCCATCCATTGTCCGTTCAACTTCGCAATCAAATAGACCGTTAGTGTTTAATTAACTTGTATTCAAAAGCTTGCTACTTAAAGTAAGAAAGTGAGTAGGAGAGGCCTACCAAATGCGTGACATGTGACTCGATCCTAGAAGAGAGATGCTACAGGGCAGGCTCAAAAGCCCGACCCAAAAACAGGGCGACACCATGTTTTTGGGTCAGGCTTTTGAGCCAAGAATAATTTCCCATCCTAGAAACACATTGATTAATGTCATAGGCATGATTTGTTAATCATCATAGGAATGCAATTTCTATCATGGGCTTGCTACAATTTCTCCATGTCCAAGGTGAAGTAATGTAGATGTGATTTACAGCCACCACCATTGTAGGCTATCAATCATTTTGCACATTGTTAAAAGTATCTTACACAACAACTTGCATAAAGGCATATGGGGATAGTCCCAACTGCCTCGGTCTTAAGAGGCACGTTTTGCATTGCTGAGGATTAAGTCTCCCCATATCACCTTGGAAAGAATAAAGAGACAAGTAGTGGCGGATAGGGGGAAGTTGGAAGAGGCTAGCCTGACTTAAATCTTTTAGTTTAGTCTTAGATCCGCCCTTGAAGGCAAGACAAATACGAATTTGGACACCTCAGATATTGTAGTGTTTGAGGTAATTGCATGGCTTTAGCTGTCAGAGATGCGACCACCCGAGGCCCCAATGATGGTATCTCCATTACCTCGAAGAAAATGGTATTTGAAACCTTTGGGGCTCGTATGACATCCTGGTTAGCTGGCTTGCCTAGGGGCTGCCACGTGAATAGAAGCAAATAATAGCCCCTAAGTCCAAAGTCTAATTATTCATATGACTTGTTGGAGTTTGATTTTGTCTAACTTTTGAAGAGGCAAGAATCGTGCTGCAATGAATAGGCATCCAATGTTTAAGAAGTCGAAGTATGGCCCACACGGGCCAATACCCAGTGGTGGTCCTTGCGAAGACCATGAGGGATGGCTTGGTACAACTGAAGGCGAATCTCGTTGGGTCAACTAGCTCGAGTTGAGCAGATAGGGTGAGGAACGCGTGGGATTACCACGTGGAACATCGTCGAAGGCCTACTTGGCCCTTGCTTCTTGGTGATGTTCAAGTGGCTTCTTGGCAGATTTTGGGGTGTAATGTATTTAAATAAAATTACAAAATGTTGCAAGGTCAATCGGCACCCTCCATCACTGATTAATTGAGCTTATCAGTAGGATTTTAGCATATTTAAGCTCTCAACGTTGATCGAGATGTTACTGGAAATTTTTCGACTTAACTATGTTTATCCATGGTAAAATATTTTATGTGGGAAAACACAGCCTACTAGAAAACAAGATAAACATGTAAACATTCTTATATCCATAATTTCCAAACAAAAGAGAACCAAAAAAGGAAAGAAAAACAAAAAAACAAACCCCCTTCTTGTTCAAGGATCATTACATGATCACAACATTATCCAGCTCTTATTTTATGGGGTAGCAGAAAATTAAAAGCACAACCTAGCTATTAAGACAACATTTGCCCTTATTAAATCCATGCATGCATATAAAACTTAGTGTTAATAATAATTCTTCAATCTGATCAAAGTGATAGACTTGCCGAGTAATTTGTCCAAATGGTAAAATCATTCCCATTGTTCCGGTCGATTAACTGTCTGTTTTGGGGTCAACTGTGTCTCTTTCACGCCGCCGCCACCGTCCTCACCGGAAATCTCCTCCAGTGACCTCCCCTTTGTTTCTGTCACAAGGAAGGTACAGAAAAATCCAATCAAGTTTGTGAAAGCCAAAATTATCATGGCCTTTTTGATTTTTTTGACTTCTCCATATTGTGTATAGCTCTGAATACCAAATGCTCCGATCATAGCCCCGGCCTTGCCAGAGGCGGCGCTGATTGCATGGCAAGTGGATCTCAGCCTGGTGGGGAAAAGCTCCGCCGGCAGAACAAAGGTGGTTGAGTTGGGGCCGAAGTTCGCGAAGAAGAACGTCAGCCCGTAAAGAATAGCAAAAGCCCATTTGTGGTCTTTGTTCCTGAGGTAATCATATTTGATACCCATTATGAACATGAATACAGACATCATGAAGAAGCCCAACAATTGTATGTTAAATCGGCCAATTTTTTCGATGAACGCCACGGTGAACCAGTAACCGGGGAAAGTCCCGAATAAGGATATCACGAACATGGCACGGGATGTCTCGAACATTTCGCGTAGCGCGCTAACGTTTTTGGCTTCGCTAGTGAGTCCCATTGTGGGGAAAATGTCTTTTTGTGTAAGATTTTGGCTATAAAAGGCAATATCTAATAAGAACCAAGTAGTTGCGGTTCCTATTAAATGACGGCCGTGGCGATTGAAAAACTCCCTTGATAGCAATGAGTATTCATTGGCAGATTTAAATTCTGCTAATTTATCTTGTTCGGCTTGAATTTCTATATCAAGGACTCTCCCCATATCCGATGCAGCTTGTTTAGCATTTCCCTCGATCAGGGCCGTGTACCGGCCAGTTTCCGGCATTTTCATCCGCCAGTAGAAGGTGAGAATTGCCGGCAAAGCTCCAAGCATGAGCACGATTCGCCATACATAATCCGCCTCGGGTTCAGCCGAAAAAACCGGCGAATCCGTGAATCTCGGACCCTTATATTTCTCAAGAAATATTCTCGAGAGGATCATCGATACTAGACCCGCAAAGATGATTCCAACACCTTGCATAGCAAACACCGCCGCAATAAAGGCACCACGGGTTTTCTTGTTGGCGTATTCGGACATGATCGTGGCGGAGAGAGGATAATCGCCGCCAATCCCAAAGCCAAGCCAGAACCTGAAGAAACAAAGTGTAGTCATAACAGCTTTAGGACTGGATCCAAATGACATGCCCGAGCAAATGGCACAAAGACCCATAAGAACCAAAGTAACCCCATAGACTTTCTTCCTCCCCAATTTATCCCCAAGCCACCCGAAAACCAGCTGTCCGATAAAGGTCCCGACCAGCGCCACCCCAATAACGGAATTGTTGACTTCAGTAGGAAGCTTTCCCGGCTTGGTCAAGGAGCCATCGTAGTAATAGAGACGGCCCAGCAATTTTGAGACAGTAGAGATGCAGAAAAGATCGTACGCATCGGTGAAGAACCCCATTCCCGCAATGACAATCGCAGTCACATGGTACCACTGCGTTCGTGCATTGTCAAGGGCACTAAGCACGCCGATGTTCGACGCCATTGCTTTTACTTTCTTGAATTCTTTCTTTTTGTGTTCTATAGTATGTTGTTGAACATGCATGAATTTATACAACTTTTATACTAGCACGTTCTTGTATCAAGAAAATTGAAAAAATATTAAAGAAATTGGCGTGTAAAACTAGGGTTCACAACAAGAAATTGATTGGCGGTATCTATACAAGGATATACTTTTGTTTTGTTAAAATCTAAGGTTATGATGAAGGAGATATTACTTGATTTTATCTATTGGAAGCATATTTCCAGGTAGTTGATGAACCTTGATTAATTAACATAAGATCACGATTCTTGATGCATAAGTTTGGTTTAATGTTGTCCTTGGAGGACTAAACTAAAATTTGGTGCATAGTAACATATTGTCATTGTCAATGTGGGCTTTATTCCTGAGAAATTACTCAATCTGACAAGCCGAATGCTGTCACATTTTGTTGTTGGGAAGAATCTTTGATGAAACCCTTGAAATGTAAAAGAAGTCAAAAGGCAAATCAAGAAATCTACTTTTGTACATCTAAAATGCTTATAGGAGAAAGAAATGTGTTCATCCGATTTCTCATTAGCAAATTTTAACAAATGATTACACGGACTATAGAATAACATTATTAAGAGAGAGTAAGGCCATCTCCAGTGCTGCACCAAACTAAAATTCATCTCCAACTATTACACCAAATGAATAGTGTTTAATCATTTTCTTCTTAATAATTTATTTATTCGGAATATTAATTATTTATTTATTTTAGAAATATATAAATTACTAAATAAATAATTATGTGAAATTAAGAAAAATATTAAATTCATTAAATAAATATATTATTAAAACATGGTACAATTAAAACATATTAAATTATTAAATATGAGGTCGAAATATCATTGCAATTTAATTCTCGAAACTCGTATATTGTTCCCACAAGCAATCTTCCAGATTACTAAATTATGCATTTGTTTTTATGTATTGTTTTCTTTAAATAGAACTCGTTTAATGTAGATATGTGGTTATTGTAAAATATTTCATGTTAACTATAAATAATCGTGTTAGTTATATTTTAATTTTTTTATTCTTGTTTTAATTAATTCAGTAATTATTATTTTTAACATTTCAGATTTAATAATAATAATAATAATAATAATAATAATAATAATAATAATTGTATTAAAAATTATATAATGAAAATGATATAAATACCCCAAAAAATAGTTTACCAAATTAAAAGAAGGGGTATATTGGACTTTGTACCATTTGGAAAAATGGTGCAAAAGTGAATAGTGTTGCACCATAAACTTTTGCACAATTTTTTCAAAATGGTGCAAAAGAAAAGATGGTGCTCCATTGGAGACACATTTGCTCCAAAATTTGGTACATTTTGGTGCAAAGGGGTCTCCATTGGAGATGCCATAAGTTTCAGTTTCTCATTACAACAATTCATACATTTTATAACATTTAAATATTACATTTTTGTTGATAATACTATAAATTAAAATTGAATTTTATCTAAATATAATATAATAACATTTTTTAAAGGCCACCAAATTAAAAAGCCCAAAATCCTTCCCTCCATATTTTACCAAAATATTACATCCGCTTTTTCTACCCTAATTACTTCTTTCCTTAATTTCCATTACCCTGCGTTTCCCTGCCTCTCCATCTCTCGTCTTCTTTCAGAAAATCACATCCTCAGATTTTCATATATTGTTGCTAATTTTCATCATCTTTGATTGCAATTTCTACTTTTAGAAGAAATTCTGGAGATGATAGAAATAGGAGTTGTAATTTTATTTATTGAAAAACCATCAATATATAGTACAACTCAATAAACTAAATATGTAAAAATGAATAACGATTCCTAAAATTAAGCACATCATCGTAAATCATCTCGATCAATTTGTCTCAATGATTCCTTACTTTCTTCCATCATATATTTTTTGTGTAAATCTCCATAATATCAAGATTTGTTCAACTCAATAAACTAAATATGTAAAAATGAATAACAATTCCTAAAATTAAGCACATCATCATAAATCATCTTGATCAATTTGTCTCAATGATTCCTTGCTTTCCTCCATCATATATTTTTTGTGTAAATCTTCATAATGTCAAGATTTGTTACTGCTAATACCCTCCCTCAAACTTTGCCGAAGTTGGAGGCAAAGTTTGTTGTTTAAATCTTCATCCTTGTGAAGATATGTCACATGTTGTGATGATGTGAATTCACTCTTTTTTTTTTGCGAATCTTGTGTATCCTATATTGCACGGGTTGTGTCTCTGAGAGTTTGTTCAGAGAATGTTCCAATGATTCGGACTTTTGATAGGCAATGGATTCATATATTGATTTTTGGTATGAATTTTTGTTGTTGTTGTGTTGTTTGAATTTGGTGCGGGTAGGATATTGATTTGTATTGTCTGGATCTTGAATGATATATATGGTGGAAGATAACTTGAGATGAGTGAGAGTCAAATTGTTATGTGTAGGAAAGTGAAATCATGATGATTCAGATAAAAACATTGATGACCGTGATGAGAGATTTGTTTTTCTAAAAAAAAGAAAAATGGAAAAAGTTGGCCGGACGAGCGGCACTAGGCCGCTCGCCGGAAGCGGAAGATCGAAACCTGCTCTGATACCAAGAAGAAATTCTGGAGATGATAAAAATAGGAGTTGTAATTTTATTCATTGAAAAACCATCAATATATAGTACAACTCAATAAACTAAATATGTAAAAATGAATAACAATTCTTAAAATTAAGCACATCATCGTAAATCATCTTGATCAATTTGTCTCAATGATTTCTTGCTTTCTTCCATCATATATTTTTTGTGTAAATCTCCATAATGTCAAGATTTGTTCAACTCAATAAACTAAATAGGTAAAAATGAATAACAATTCCTAAAATTAAGCACATCATCATAAATCATCTTGATCAATTTGTCTCAATGATTCCTTGTTTTCCTCCATTATATATTTATTGTGTAAATCTCATAATGTCAAGATTTGTTACTGCTAATACTTTTTTCAACCGTGGAAGAGAAATTTTGAAGTATATACGGTTTTAATCGGGAATTCGGCGAGATTGTTTCTTCTTCCCTTCCTTAAGAAGGTATTTTTTTTAGGTTCTTAAATTGGATCTTCACATCTTTATACACTTTAATTTATTATTAATTTTTTTGGCATAAGCAGGCTACAACGAGGATTTGATTCGGGTTCAACTGTTGTGGAATTGCAGCATTTATGAAAATCGACTGCATGTATTTTTGTGGTGACTTTGGCTGCTTTGATAGTGTTTGAGATATCTGGTTATACTCTGCTTTCGTTATCCTCAAGTGAGATCTTAATCATCTTCACCATTCTTTTTCTTTGGACAAAATCAACAGCAGTTTTGAACAGATTTCATATCGTTTCTGGATTGTATTTTCCTTTATAAACATGTTATATATATATATATATATATATATATATATATATATATATATATATATATATTGTGTGCACACTTTTCTGGATTCTATTGGGTGTATTCATTTTTGTGTGATTGGTTCAAGATCCTTCAGTAGTCCAACTACCTGTTGCATAATTGGCCGTTTCGAAGGAAGTTCAACTGCGCATAGATATCTTCAAGGCCTCGACTGATTAAGAGAATTAACGATATTTAGGAAAAGGGACAAAAGGCCACAACTTTGAGGTTAATGAATTAGCACATAAAATTAAATCAGGCAAAGTTTGACTTCATGCATCCCTAAAAAATAATATTCCAAGTACTTCTATCAGATTTGCTAGTGCATAAAATTTCCCGTTGATAGCCAAATAATTGGTAATAAGACCTCAAAAGTCTCATAGTAATAAGGATTCGTTTATTCTTTACATAATGGAGGATCCAAACCATGTGAAATGCCTTGAGAAAGTCTACTTGGGCATTATCCCACTAAAGACCAAATTTGTTAGCTATGTTAGGAAAACAAAACAAGATGAATTGAAGAAATGGTTGCACGTGAAAGAACTCAGGACATGCTTGGGAAATTTTGTAATATGGATAATCATCTTCAACATGCTTTTTCATTGTAATTAGTTCAAAAAGAATTACACCAAATACATAAACATCAGATTTTGGTTTTGGGGCCATGTGGTCTCTTCTTCAAGTACACGTCTTACCAAGCCTTGTATGGCATCTTGCAACTTCTTTGCTCGAGGTCCTGCTATAGGGTCAGTTGGTTTTTGAAAATCCACGCCTTGTGCATCTTCTCCAAGCTCATCTTGAATTCCTTTCTCAAGCCTATGCGTTTTATCCTCTTCATGTTCCTTTCCTCCTAGCTGTCCCATATCATTCCCTCATTCCTCAAAAGGATTCGTCATTGAATCTGCACCTTAAAGGTAGAACTAACTTGATAATCAGTGGGAAGATCAATCTTGTATGCGTTATCATTGATCTTCTCCAAAACTTGGAATGGTCCATCCCCACTCTATTTCAGCTTACAATTCTGTTGATTAGGAAATCTCTCTTTACGTAAATGAACCCAAACCCAATCACCAGGTTGAAAGGTGACTTGTTTTCTTCATTTATTAGATTGTTTAGCGACCTGTTTGTTCTTGTGCAAAATGTGTTGTTGTGTTTCTTCATGAATTTTCTTTAACTCGGCCGTATGCTCTCCATCAAGGCTAGCAATCTCATCAACAGGTAGAGGCAACCAATCCAATGGAGTTAGTGGATTAATACCATAAATAATCTCAAAAGGTGAAAATTTCATAGAAGAATGCACAGACCTATTGTATGCAAATTCAATGAAAGGAATGCAAGCTTCCCAAGACTTTAGATTCTTTTTAAGAACAGCTCGTAACAAGGCTCCTAAAGTTCTATTTTCTACCTCAGTTTGACCGCTTGTGGGTGACAAGTTGTAGAAAATAACAAAGTTGTTCCCAACTTACACCACAAAACACGCCAAAAATGACTAAGAAATTTGACATCTTGATCACTAACAATGGTTCTAGGGACTCCATGCAAACGCACTACTTCACGAAAGAATAAATTTGCCACATGAGTATCATCATCAGTTTTGTGACAAGGAATGAAGTGTGCCGTTTTAGAAAACCAATCAACCACAATAAACATATCATCCCGGCCATTACTAGTTCTAGGCAATCCCAATACAAAATCCATAGATACATCAATCTAAGGGTGCATATAGGTTAAAGTCATATATTACATACATGATATAATTGTCGAATTTTTCTTTAAGCACCAGTTGAGGTTGTAATTCATCAATGTTCCATAGAGCTCTTCCAATGGATATGTGTTGATATCTTTGGTGTTTTCTATCAACATTTTCAATGGACTCCATTCTTCCGAGAGCGACTTAAGCATTTTACTTACAAGCTCACCATTAGTAAATTCACAATCAATGCCTTTGAGGCTACTAGTAATATTGGTGAAGCGAGTAATCATGTCAACAATATGTTCATTCTCTTTCATGAAGAAATTATCAAAATCTTTAACTACATGATTTATCTTAGTTTCTTTTACTTTACTGGTTCCAACTTGGGTAATTTCTAAAGTATGCCAATTATCATAAGTTGAATCACATGTACTAATACGATTAAATTCATTTCTATCTAATGCACAATAAAGTATATTTTTTGCTCTAGCATTTGAATACAATTTTCTTCTATCTTCTTCATTGTATTCCTGTGTAGGTTTAGAGATTATTTTGTCCGATTTTCCATCAACTTTAATAACATTAGTAAGCTTATGAGGACCAAATTCAATAACTTCCCAAATATTATAATTTATGGATTGAATAAATATCATCATCCTAATTTTCAATAGTTATAATTAGTACCACCATATAAAGGAGGACGATTTGTAGAACACCCCTCAAGAGTTTGAAAAAGTGGTTAGTCATTACTCAATATCGTGAAATCTTTAAAAAAACGAGCACCTTGCTCTAATATCAACTGTCAGCCCAAGAATAACTAACCAAGAGAAGGTGAATTGATTTTTGAAACTTTTTCGACACTAAGTCTCAAAACTACTCAATAACAAGATATAAATGCAAAGTGTAATATAACAAGTACATATGCAAATACAATAACTTAGTTCAAGTATGGATATAACACAATATAAATGGAAATGTAAAGTAAAGTGCAATAATGTAAAGATAACAAACCAATTTGTAAGATTGTGAAATCTTTAAAAAAAGTGGTTAGTCATTACTCAAGATTGTGAAATCTTTAAAAAAAACGAGCACCTTGCTCTAATATCAATTGTCAGCCCAAGAATAACTAACCAAGAGGGGGTGAATTGATTTTTGAAACTTTTTCGACACTAAGTCTCAAAACTATTCAATACACAATATATAAATGCAAAGTGTAATATAACAAGTACATATGCAAATACAACAACTTAATTGAAGTATGGATATAGTACAATATAAATGAAAATGTAAAGTAAAGTGCAATAATGTAAAGATAACAAACCAATTTAATGGGGTTAGATACACAATGTGTTCTACGTCCCCGTTATCAAGCTCCCCGTCATGAGCAAGACCAAATACACTATAATGATAACTTACAATAAGAAGTACCAATCTTTAAGTGACTTATAATAAGGAGTACTTATCCTTAAGTGACTTACAACAAGGAGTGCCTACCCTTAAGTGATTTACAACAAGGATGACTTATCCTTAAGTGACTTACAACAAGGAAAATTTATCCTTAGGTGACTTACAACAAGGAGCACCTATCCTTACAATCGAGTTTTCACAAGGCTCTCGAAACCGTCAAAATGTAAGTGATAATTTTACAATTGGAGAAACTCTCTTAACCAATGATATAATCAAGTTAAGTACTAGGGAGTTAGGATAACATTTCAATATATAGCAAATAGTAAATCTCATGTGTTTTTATTGTAAACTTTGATGAATGATGAATAATGAAATAGTTTGTATCTTTGTATTAAAGTTTTTCAACCAATTATATCTCTTAACAAATAATACAAGTTAAGTCTGAAGAGAGACTTACACTTTAAATCAAAGTGTTGGTAAAGAAAACTTTTATCAAGAATGAAGAATAAATGAAGTTTGTGAAAAGTTCTTTGCTAAAAAGATTTCTTGATAAGATGACTGAAATAGATTGAATCAATCAAGAAACTCTTTTGTGATAAATTAAATAGAATTTAAACTCAAGTAATTTCAATGATTTTCAATTAATAAGCTCTTCAAAAATTTCTTGTAAGTTGGTTAAATTGAATGTAAAAGAAATGAATATTTATAGAGCAAAAAGAAGCACTCTCGGGTAAGTTCGGTTGACCGATATTCTCGGTTTATCAAAATATAGTCATTGCAAGATAACTGTTGGAATTTCTGTTCACCGAACACAGCAACTTGTCGATCGAAGTCAATCGGTTGATTTTTTTTTTTTTTTTGAAAAAATTGTTTTTTCAAAATCTATTTCATATTATGAATGAAAAGTATTTCTATGCAAGTGATGTATTATGAAAATAATTTGAGTTTTATGTACTTACTAAGAATTGATGAGTATACATTTATATTTAAGTTCCGATAAACGACTTCTAAGTTTTATTCTTCAAAATTCTTGTTCTTGTCGTTCTTTTGACTTGTATTTTGATTTACGTCTTTTGCGAATCTTCAAGTTTCAATTCGATCGCCGCATGCAAATTTCTATCATCTCGAATGCAAACTTTCACTTTGATCTTCATTTCGAGTCCGATTTATGATGTGTTGATTTTGACAATTCTTGTTCGATTTTAACATTGAACTATCATCACTCAAAATCAAATGTTAGTAAATAAAATGGCTTCATCCAAGAATCAACCTATCCGAAGTAGACATCTAACCATGTCTTGGTTAAAAATCATAATGGTAAGTCGATGGTGTGCGTAGATTTTTTCAATCTTAACTAAACTTGCCCCATGGACATCTTTCTACTTTCGTAAATAGATCAACTCATTGATTCTACTGCCGGACATGAACTACTGAGTTTCATGGATGCCTATTCAAGCTATATCAGGTCCCAATATACATAGATAATGAAGAGCATACGTCATTCATAACATACAAAGGTCCCTATTGCTATAAGATGATGTCCTTTGAGTTGAAAAACGCCAGGGCCACTTATCATAGACTTGTTAAAAAAATATTTGTAGACCTCTGATTACACTCAAAGAATAACGCGGTAGTTGTAGTGTTGCTTTGTGGTGTCGTATCCACATGGAGATGGAAAAGTTGTCAAAGGTTCAAGAAATGGTTGAATTATCCTCTTAAATTTTCGGGAGAGTTGAATTGTCGATCAATTAAATTAATATAAAAAATTATGAGATAAAATTCAGTGATTTAAGGTAGTGAAGCATTGGAATTCCCTCATACGGATCAGATCATTCAACATCATTTATTCAAATTGATAACACAATTAGAGACCTTCATCCCGGTACTCTAATTGGAAAATTTAGCAATCAAGACTAATATAATTCATGATTTTACTCCTAAATTCTAGATTCCCTTAACAATTATCACAATTATCTATTGAAATTATATTATAGATCATTCATATACATATATCATAAGAAAGTAGAAAACAACACCAATAGATTTAATGAAATAGAAATTCAACACATAGTTCAATTGTTCGATAGAAAAACGAGATTGATTCTATGAAAAACTTAATACATGTTAAATCAATTTCACAATTAACTCGTAAAGATGAAAATCTAGATCTAGAAGTGTTTAGCAAAATAAATACCAAAAAACATGAACAAACGACGTGAAATCACCAAATTCGAGTGAGTTCCTCCCTTGTTTCACTAAGATCTTTAGTCTTTCATGGAGTTCTTGAGCCAAATTTGAGAAAAAAATGATAGGAGATGAACGGTAGGCGTTTTGGAACTTTTTGGGGCTTAAATATTGTGGGAAATTAGGTTTCCATATGTGTTTCAATCAAACAAGGAAGCTGGAAAATTTCATTTTTTGGCTTGATGCACGCGCCTAGTGTAAGCTAGAGTGCGTGCCTTAAGGAATTGGGCAGCCTCAGCCGAGGCATTCTTGGTGTGAGATGCGCGTCTCTCCTGCAGACGAGTGTGTGCACCTTGCAGCGTATTTGTACCATAACCTTCTCACCTGATATCTGATCGAACTGATTTAAGTTGAATTGGAAAGCTAACTCAAAGGGATACAACTTTGTTTCAGAGACCATCTTCAAATTAGATCATTTCCATGTCAAAAATGGGTCTGAATATGAGGCTGAAAGCCGGTGCGAAACTTGTCAGCTTGAAAGCTTATTTGTGATCATGTTTTGCCTATATTTAATCTATTTAACTCATTTCTTCATCCAATTGACATCTAACGCTCTTGAATATTCATCACAAGGTTGGAAACAAGTTTAGAGTATTTGTTCTTCAGTCCCTGAACTTTCACTTTCTTCCATTTTGATCCTTTATCACTTATTTATTCCATTTTCCATCGTTTTCACTCATTTGCAATTTAAACTAAGATATAGAAGTACTTAGTGCATTTAGGCATCAAATAATCATAGAAACGCAAATATTAATGGGTGAAAAATATAATAAACATGCTATTATCAACCTCATTGGAAAGATAATGAAGGTATATGTGAATGATATGTTAGTGAAAAGCTTGGAAGAAAAAGATCATGTGGAGTACTTCGATGAAGCCTTCTGAATATTGTATAGGTTCATGATAAAGCTTAACCACCTCAAATGTGCATTTGGAGTTGCCACAGTGAAATTTTAGGCTACATTGTTAACCAAAGGGGGATAGAAGCTAATCCTGAAAAGATCAAAGCACTGGTGAAAATGAGGTCACCCGATAAGCCTAAAGAGGTACAGAGTCTCACTAGGGCGCATAGCGGCCTTGAGTCGCTTTATCTCAAAGGCAATAGATAAGTGTCTTCTTCAAGATTTTAAAAGGAGGAAAGAAATTCTAGTAGACAGAGGAGTGCGAAGTAACCTTACAAGAAATGAAGAAGTACTTAGGAAAGGCTCCACTCATCTTTAAACCCAAGACTGATGAGCCCTTGCAACTATACTTGACAGTAAACACTAACGTTATCAGTTCGTTGCTTGTAAGGGAGTAAGATGATCACCAATTACATGTTTATTATGTGTGAGTAAAGCACTTCTTGCAATATAGACCCGTTATCCAGTTATGAAGAAGCTTACCCTCTCGTTAGTGACTGCTTCCAGAAATTAAGACCATACTTCTAAGCTCATACCATATAAGTACTAACTAACTTCCTACTCAATCAAGTGCTCCAAAAACCTGACGCTTCAGGGATGATGCTAAAGTGGGTAGTAGAGTTTAGTAAGTTCGACATTGTGTTTAAGATAAGAGCTTCAATCAAAGGTCAAGCTTTAGCATATTTCGTGGTAGAGTTCGCCCATATTCCAAAAATGGAAGAAGAAATGGAACCTGTCTAACTTCCCACCTGGAACCTGTTTGTTGATGGGTCATTTGGAGACACAAGATCTAGGGCATGAGGGTCTTAGTCACCCTAGAAAGGCATATGCTTAACTGTGCTATGAGTTCGAAAGCTACCAACAATGTTGTCGAATATGAGACCTTTTAGCTGGCCTCAGATTGGCTATGGAGATGCAAGTAAAGAGGCTAACTATCAACAATGACTTCTAGTTGGTAATAAGCCAGGTTAATGGTAGTTTCTTGGCTAAGGACAACTGACAAGAGAATAGTCGCGTATCTCAAATTGGTAATAGAACTTTTTCCATCTTATGAAAAGTTCGATTTGGCTCAAATCCCGAGTGTAAAAAATGCCTATGTGACTCTCTTCCAAAGCTAGTAAGCAGCAAACATTCTGAATTGCATACTATTATGTCTATAGAATACCTTCTTAGACTCTCCACTTCTACAGGTTAAGAGCTAATATGGGTCATAGATACTTCTCCATGGATGCATCCTATCATAACATTCCTCAAGGATCAAGCGTTATCCTCTGACAGAGGAGATGCAAAAGCTCAGAAGACAATTTGTTCATTTTGCTTTCCAAGATAATGTGCTATACAAACGAGATTTCTCCCTATCCCTACTCCTATACATAGGTGGAGAATATGCCACATATGTGCTCTAAGAAATTCATGAAGGGGTTTGTGCTGGAGAATGGGCTCTGACATAGAAAATATTAAGGTAAGGATACTATTGGCCTGCACTGAAAAATGATACAATACAGTTTGCTAGAAAGTGTGATAAATGTTAGTGCTTCTCGACAATACAAAGACAATCATCCCAGGAACTAAGTGTTGTCTCCAACCTTGACCTTTTGCCAAATGTGAGATTGATGTTATATAACCGACCGCAATGGACACAAGGAATACAAACTGTTAGAGTTTCCTTTACCTAATACTTTGGGTTGAAAGATGGATTGGAAGACATAAAGGGGCATATCTTCATCCAGGAAAGTTTCATTCCACAAAAAATAGGTCCCCATTAACTGTGCCCAAGCATTGGGGACGAGTGCAATCTAAAAACTACTCTAAAGAAAGGATGAAGGGGCAGATAAAGTCCCAACTCCAGAAGAAACTCACTGACAACGATGCATGCCTTAGGAAAACATGCTCAATCGTTAGGAGAGGGTGCTAATAATCCTACCAGGTCGGAAGCAGTTACTTTGGAAGGAAATTTGGCTTTCCCCAACCTACGTCGTAGTCTATACCACTTTCTCTTATGGGCAACACACTTTAACCAGCCCTAATGGCTTGGACAATGTAGGAGGTATTAGTTATTGTGATCCCCATCTCAGCAGCAACTGTGCTAATATCTACGTGCCTCCTAAAAAGTGATGAAGCCATAAAATCTAAAACCAAGAAGTTGAAGATTCTTACGAAGTTTGAACAACAAAATCACTGAAGGAAAATGGTGGGAGTTCGTGAAAGTGGCCGGAAGTAAATTTCAAAAGATTGAAGAGTTAGAATGTTTTGGGAGTGAAAATTTCTTTTTTGCAAAGTAAAGAAACAATGAATCGAAGGATTCTCCTTTATAGGCGGAGGTCATCAGCCTCAGTAATTGGATCTGGATCCTAACCATCCAACCGTTCATTTAAGATTCAATATGAGCCATCCATAGTGTCTGCTGCTTCGCATTCTATGATCTCGACCAGAGCGTTTGAATCACGCGCACTACTGCGTTTGTCTCCCATGCAACAAGCCTACAAATCACGCGTGCTACTGCGTTTGCTCATTAAATGCGGTAATTGTTGCATGCATGAAAAGTTGAACCACTTCAACTATTTCTTTCTTGAAAACATACAAGACAACAAATCATTTTGGTGCAATAATTAAATATGCGTTGTGTTCCTAACCTTACAGAAAACACACATCTCTTCAGAATTGATGCATTACAACATCAGCAAATAGCAGAGGTACACTACCTCAGCCTTAATATGAATAGCTTCGGCAGGGCTTCAGATGTACAAAATCACTTTTGAGCAAACGACCTCAAATAAAAAGAACTCAGCTGGTGCTCCCCAACGTTTTCCAAGAAATCGAAAACTTCAAAATACAGAGCTTCAAATGAAACATTCGATAAATACTTCAAGTAATTCATAAAAGTTCTAATTTCAAAATTTTAATTTTAATATAAATATTTATATTTAGACTTGGGGGACACACCAGCAAAAAAATTAAACTTTTGTTTTTATATAATTGAAATTTATGTATTACATAAATAATCACACATAGATTTGGATGACTATTGTTTTGCTTCGCCACCAAGGCACCTAGCGAAGACAACGTTGTGATCCACATGAAGACATTGATCCACATAAAGACCTTGAGTCAGATTTGATAAAGTCAACAAAGTCTCAATTGGTCAAAGAAAAAAGTCAAAGAAGAAAATGATCCCCTTTGTTCCAAAGCTTTTATTTGGCTCAAGCCCTCACTCATTATTAGCTTTCACTTCCATAACAAACTTTAGATTGAATTTTTTATTATTTTATGTTGATAATATTATAAGACCAATTGAACTACTAAGTTTAACCCTTGTTTGATCCCCATTTTTCAAAATATATTTTTTCCCTTTTCATTTTAAACACATTTTTTTCAATAAAATAATATTACACAAAAATCCAAAATTTTTCCTTATTTTTGAACCACACATTTTCTATCAATTCACTATTTCAAAATACATTCTACATAAAAAAAATAAGGCTCAAATGAGCTCTAAAATCAAGTCTTTTAAAAAATCATATGAAAATTGTTTTGGAAGTAAAAAAAATATTGTATAAAATCAAGTGAGTTTTTTCAAAATACAATACAAAATACAATACAAAAAAATATTGTATAAAATCAAGTGCGTTTTTTCAATTAAATAGTAACATTGTATAAAAAATGAGGGGCATTTGAAATAAATTCCTATAAGCAAATTGAGAGTTCAGTAAAATATGTATTTTCCCATTAGAAATTGATTATGTATGACATTATAATTAAAGTGGTGTAACCACTTTTTAATGAAAATGTCACATATTATGTAAAACTTGACTTTCTTAGCCCCCGTTTGTTTCCACTACTTTCACCCAAAAAAATGTGAAAATTTACTGTTGGAATAGTGGCTAGCTGCAATAGTTGACCATTTCGTGAGTAAGTGGCCCCCACTATTTTGGAAAAAAAATCTCATTTTGTTCCTAAAAGTAGTGGAAACAAACAGGGGCTTAATAAAAATCTTTGGCAAGAAAAGCTTTACGCTACTATATTAAATCTCAATCATGTAAAAAGAAAAAAAAAAAAAAAGATAGTCAGTTAAATAAAATTCAAATGAACTAATGATTCAAAAAGATTAAGTGCCTATTTGAGCTCCTTTTTGTCCAAAATATATTTTAGAATAGTATTTTGTTGGAGAATGTATAGTTAAAAAATAAAGAAATATTTTAAAATTGGGTGTAAATCAGGGACGGACTCTAATACGTAAAAAAAAAAAAAAAAAAAAAAAAAAAAAAAAATACACAAGAAAATTTTTGTTTTACATAAAAATATCTCTACTAAAAAAATTTCAATGCCCCCCTCCCTCCCCCTCCCCCAATATCCGTCCCTGGGTGTAATATTATTTTATTGAAAATTTTGTTATTAAAAATAAGAGAGAGAAAAAAGTATTTTGAAAATAATAGGTAACAAACACGCGCTAAACAATCTTTGTTTCTGTGACATTAAATATGAAAGCATTTTAATTAAATAATAGAACTTTAAAAAAGTGAGGTAAACACCGATTAAAATCTTATACTAGATCTAGGAATGGTTGATTTTTTTTCTACATGTTGTCTTTTTGTGATTATATTTCACTTTTATTAACTAAATATATAAAATAACTTAAGTTTAGAAACACAACACCCTATAAGTTGAAAGTAACATAAATAAAAAAAATAAAATAAAACTGACAATAACAATCAAGACCTCAGAATAAGTCAAGGAGATGATCGATTTTCTTCTCTTATATTAACTAAATATAGAACATAATTTTATTTTAGGAACACAAAAGTGATAGAAATTCAAAAAAGTGACAAAACTTTAAAAAATGGCAAGTTTAATTTAAAACTCACATTTTTGACTAACAATAATATTTTCAAAGTATTCATTGTATATTTTTAATGCATCTTTTCAGTTGAAAAATCTTAACGATGAAAAAAAATAACAAGTCAAGTATGACTATTAGAATTGAATTTAACTATTCGATGTCAATTACGTTTTATATCAATATCATTAAAGCTCTATTTATATCGATTTGGATTATCGCAATCGTATAATTAAATATAAAAACATGATGATAGTTTGAAACTCAGATGTTATACAACGAGAAAAAAATCAGAAAACTAAGGATGACTTGAAGCATGGCTTGCCATTTTGGGACTCGATGCTACCTTTGGGAACATTGATACATCGACTTTCAAGCATCTCGTTATAATGTCATCAACAGTTCCAAAAATGTACAAGGATCCTTGTATTATGGATGCATTTGATTTTTTTTATTAATATAATCGATAAATATACATTAATCCACGTAATAATAATAATAATTAAGGAAGCAATTACGCATGTGCAAGAGCTTAACGACGAGGAAATAATGCTCCACCTCACTGTACCGTATTAAATACGCATGAAAGAAAAGTTAAAGATGCAAATTGTATCAATCACATCAATGGAAAAATTCATTTCTCCTACTTTTACTATACATTATTTCAAAAATAACAAAACAACTTTCACATTTCAAAAATCAGATATTTTGACTTATATATATATAGTAATTAAACCACCTTCACCTCCACCACCCTTATCGCTCTGGTGACTATTCCAGCGATCGCTTCGACGACTACTCCGATTCCGGCGATTATTCTGGTGACCGTTTCGCTGTCGATTTATTCCGACGTTTGCTCCGATTCCGACAATTATTCCAACTCCGGCAAATATTTCTGTGACAACTCTGGTTACAACTTACTTGTTGTTTGGTCACAGCCCATCTCAGGTTTTTGTTGATAGTCACATATTTATTTCAAATGGCCACAACAGAGGTCACATAATACTTTTGCACATGACTCATGATTTTGTTCATAGTCTCATGTTATTTTCAAATGGCCACAACATAGGTCACAAAATATTTTTGTACATGGCTCAAGTTCTTGTTGCTAGTCACATGTTTATTTCAAATGGCCAAAGCAGAGGTCAATAATACTTTTGTACTTGGCTCAGGTTTTTGTTTAGTCACAGCATAGGTCATAGAATATTTTACACATGGCTCAGGTCACAGCACATGGCTCAGGTCATAGCATTGGTCACAGAGATTATACAACACCACCTCACTACCACCACCGTCTTACATGCCCTAACCCTACTCCGTTGCTGCTACCAACAATAACAACACAACACCCACTAACAGTTGGTCACAAGCACTCTTCATCCCATCCCGTGGCCACCGCCGCCACCAATAATAACAACACAACACCCACCAACAGCATCACTATCACCACCGTCAACTAGATTTGAACCCACACCACCGCCACTGCCAGTCGCCTCAATCACCACCACAAAAACTGTCTTCGCCATCGCCAAACCCCCCCCACCACACCCGCAACACACACTACCACCACCACCACCACCATCTCCTCCATCTCCGTTTACATCACCCCACCAAAGAACCCACAAAACCTGGTGACAGCCACCACATCAAATTTCGCAACGAAACATACACACAATTCTACCATTTTGCTATAGCTTTCATCCTCGTTTTCACATCATCATATTCACCAAACTCCAAACCAACAATTTGCATCCCAAAACAATTCAACCTCGCTGTGTTGAATGAAAAAAAAAACAGATCTCAAGGAAAACAGATAATAGAGTTGCGAATTCATTACGTTCACATCTAGGTCACCCACGTATAGTGACGTTACAAACTGGGCGCCTCCGGCAGCCGCCGCATTCACTGCCTGCATCTGAGGATGTATCTGAACCTACGCTGCCATTTCAGTTAGAAGGCGATGGTGCCGACGGGCCAGTGGACGACTCGATCTATGGGTATGGTGGTTGTGCTTTCGATGTCCCCTTCGACGGGCGACGTGATCTGTGGGTATGGTGGCAGCGCGGAGAGAAGCCCCTTCCACGCCGCCAAGAGAGAGAGAAAGATGGGGGAGTGAGAGACGGAGAGAGAGGGACGTGAATTAGCTAGTTAAGGTTGAAAATTAGTTTTTTTTGGGGGGGGGGGGGTGGGTATTAATTTTTATAATATTATTATTAATATTTAATTAAATATAAAAAAAACATGTATATATCTATATATAAAATATCTGATTTTTGAAAATTAAAACTTGACATCTGATTTTTGAACTTGGATCTCCAACATTAAGGAATTGGGTAATTTGTTTTAGCGTCAGGGCCATACCATACTACGCCTTGTTTGCCCATATTATAGTCACGGAAATTTGGGCCTTAAAATTGATCCATAAACACCTTAATTTCTATTCATCTTAACTCCTTCAAATATCAAATCCATGGGAAGAATCATTAATAATACAAGTTGTAAAGATGTTAATTTTTTTTTGTCTCAAGTCAAAAGATATAATTCGGTTCTAATTTGCTAACTTTGATTAGCCAAGTAATTTTTTTCTTTTTTAACAATGATATTGTATTAAGCCTCCGCTTGACCCCCCCCCCCCCCTCCCCGCCCCCCTTGGGGAGAAAATGAGTTTTAGAATAATGATTTTTAGGAGAATGTGTAGATTAAAAATAGATTTTTTTTAAAGTTTACGTACAAAATATTTTATTATGAAAATATGCGATTAAAAATGAGTTTAATGGCAGTCAAACAGGGCTAATTAAATAAAAAACTTGTTTCCCTTTCTTCATGTGAATTATGATGATACATCATACATGTGTATGTGGGTGCACACATGATGAGCTCCCATATGATAAAATTAAAAGGTTTAAAAAATAGAGTAACACCATTTTAGCATTTTTGGTGTTACAAAACATTTTAGACAGTGTTTGATAAAAAAAAAAACAAATTTAGTAAATTTTGATAAAAATTGATGTAATATATGGTTCAGGGTGAAGAAAAATTATGAATTGCAAGAAATATGACAACCTTTTGGCCACACGCTAAGAAACGTGTACCTTTGCAACTTTGACAAACTTTAGATCCCACCTAACATTTATACGTGGAAGATTTAAGTTAGCTGCCAACAAAAGTTTCGAAAATTATAATGATCTTTTTCAATGCTAAGAATTCATGTCGTGCACGAAATGTCGTGTACAAAAACCTGTTCCATTCTTTTGCACCAAAACACGATAGACTGAAAAGAAGGTGTAGGATAGTTCCGATTCACACGAAATGCGTAATAATCTGAACGAGATGGAGTCAAATGGAGAAACACGACTTACAAGAATTGGTGGTGGCTGCTATCAAGGGAACGAGAAAACGAGCTTCCAAATGCCATTGCACTATCCAAAGTACTCTGTATCGGATTACGAGTCGATGCCGGAGTGGAGAATTGATGGGCTTCTGTTGGAATATGGGCTTCCGATAATGGGCAGTGTCGAGCAGAAGAGGAAGTTCGCCATTGGCGCTTTTCTTTGGCCTCATGACAGGCTCTCCCACGGTTAAGATGAAGAATCTGCCTTTCTTGTGAGTCTGGGCATATTCAAATATATGAATGGTGTGGGTATGCGTGCACACGTTCTCGTGTGAGCTAATTTTGTAGCAGTCTCCTTCTCTTATGATCGTCCCCATTTGAATAAAGTGTGGTGTAAGAATAAAGAAAACGAACAAAATATTTGTTGTCCTGCTGTGGAGAATCTCGACTACTCAAGTCAAGTATTGACATTAAAGAGAACACGAATAAGCAGCAGCAGTAGTAGTAGTCGTGGTAGTAGTGGTAGTTACTGTATAATATGGGAGATCAGTAATCCTTTTTTTTTAGTATGCATAAAATTCTCCTCAAATGTCTTGCAATAACAATCAAACATGTGACCAGCTATTTCTAGTCTAATCTTTAGCAAAATTTAAAACTTACAAATCACACTTTTTTTTTTTAGATAATAATCTATCAAAATAATACAAGTCTTTCAATTTTTTTTCCGAAATAATGTATTTAATTCAATGTGACTGATTTCTAAGATTTTTATCTCATTATATATAGTCTAGAAATGCTTGTTTTCAAATTCTTATCTCAACTATATGTGCAGCAGATGCCTAACATTTTTGGTCATATTAATTGAAGATCAAGACAATCTAGCCCTTGCTTGATCGCGCTTTGTGATTTTTAGCATTTTTTCGACTGTTATACAATTTCAAAAGGAAGCAATTACAATTGCTAAATTAAGGAAGCAGCCGCAATTATTGAACAAAATGAAGTTTTCATATTTTTTATATTTGAATTATCGGAAATGCCGTCTTTAGCTTTTCTTCAAAAAATTTTGACAGGGGCATTTTCGATAATTCATTTTGTAAAATGTTGTAAAACGCCCTTTATTTCAACAATTTGCGGCTACGTCCCTGATTCAACAACTGCTTATTTGTTACAATATATAAATGGCAAAAAAAGCTAAAAATTCACACAAAAGCGAGACTAGAGAGGGGCATAGTTGGTTAGATTACTCTAATGTGGCAAATGGGCTGAGTCGCTCATAGACTCGGCTCTATGCATGAATGACTTGGGCTTGAATTGAGCTAGTCATGGGTCAAAGTCGAGCTCAATTTTTTTAACAAGCCAAACTCGCTCCACTTGTGGGTCAGGGCTAGCTCGTTTTTTGACTCATTTATGGGCTTATTTTGTTAACTTCTTTGAAAAAATGAGCCAGCTCATGGGCTCATGGGAGTCTCAGCTTGGCCCATAATGAAGCCTAATTTATGAATACAAGCAGAGCTCATATGTCTAAGGCTCAACCCATTCCCTCCTCTGGATTACTCTATCAAATCTTTAATACTAGAACTTTTAAAACTAATAAAATTGAACAAGAGCTTCTGAACTTGTTAATAAATTAAGAGCACGTTCTCAAGTGTAATTTTTTTAGATTCTTATTGCTGCATATTATAAAGGTTCCAAAGGATATAACTTGTTTTTGGTAGTTCAATATCTTGAACATAATGTACTTAACATTGTTGTATATTTTATATTTTTTTTGCTCATCTTGCTTTTTTAGTCACCCAGTTCCCTAGGGGCTAAGGGCTTTGTCTACTGTCTTGCTCTGAATAGAGTAGGGTCGGCCAACCTGTGATTCTCCAAAAGCCAAAATCTAAAAGGGGAGTTTTGGTTTAAGTGTCGATGCAATTGTATTACTAATTTTCGCATCATGAGTATAGTCTGGACATGTTCAATTTTGCAACACCGAGTTTCCTGTTTCAACAGGCCCTTACCCAATTTTGGCTGTGTTGGGTTTATTTATACCCAATAAATCTAGATAATGATTTAAATAGATGTCACGTAATTTATCGACCCCATAAACTTGGCTAAACCTCGAAACAACCTATGCTATTGGATGACTCAAGTTGTAGTTGAATGGTATGGTAGTCCACTTGGTTTTTGACTTAGTTGGATGGTGATATGAAGGCACATTTATTGGTATGTAAGTAGTAGCCCATTTAATGAGATTTGACCCAAGTTGGTGACCTAAACCAATCCAATATATGTAGGGTTAAAACCCCCAAATAGTCACTGAACTTGTCCAAAAGTTCCCATGAGGTTATTGAACTTCAAAACTGCCTTAAATAGTCGCTGAACTTTGTAAATTGTCCTCATCCATCACTGGCCTCAAAATCAAACGATTTTTGATGACGTGTCAAACAGAGTTAGTGACGTGGCACTTATGTGTACAATTTCTTCGCCACGTAAGCAAAATGTGATGGATCCAAATTCCAAACTCTCTCAAACTGACCGGATTCCACCATAGCCGCCAACCATAACACCTCAAACCACCAATTTTCGGCTGCCTAGACCGCTGGATAGCACCATAGACGGCATCACCCCACTCTCCCAACATCTTCCACCGTACCACCGATCACAAACCCACCAAAATTAGCCAAAAAAATCAAGCCAAAATAGCTTACTCACGCACGCTATCTTTGGCCGAAAACCTAACCTCCGGCGACACCCATGGTTGCGCACCACCATAGTCAGGAAGCTCTCGACCAGACGACCTCAAATATGGCTTCACCTCAACCAAAATAGTGTCCAATCAATCTGCACTAGCCTATGAACCTTCGACAATCGCACCTCCAGTTTTGTCAAATTCGTCTCCTTCAATCCCAGCCCCCAACTTCATTGAACCTACAAATTGGCATCAATCGATCCAACAATAGACCCAAAAGACCTTGGGTATGAATTCAATTGCACCAATTATCCCCCAAATCGCTCCAATTTCTGAATTGGAATTTGCAAATAGCGTGAAACCCGGAGCTGTTCAGACCAAAATTGATGGGTCCCTCATACTTCAATCTACAAATTCACTTGAGGGAATCCATAATCAGGGGCAAATGAACATGGGTATACAAATAATTGATCCAATGCAACCTTCAATCTGGATTAAAGTTTTTGTATGAATACTAGTTCGGGCAAAAAGAAGAAGATTGTCCACCTCATCACGTTTTGATTACTTGGCTAAAAAATTGTACAAACATGTGCCACGTCACTTATTCAGTTTGACACGTCATCAAAAACCGTTTGATTTTGAGGATGTGATGGATGGGGTCAAAATTTACAAAGTTCGGTGACTATTTAGGATAGTTTTGAAGTTCAGTGACCTCATGGGAACTTTTGGACAAGTTCAGTGACTATTAGGGATATTAACCCATATATGTATCCTTTCCATCCATTTTCTTGAATGTGTGTGAGGGGTAAAGCAATAGAGAGGGTGAGGAGAGGCGGCCAGCTCTTAGAGTTGGATGAGTGAGTTTCAACCACTGTTATCTCTTCTTCATGCTAACACCACCACACCACCCTTCTCCTTTGTAGGGTTGAGAAGACTTGTGGCAACCGAAGTAAAGGTGAAGTTTTGGGTCAAACCTTGGTGGTTTTGGTGTTCGTTGTTTGGTGGATTTTTTGAGCCTGGATCTAGATTTTTTGAAGCTTCCGCAACAGGTTGGTTTTCCAATAAGTTGGCCTGATAATGGATGTTTGTTATCACAATGCACAAAATTACACTAGAAAAATTGGTGGTCTTATTAGCACATTACTATCCTTACTCACATTTTTGCAGCTTTTGGTATTTTTAATTTGATTAAAGATTATGCTTGAAGTGGTAATACACATAAAACATTACCATTTCTCTCTGACAACATTCTAATGAAACAAAAGAATATCAAGCCACCTTCTGATTACCTCTTGGTTAAGTAAAGATTCGATTGTAAATCAGAAGAGACTGACCAAACGGGCTGCTCCAATCAAGGAGAGCAGGGCCAAGATTTGCCCTCATCGTGTGTACCACAAGTCCTCCTTGTTGAGAATTAGAAACTTTAATTCTATTTCACCGACAATAATCAATTAGAAAAAATAAATAAAGACATGCAAAATTTATAAAGATTCGACTCAATGTTACACTACGCCCTCCTCCACTGCTATAGCAATGTACTATAACGACAAAAGTTACAAGAATAAGTTGCACACCCAATGTTCTATAATCCTTCACTCTCTCTGCATGATAACAAATAATCCTAATGACGGCTCCACACAACGACAATAATTAGGCTCCATAACTTAACACTTTTCATGCTATACCACACTCTTCTAATGCTGATTGCTTTAATAATATCACATCTAAGGTTCAGATGCTGGAGCACAAACAGCTGCTAATGGTGCTTAGTTGCAGCGTACTGAGGATTTACTTTGGGTGTTGATTACTAATCCTTATGTTACAGCACATATTCCTATAGCCAAAGTGATCGTGTTGCAATAGCAACTATGCTTGTGCTAGCCCTTTCTAGTGTTTCCTCTTTCGGTAGGAAAATATGATCTGACTGATGAGATGTATGTACGTTCTCCCATAGCCTGTTGGCTATGGACACAATCACAGGGAGATAAAAACGAGTCTCCATCGTGTTGCCAAAAGTATAGAAATATAGTATAAAACTGTAGAAAATATTCTATCAAGTTATCTTTTCATATTATGCCACTGTTTGTTTCTAATTAAAATCTGATTTTAATTTCAAGTAAAAGTCAACAATTAATTTTAACTACACATTTTATGGGGTCTACAATTATTCAACCATATATTTCATCAACTTTTAAAATCTACTAAAAAATTGATTTTAATCAACAATAAACATGGACTCTATATTTCAATGAAAATCACTCTCTTTTATAGTGAAGACTCACCCCACAATTAATTCATTTAAAAGATAAGTTACACTCCAACATTAAGATTATTAACATAGTATTAAAACTGAAAATTAAAAGTAAAAACTGAAAATATTAAGTCTATTTTATTTTGAGAGTTTAAAGCTTTTTAAAAAAAATGTTACAACAATCCCTCAAATGTCTAAACTTTCAAAAATAAATAAATATATAATGTATATAGTGACAACGTTATACTGTGCAATATGTGTACATGTTTTTTCAACTTGAACCTCACTTAGTGATAATAATTTCCATGTGAGGGAGCTATAATGGACTGGGCCTTGAATTAGGTCTCTTTGGCCAAACTTCAAATATTCTGCACATGATATCGATTTAGGTTCTAGTTCAGAGCTATAGTGCTATCAATGATCATTTGCTCTAATCTTGATTCTAGTAAGTCTCTGGGGAATAGCCAAATCTCATAGCCACGATTTCAAGGAAATTCTTACATAGGTGGGTTCTTCAAGGGTGCTTGTGACCCACACCTTGCTGGAATTGTTGCATCGGTACTCATTTAGGGTTAAACCCTTCCTAATATCATATTATTATTATCACTATCATCATATGAATGAACACAAATAAATAGTACTTCTAAAAGTCACGCATTACAAGTTATTTCTGCCACATTAAACTTTCTTCATGTGATCTCCAATCACAAAAGTTGGGTTACCGTTAGGGTCTAATAAGTGTGAGATTCAATCACCCACCATCCTGGGCTTTTGGGAGAGATAATTATGTCCCCATCAATTGGTATTAGAGCAGATCCACATCTCAAGTTTGAATCCCGAAAGTGGCAACCCAAGCAAAGTGCCAAATACCAGCTGCCAAGGAAAGGTCGTCAGGGTAATGAGAAGGTCTTCATGGAGTAGGCCACTGTGGATGTTGGATCTGGGGCCGTGGGGTATTGTTAGAGTCTAATAGGTATGGGATTCAATCACCCACAAGCCTGAGCTTTTAGGAGCGATGGTTGGGTCCACATTAGTTACTCCCGGAGGTGACTCTCTTATGAGTTTAAACTCATCCTCCTCAATGATTTATTATGTCCATTACGGACTATGTTTTATTTCATGTATCTCTTGGACAATAATTTGGTACAATCAATTTGCAAAGATTTTATTCCCATATTGCATATGTGCATGTCTACATAGTCTTCTAAAAACTTTCACAAAATATCAATATCACATAGTTAAGTATGATAAGATAAACACATAAAATTTCTGATATTGACATTTAGTAAAAGTGAAACAACGATATTCGACCTAAACTACACTCATCTAAGTTCGTCCTAGTCTAATTAACCAGGAGAGTAGGTATTACTTCATTATTAATCATGGAACTAGGTGTAGCCCAACCATTTACTACATTAAGCCAAATACGTTCATCTAGGAATTTTAAAAATGCTCTCATCCTAGATGGGGTGAATAGGTGTAAATGTAGAATTAAAAATTGTAATTAAGAAGTAATAAGTCACTAATTAATTATCTTTATATAGTTAAGCATACAGTCCAATTACCCTAAGTCTGAATACCGCAGAATATGAAAACAGTAAATGACACGTGGAATGTTCACGGAGAAACCCCAAATGGCTAAAAACTTCGGGCGCTTTGACAGTTAAAATTCATTATAAACGATCGAATTTAGAGTCCGCTAGACAAGGCGATGACACGAACTTTCTGATCTCCTAACTGAAGTTAATACAATCCTCTTAGATTGCGTGTCTCACAACAACTCCTGACTGAGATTTTAGTAGTTCTCCTGGATTGCATGCCATTGGACCAACTCCTTACTGCAATATGAATGCCTATCTGGATTGCACGTTCCTGCACCAACTCTTTGATTGCAATTTCAAAGCCCTCCTGGATTCTCTAACCCTGACTTTGTGGATTTGTCTATCTCATGTGGATTTTTGAAGAACTTCGTGTTCCTCAGTAAGTTTAGTGTTTGGGTTAACTGGAATTGATGTTTTCACTGGCAAAAATAATCAAATCAATGAAAGTTGAAATCTCTCAATGAATTGGAAGATGAAAAGATGAAACTATCAAGTCTCTCTATGTTTCAATCTTAGAAAAAACGTTTTGTGGCATTCTGGAATTTATTGATAGGGTTAGGATTGAATGGGTCAGATAAAAAGCCTTGAAATCGCGATTAAAAAAATTCTCGACTAACTTGTCGTTCAAGCGAAAGCTCAGCAACAGTCGAGCGACATTGTGTCGCTCGAGCGAAGACCTGGCGAGAGGCAGGCAATGTAATTTTTGTTTCTAACGCTCAAGCCAAACCATGGTGACAATCTAGCGAAATTTCGGCGTCGTTTTTCCTTCTTTTCCATTCTCGAACCCTACACCTAATATAACACAAATTTCACTATTTACAACTAACTCATTGACTTTTAAATCATATTAATTTTAGTCTCTTTTGTTCACAGACTTGCCAATTACATCAATACCTAACAAGCTCCCTCTTTGACATTCTGTGACAAAACTACAATTTAAAGTCAAGGTAGTAGTGAAAAATTACAAACTCAATAACGACATAAACTGTCTTGATTGAATTCTGTTTTTCCTTTATCAAAAGTTGTTTCCTACAACAAACAATTCAAATAACCTATGTAAAATGTATGTGAAACAGTAATAAGTATAAAAGCAATTCAAGCACTTAAATCAAGTAGTGCTACGTGTAAAAATGATTTATGCAATTACTAACTCATAACACATTTTTTCAGTTCCATACCATATTCTAAATTAAGACATAATATCAATACAAATCAACATATCAAATCGAAACATTGATACTATAAAATATCAAAACTTAATCGAGCAATTATCATATTATTATGTAATGTCTTTGAGTAAAAAATTTTAAGATACTTTAATACATTTTAATTATACTTCCTATTTTTGTCACAAAATGACAAGAGACCAAAAAATAATATAATAACCAAAAAATGTTGTTGTTTGCATACATAAGTATGAACAATGAACAATATCTCTTCCCACATACATGACTCAAGTAAACAGGGAGTAAATTGTACAAGTGACCTATATGTGTAAAGTGCCACTAATCCTTTGGTAGTAGGACTTCAAACCTTAATTTTGTGAGAAAGGACTTGTGAAACATCACTACCAATAAGGATATACCTCTACGTATGAAAGTCAAACCAGGTAAACCACATTAGAACCTATACATTAAAACTCATTTTGTAAGGATAATTTCTTTTCTTTCCTTGACTTTTAGTATAATTTAATTTCGCTACTTCAATATTTTAAGCTTATAATTATTTTTCACATCTTAAGTACGAACTCTTCTTTATTAAGCGACTAAAATGTCCCATGTACTGAGCTTTAGGTCTGTTAACTCAATTCAGTTGACCCTATGCACCAGATTATGAGAAACCATGCAGGCTTAATTGCTATAGGCAAAAGGGTTTTGTAGAAGAATATAAGATATTGAGCTATTTTTTATCAGGGATAAACTTGAACTTATGTCTAATAAATAAGGTCAATTCTTGTTTAAAATCACCCTACCTACAAGTGACAGCCATCCCAGATCTCACACACGTGGTAGAATCTCACTAACAATACCATAGTGTGTGCAGTGCAAATGGTATATGAAGAGACATATAGTAAGTACTTCATAAATAACCTAAACCAGGAATGGAAACTTGTTACATCTCATTGATTAAACACATGATTGATCACAACCAACAAAATCAAGTACATTGTATATGATGCTGTAAAAACAATGTCCCACATTCTTTTTTCAATTTTCAATTTTTTTATTTTGAATTTAAAGTATGAATGCACCAAGCACACAAAAAAAAAAACCATCAACCACAAAAAATAAGAAAAAAAAATATGCATGAATTTTCTACTTAGAAAACAAATAAACAAATATGATGCATACATAAATCAATGTTACACAATCATAAATCACGAGCATGCACCAAAAATACATAATCATTTAGGTATGCAAATACTCTTACCTTTAAAAGTACCGTGATCTAGTTCAAAATTTTTCAAGTCACTTTTCTTCACCCAAAGTTGCTTAGTGACATGAATATTTTCGGTCATGTGTATCATTAACTTGGTCAATTTACTTACCTAATTAGTAAGGAAGTCAACCTGACCAACATAAACCTGATTCTTATTTCTATTTAAGTTTCGATTTCGATTTCTGTTTAGGAAATGACGACACGTAGGCCTTATATGCTCTAACTCACTATAGTTAAAACATGTAGGGATAAAACTAAAACCAAAGGTATGTGATCATTGATATCTATTCATAGGCTGTCATGTCCTACGTTGTCTAGTAGGCATCTATCCTACATATCTTTTATTCTTAGGTTCAGGGTTAGGCACATGTTTAAGTTGGTCATTACCATGGACAAATGTGGTATTGGACGTACTAACAACAGTATGATCATTTTTATTATATCCTAAACATCCTTTATTACGAACAGGCTTGCCCATTCCTAGAATTTTATCTAGCTTCATAGAACCACTAGAAAAGGCAGGAAGTTGAGACTTAAAATACTCTAGATCGCTTAGAAGGTTTTTAACCTGGATTTCTAAGGTTTATTTTTCAATGTCAGTTCATTTGTTCTTATAAAGGTCTTCTCAATCTCACTAGTGAGATTTCTAACCTGAGTATCTAAAGACTCATTCATGGATTTCAACTCACTCAAGGTTGAGGTAGATTCTTGGATGTACGCTAATAGTTTCTCATTTTTCGACTCAAGTTCCGTGACTCTCGTACTTAAGGCTTTGTTTTTAGTTAGAAATTTAAGACTCTCCTCATGTATCTTATCATAAGCCTCATGAATATCTTCATCACTATCAGAATCTTCCTCATTGCAACTAACGCTCCCAATCTTCTCACTCCCCTTATCAGATTTAGTCTTAACTCTAGACGTGAACTCCATATATTTTTGTTTATCCTCACTGCTAGAGGTATCTCTTTGATCGCTCGAATCCGACTCTTCATCACTCAGAATCACTACTAATGCCTTACCCTTTCATTTTCCTGATTTTCTCTTAAGATTAGGACATTCATTCCTATACTGACCAACAATTTTATTTTTCCTTTTTCAGCATGAACTCAACACTGAATAAAAGTTATTTTCTAAACCTAAGGTCCACACTTGGAGAAAGATGCTCTACAAATTATAAGGAATTGTCATCTTACTTTGTTATTACACCTGTAAAAGATCATTGCAAGGAATATGTGGATATGATTATACTGCTTCAACAGAGCCTCATGTGCCTTGTTCAAACAGGGGACGCCACTTGGCCCCCCTGTTTGAATAACCTTGCTACTTGAACAGGGGCACTAGGCCCCAGCCGATAGGGGGCCGCCACATCACAATAGCTTTTTTGTAAGTTGGCTATCTCACCGTATATTTGTAGTTGAATTTTCAGCTATAACTGAAGCTAATGCTGCTTCAACTATTATTGCAGTATGGAGTCAAGATTGTATGGAAGGATACATTGATAAGACCTTGATGAATACTGTCATGTTCACTCATGTTAATTTTCCTCTACATAAATGCGATGTGTATATCTTCATCCATTCTAGTTATTGGAAATCAAAATTTGGGGCATTGAGTTCACTCAAAAGTCTATTCATAAACTACAATAAGTCGAGTCTAACTAGCTACTCATGTCTTACTGATTAAGAATCACTAATTGACAATAATCATAAAAGGCAAAATTTTTAGGAAAAAAAATTATAATGACATCAAAGCAATGGTGTCCGATTTCTTTAGAAATTTTGGGCAGAACTAACATGAGCTCCTCATAGAAGCTCGTAGCAATAGAAAGGTACTCACACAACCCAATTTGCATATTGGAAATTTTTAAAATTTAGAATTGCATCGTGTTCAATTTCTTGTTAACAAAGTCATCATCAGCCACAATACTATATACATTAATATATTGCAGAAATTTCCAAATCTGCCATAGCTGTTTTTCTAATTATAATTTCTACTATGTAAAATCAAAATCAATCCTTAATTTACTTCTTCAGATCATTTAATGGGAGCAATGAACAAAGAATCATTTTCACCGTCCGACACGTCCTTTTCTTTTTTTTTTTTTTTTTAGTTTTGAATAAAAAATCATGTTTCAGAATTGATTAAATTTTTAAAAAAAGGGCCTTCCAGAATAGGACGGTAGTAGGGAATCCAATACACGATGTATTAACTAAACTTTGAAGATCACAAGAATTGTCTACATACAAATAACTGCAACACAACTTTAGATTGTTGAGAAAAACGAGTAATTTATGTGTAAATTATTGATTAGCATAACAAGTATAAAACATATAATTCATCAATAAACTTACAACTCAATATGACATAAACATAAGAATAGATTTAGAAAGCAAGTTTTAAGGAGTCATGTCAAGGACGATATCCTTAAGTTGTGCTGTCTCTCTTTAGTGTGGGTACTTTCATTATTACACGATTTCAAAATAAAATTCATATAACATCAATAAACATACAACTCAATATAACATAAACATAAGAACATATTTAGAAAGCAAGTTTTAAAGAATCATGTTAAGAACGTTATCCTTAAGTTGTGCTGTCTCTCCTTAGTGCGGGTACTTTTAATACTACACGACTCCAAGATAAAATCCATATGACTCATAGCCAGTTTTCTTTCAATGGGCACGACTATAAGAAGATAAAGAACGAGTCTCTATCGTGTTGCCAAAAGAGTATAATAATGTAGAGAGTATATATTTTCATATTATATGTTTCAATGAAAATTACTCATTTTTATAGTAAAAGTCACCTCCATAATTAATCCATTTAAAAGATAATTTTTACACTCTTAACATTAAGATTATTAACGTAATATTAAAACTGAAAATTTAAGTCTATTTTATTTTGAGAGTTTAAAGCTTTTAAAAAATGTTTAAAAAAATTTAATGTCTATTTTATTAACATAATTTATGAAGACTTGTTTCATGCTTATTGGTATACACTGATCTATATTTTCTCTATGGATGGATGTTTCTATGCTTGTAGGTATCACGATGATGCATTTTTACGCCTAATGTTTTAAGTCCAAAAAGTCTGTAAAGGTCGAGGAATCCAAAGAGTCATAATATGATTATAGCACGTTGTACCATGTTTTATGGGTCATGTAAGACAGTCTAGGGTGCGTCTGTAGCCTAGGGTTAAATCTTTGGATGATGGTCATGAACGAAGAAATTTAGAGTTCTTCAATCCTCTTAAATACAAATATATATCTATTACAAATGGGCAATTCCTTATCCTACATTAGTTTAAGGGGTTAATTCCATTGCACTTAAAAATTGACTCTGTTGGTCAGTCAACTTTGAAAATTGGCATCCCATCCATCATTGTGTAAATGGCTCTTGCAAAATTGGAAGGACTTGATGACGTTGAGCATGAGTCAATATGTATGTGACCGTTTTTTATTCACAAATTGTCCAATGCATATTTGGGTGTTTTTTTAGTGACCGTTGAATGCGTAGTTTTATGATTTATCCAAATGTAGAGCTTTTCGAATTTGAGTTTCACAAACTTTATGAGCTCGATTATTATAATTTCTAATTAATTATAACATGATTTATGTAAAAATCTGATTTACAGTTTCCAAATGCATGCCACGTAAGTCATAGCGTTAAATATCATGTCATCAAATCCTTCCAATTTGTCAGCATCATTTACGAAATGATGGACGAGGTACTAATTTTCAAAGTTAAGTGACTAACGGGTGCAGCTTTAAGTTCAGTGCCCTCGTGAGAACTTTAAGAAAAATTCAATGACCATTTAGGAAATTAATGTAAACAAACTTGTAAACACTTAACTGAATTAGAAAAAGTAACAAACAAAACTTATTAAACAGTTAACTGAATTAGAAGAAGTAACAAATTGCAGTTGACAGAAAATAAAATGGACGTCTTGGAGCCGGGGCATGTGTTCAACACAGTGTTCTTAAAGCAATATTCGCCCCCTCACCGAAGTAACTCGAGCGCTTGCTTCCCAGGATACAGCGGCGTGAACTGCAGATGTGCAGTCGAACTGAAAGAGAGTGCCGAAACGGAATCACCAAGTGACTGGAAGAAGACAGGAATTCGAACAGAAGCAGAGATTTTTTGTGTTTGTTGTGGTGTGTCTGAACTGAAGAGATTGTTCAGTATATATAGGCAATGAGGAGCATTTGCCTCTTAATGCAGTCGTAACTCTGTCATTTTAATTCTGACGTTTTGGAGTTACAAAATAAATGGAAAACAGTTTTCAGATTATGTTTTAAATGGAAAAACTTAAAAAGAAAATAAAATGTGGCTTGCACTTTGTGGCCAATTTTTGACTCATTCGGTCAGACATTCGTGTACGCAGCTCGTGCCCACACAAGTTCAAGACTCGAAGGCTAAGTCGGTCCAAGATTTGCACCCCCCTGCGAGCGCGTAGGCCATGGAGAAGTCTCTATGCATCAAATGGTTACACCTTACAAATTGTTAATCATATATAAATTGGTCCACAAACTCATTTCTATCCTATGTGGGATAACTATTTATGTTTTCCCACATTGCCACATTTCTTTTCTTTTTCCAATGTGGGATGACACTATTTATAGTCCTCATGTATTCTCACTTTTCCATTTCTAACCAATGTGGGATTGTAATTCCTTTTAAGGTTCCTCTTCAAATCCCAACTTTCAATCAATGTGGGATTAATTTCACATACACAAGTGAAAATCTATTTGCCATTCAATATATTTTCCAACAATCCCTCACATGAATGGAAATTAATAGAGACACGGAATACTTGGTGACAAAATTCCACAGTTGAAACCTGCATAGGATAGGTAGGTGTTACCCTTTGAACCTTCTCTTATGAAATTACATTTACTTTACTAGCTGATCAATAGACTTGATGTCTTTGAACTGTTCTGCCTTTTGTGTAAACGATGATGTACTTCACACATGATTCTTCCTAACACAATTCAGTTTTCATGGTTATGTTCGTTTGTGGCCATGAACATATGCCTGGTTTAGTAAGAGTTATTAAGAATTGAGCTTCACAATTCCCTTCGAAGCGGCCCCACTTCTCTCTCACATATGTGATTTCTTAATTAAGAGTAACCCGCATTACTCTGCTCGGATTTTCGATACATAAGAATCATTAAAAGCCAATTGTTTATCCTCTTCCCACGGGCATCACTGTTATTACAAGAATGGACATGAAATAATCCCCATAGTGATACTGTTAAGTATTTACAATTAGGTTTTTTCATTGAACCTAGATCTTGGGATCTCCAGTCAGCTAGGTTGAGTTTCCATTACAATAACTTATTCTTTTATAGGCTTAAGTCACATTCCTCTTGATGACTTTGCAACTAACCTCTATTTAACCCTTTAGTTAGAGGAACCGCAATGTTATCTTTAGACTTTACATAGTTAATAGAGATAACTTCAGTTGAGAGTAACTGTCTTATGGTATTATGTCTATGACGTATGTGTCTAGACTTATCATTGTACATGTTGTTTTGTGCCCTTCCAATTGCAGATTGACTATCACAATGTATGCGAATTGCTGGCATGGGTTTTGACCATATTGGAATATCCTCTAAGAAATTGCGTAGCCATTCAGCCTCTTCACCACATTTATCTAGAGCTATAAACTCAGATTCCATGGTAGATCTCGCAATAACTGTTTGTTTAGAGGATTTTCATGATATGGCTGCACCTCCCAAAGTGAACACAAATCCACTAGTAGACTTTGAGTCTTTAATATTAGATATCCAATTCGCATCAGTATATCCTTCAATAACTGCTAGATATATGGTATAGTGCAGTCCATAATTACGAGTATATCTCAAGTATCTTAGTACTCTTACTATTCATTTCCAGTAGTCAGACCCTGGATTACTAGTATATATACTTAGCTTACTAACTGTGTAAGCTATATCTGGTCTTGTGCAACTCATTAGGTACATAAGACTTCCTATTATTCTAGAGTACTCTACTTGAGAAATACCATCGTCTCTATTTTTCAATAGATATTGACTTGTATCTATCGGTGTTCTAGCCATACCAGTATCATAATTATTGAATTTTTCCAAAATTTTGTCCATATAATGTGACTGACTTAGAACGAGTCCATATGATGTTCTTGAAATTTTAACTCCAATAATCACATCAGCTAAACTCATATCCTTCGTGTCGAATCTTGAATTCAACATATTTTTAGTAGATTTAATCATTTTATCGTTGCTACCAACGATGAGCATGTCATCAACATAAAGACATAAAATGACATAACCATTTCCTATGTCTTTGATGTAAACGCATTTGTCACATTCATTGATTTTAAACCTACTTTCCATCATGACATTGTCAAATTTTTCCCACTGTTTTGGTGCTTGTTTTAAGCCATATAATGACTCTACCAATTTACATACTTGTTTTCTTGTCCTAGTGCAGAAAACCCCTTAAGTTGTTCCATGTAAATTTCTTCTTCTAAATCTCCATTTAGAAAAGCAGTTTTGACATCTATTTGATATACTTCGAGATTGTACAAAGATGCTGACACAACCCGTTCCAAGTCACCCTAATGGACCTGACACGTGTCGTGCGCCGATGGTAGATACCAGCTAAATGCCGGACCCACCACCAAGGCAACTATGACATGTTCTAACTGTAATCCATTTTTATAAAAAATTTGACAGAGTTTCCCCTGTAATATGGACTAAACCACCTGAAACCACAATCAATATACTCAATTCAATACACACAATGCAAAATAGGGCACGCCAGCCCCTCACATCTCAAACTATTTACAATACAATACTTGAAGATCGACATTTACAAATACTTTACAAAATACGTCCCAAATGTACTCAAAATACTCAATATGAAATGAGCCCATGACATGGATACATGAATTACAACTTTAACTTTCTGACAACAAATGCATGTACCCTCAAAAGAAGTATGTACTGAGTAAACTTGACAAAAGGAGTCATACGTAAATAGACAAAATGTGGCTCTACACGGTGGATCGCTAGGCTCTGATGCTGCTCAACTCAGCTACTATCTGATAAGAAAAGAGTTAACAAAATATGTGAAATTTTAACTCAGTGAGTGGATAGTATATAAATAAGAATATATTTCTTCCAGTTATACACACTTCTTGAAAATTATTACTCTTTTGAAATTTTGAGAAAGTCAAAAATCTGATAAAAATCTTAAAAACTGAAACAGGATAGCATCATACAATCTTTCATTCTTACTTCCCAATAAATAACTGTAAACATAATGAATAAAGTTAATTTCATATATACGAAAATATCTAAAACATTTTTGTTGTTCAATGCTATAAGCTGAAAACATTATACTGAAAACTGAATGTTCTGGATTCTATGATCATCAATCCAATAAACTGTAGAAATACTGAACTATCACACCAAAAAGGTACCCCGAATATCTTTACTCATGTATCGATGAACATCGATATACATGGCAAAGCTATTCTATTCTGAAATTCTGTAATTCTTAAATTCTTTAATTCTGAAATTCTGTTCATACGCGCGCAGAGTTATAATCTGGTCATACACTATGGAAACATATTCGCAATAGTGCAGAGCAGGTAAAATCACCATAACTGATCATACACTGTGGAAACACATTCACACCAGTGCAGATTGGGTAAAATAACCATCTGATGTCATACACTGTGGAAACACATTCACATCAGTGCAGACTGTGGTAAAATCACCTGGGTACTTTCTGGTGGTTTTAAAATAACTTTAACATATACTAAAATATGTAATTTGAATATAACATACTAGAAAAAAAAATGATTTCAATAAACCACATTTAACTTTAAAAGAACTAACTATAAAGTCTGTTTAATTCTGAAAATCATGCTATTATACCAAGTATATGGAATACTTAACTTTCTCATATGATATAAATTACATAAATATTTATTTCTGGAAAATAAACTTCCACTCACTCAAAACAAGCTACCGTCTAAGAAGGTCGGTAGGCTTTTCCAATTTCTTCGTCACCACCTGAAATATCATACAAGATAACTAATACAATCAAGATCAAGTCAAGAAACCTCTAATAAGACATGCTATAGTGCTACAACTAAATTTCTCGATACTTGAATAAATGTCTCAAATTATTCCTTTAATCAAGTGGGACCAATTACTCTTTCTAATCCATTTACCAATAACCACTACACCAACATCACCTCCAATCTAAGAATAACGACAATAATTCACTACAATCTAGTGAAACTAGTAACCAACACCACAACCAATTTAACATGCATATAGTTCCATAATCTCATGTTTTCTAGTAAGCATTTCATCAATACAATACTTCCCACTAACAAAACTTATACAAACATCAACTAAAAATCTAGGGTTTGCCCAAAAATTATATTTCTTACCTTAATACCAATGTAGACTAAAAAACCCAGAAATCTCAAGCTCCAATAGTCTCCATTTCTCATAAATCTGAAAATTTTACCACAAATTAAACCTTATAAATTTAACATAATATACCTCTATTCCAAAAAAATATAACGAGAAAACAAGAAAAAATCGAGTTCCAAAATACCCACTTTACCTTCTTCTCCTTTCCTTCTCTTTTTCTTCCTTTTTTCCCCTTTTCTTCCTCTCTATTTCTCGGTTTCTATGTCTCTGTCTCGGTCTCTCCTCACTCTCTGCGTATATGGTGTGTGTGTGTGTATAGGAAGAGTGAGACAATGGCTAAGAAAAGTCTAGATATAGGGTCAATTGCAAAGGAAGTCCATCAACTCTTCAATGTCAAATAAGTAAGTCCACAACTTCCAAAACAATCCATTTAAAAACCTTTTCTTTTCCTACTTTAAAAATAAGTCCCAAACAATTAACTTATTCTCATTTAACTCCATATTTGACTTTGACTTAGACAATTCAACCCTTGACTTTGATTTAAAAGAAATGGGTTATTACAGATGCAATCGCTAATATCATTCAAATGGAAGTTATTCTTATTACCGAGAATAAGTGTAAAAGTAGTCAATGTCTTCTCCTTGCCTATAACCTTTAATTACAAGTCTGGCCTTGTACTTATCAATAGTTCCATCTACTTTTATTTTCCTTTTGAAAATCCATTTGTAGCCTAGTGGTTTGCTTCCCGGGAAAAGATCAATCAGCTCCCATGTATGGTTTTGCAGAATGGAATTTATTTCACTTTTAATGACCTATTTCCATTAAGATCCTTCTGAAGAGTTTACAGCTTCTTTGAAGCTTTGAAGTTCAGTTTCTAACATATAAGTTAGAAAATCAGGACCATAAGACTTTTCTGTGCTTTCTCATTTGCTATATCTTGGTTCAATCTCAACTTTCTCTTCTACTTCTTTGTCTTGACTATTCTCAATCATAGTCTCATATGTCCGTTTAGAAGAGCTTGCTTCTTCTTTGGACTTACATGGAAATACATGTTTAAAGAATGAAGCATTTCTTGATTTCATTATCGTGTTTTTATGTATATCAGAAATTTTAGAATCAAACACAAGAAACCGATAAACACTACTGTTATATGCAATCAACAGTTTTTGGTCATATTTTCACCTTCTTTGGTGTAGGTACAGCCACTTTGGCAAGATATCCCCACACTCGTAAGTATTTGTATGAATGCTTCCTTCCTTTCAATAACTCGTAAGGGTTCTTTTCTTCTTTCTTTCGGGGTACCTTATTTAAAAGGTAATTAGCTGATAACACAACTTCTCCTTAGATGTTCTGAGGTAACCCAGAACTTAATAACATTGCATTAATCATTTCATTCAATGTTCTATTTTTTCGTTCAACAACATCATTTTGTTGGGTGAATAAGGTGCTGTTGTTTCATGTTTAATTCCGTGTTGTGCACAGAATTCAGCAAATGGTGAGTCATATTTACCACATCTATCACTTCTCAACACTTTGATCTTCTTGTTGAGTTGATTTTCAATTTCATTTTTATAAAGAACGAATTTCTCTATAGCTTCGTTTTTACTTTTAAGCAAATACACAAAATAATATTGTGTTGTCATCAATAAAAATAATAAAATATTTGTTGTCTCCCCTTGTTTGTACAGATTTTAAATCACATACATCGGTGTGAATTAAATTAAGAGGTTCAGTTCTTCTTTTAACGGATTGAAATGATGACCTTATCAATTTTGTCTCAACACAAGTTTCACACTTATGTTTATTATCAATTTGGAATGTAGGTATGTAATTTAAGTTAATTAGTCTACGCAAAGTGTCGTAATTAACATGTCCTAGTCGACCATGTCACAAATTGGAAGACTCAAGGAAGTAAACGGAAGAGTTATTCATTTTATTAATTTTTGGCTTAATAGCCATTACATTGAGCTTAAAAAGCTCATCACTAACATAATCCTTTCCTACAAACATTTCAGACTTAGACAATAAATTTGTCTGACTCAAACACTATACGGAAACCACGTTTGTTCAACAACGAGTCGGAAACCAAATTCTTGCGAATCTTCGACACAAAAAGCACGTTGTTTAGAGTCAACTCTTTCCCATATGTCATCTTTAGAACCACCTTTTCATAGCCCTTGATTTCGGAGGTCGCTGAATTTCCCATATACAGCTTCTCCCCATCCGCTGCTTCGAACCCACTAAACATCTCCTAATCGGAGCAAACATGTCGGGTGGCGCCGGTGTTTATCCACCATTCTCTCGGATTTGAACCCACCGGGTTCACTTCAGAAATGACAGCTGCAAGGTTGATGTCAGATACATCTTCAATCACATTTGCTTCTTTTTTCTTCTTCGGCAAACGGCACTCCGTAGATTTGTGACCAATCTTGTCACAATTGAAGAATTTCCCTTGAAACTTCTTCTTGGAAATTCCACCTTTTGGCCCCAACTTGGGCCCTTTGCCACCATATGGCCCAGACTTGTTCTTATTGGTCTTGGAACTTTGACCATGCTCAACAACATTGGCTTTAGCCACAACCAGATTGAACCCTCTTTTAGAACTTTTGTTCTCTTCTTCAATTCGAAGTCTAACAATTAGTTCCTCAACGTTCATTTCCTTTCGCTTGTGCTTTAAGTAGTTTTTGAAATCCTTTCATGCAGGAGGTAGCTTTTCAATTATGCAAGTCACTTGGAAGGATTCACTCACAACCATTCCCTCGGAATGAATTTCATGCAAGATCACTTGTAATTCTTGTACTTAACTGATTACAGATTTGGAGTCCACCATTTTGTATTCCAAAAAGCGACCAACAAGAAACTTCTTGGCTCCGGCATCCTCGATTTTGTACTTTTTATCCAAAGACTCCTATAATTCCTTGATCGTTTTTATTGTGCAGTACACATTGGACAATGAATCAGCTAAACCGTTCATCACATAATTCCGACACGGGAAATCAGAATGCTTCCAAGTATCCACTACACTGATTGCTTGAATGTCTCCTTGACCCTCTTGGAGCACTGGAGCATTTTCAGTCAAGAATCTCGCAAGATTCAAGGTCGTGAGGTAAAACAACATTTTTTGTTGTCACCTCTTGAAATTCGAACCATTGAACTTCTCCGGCTTTTCCCCATGATTAACCGGGACTGTTACAGTTGGACCAGTAGCCAAACATGTCATGAGAGCCACAATCTTAGTTCCACTCAGGCCAGTAGTTAGACTTGGCATATTAGCCACAATCTGTGTTACTGGAGCCACCACTTGAGCCACATCAGAACTTGGCATAGCCCTAGCCTGAGCCACAGGAGGCACAGTTTCATTTGCAGATCCCACATTGCCACATTTCTTTTCTTTTTCCAATGTGGGATGATACTATTTATAATCCACATATATTCCCACTTTTCCATTTCTAACCAATGTGAGATTGTAATCCCTTTTAAGGCTCCTCTTCAAATCCCAACTTTCAATCAATGTGGGATTAATTTCACATACACAAGTGAAAATTTATTTGTCATTCAATATATTTTCCATCAATTAACCCTTAGTGTACGAGGTCTAGAAGTTTGTGATGAAAAGCATCATCAGTCTTTAACACTGTAAAATTATTGATGTTTTTCTAAGCTTTGTTGTCTTTCTTTTAGTTGAATTGTTTCAAATACTTAGACAGAAGCTTTTTGTGTAGGATTCTTGATTCTAAACTTGGATTATATTGTGTTGGCTGGCTATCTTTTGTATTCTTCGAGAGAAGAATGCTTGAAGCTTGAAGAGAGTTCGACAATTTGGACTTTAACAAAAGACGAGTTATGATCGATGAACAAGTCAGAAAGTACGAGTCTAATTCTGAATTATTCAATAATTGGGTGTAAATCTGTGCTTCTAGGCTGCTGCCGTGGGTGTAAATCTGTGCTTCTAGGCAGCTATACTTGTCAATATTAATATTTATGCCCAACAAATCACTTTATTTGAACCGTCAAAACATTCAAATTGCATTAGAAAATAATTTAGCTCGTCTTATAAAGGAAAATTTCATTAAAATACTTACTTGAGATTAAAAAACTGACTCATGTTATATTATTAATTTCTTATCTAAAACAAAGAAAACATTCTAAAGCT
The DNA here is from genome assembly GCA_019097785.1 of Fraxinus excelsior. Classification (NCBI taxonomy): domain Eukaryota; kingdom Viridiplantae; phylum Streptophyta; class Magnoliopsida; order Lamiales; family Oleaceae; genus Fraxinus; species Fraxinus excelsior. Next base: position 33,687,347 of record CM032631.1, on the reverse strand, counting down.
AGGATTAATGAGGAAAATTGCTTGATATAGCTCACATTTATTCTCGCTTTCTAGAAATATCTGAAGACTATGGAAAATATTTAGGATTATCAAAGGGAAAGTTTGAGTCGAGATCCAGCTGACCAAATGGGAAGTCTATACTTTGCACATTGGAGCTACTTCCATGATCCCCCTCCATAAGTGAAGGCAAAAACGAGAAATAGGTAGGCTCGGATGACATAAACGAGGGGGAATAAATGTTAGTTTCCATCATTGCAGCTGAAAAAACATCGTCTGGAGGATTAATTCTTGATGATGATGGAGAAGGGTTGGTGTTAAGTGGCTGAAATGTTTCAAGTTTAGTGTCTAAATCTTTTGTTTGGAAATCCAAGAGGAGTTGTGCCTGGTTTTGCTGAGGATTTTCTGCCATGTTTGGTTCTTGATCTATTGCTGTTTTTGGACTTGTATTTGCCCCTTGGCTGCAAGTGTGCATTCCTTTGTATGCTACTTCCAAAATTGTTGGGTCCTGGTCGGATCTTTGAACTTGCTTCGTAGCCAAACAGCCCTGGGAGTGTCGATGCGTGCATCTATAATAGCCTCTGTCCATAATAGAAAAAGTGAGTCGAATATTGCAAATTTTGTCCCGTAGGATTATGACTAGATTGCAACACAATTAACTGATAATGTAGCAATTTGAATTAGGGGTGTCCAAGAGTCTCGAACCGAACCGAATTTGAACCGAGTGGTTCTTCATAAGTTAAATTTCCGAACGGGTACCCGAATCGAGAACCGATGGGTATGAGTCGGGTCTCAGGTCTAGACCAAGAACCGAAGAACCGAAACTAAATAATTTTTATATTTTTTTATTGAATTAATTAAATTATTTTATTTTTTCGAAATAAATTAACAAATTAATTAAAAAAATCAGATCATTTCATAATTTTAAACTTTGGGCCTCAATTTTTTAATATGAATCACCGACATTTTAATATTAATATCTACTTTTTGGTATTTGTATGCATTGAATTAATGTTATTCGACAGCTAGTTATTTATATATTTTTGAATTGTGCTACGTTAATTTGTAAAAGTTACGAATGAAATGTCATTAGTTATATTTATATAATGTTGCTGTAAATGTTAAAATATTTAATTATGGTATAGAACCGAACGGAATCGATCCGAACGGAACCAAACCCGAATGGTTCCATAATCATATTTGGACCCAACAAGTCCATTTATTAAATACCCGAAAATTTTGGAACTGAGTCGAATCGAACCGAACCAATCCACGAACCGCCCTAATTTGAATATAATGAAAAATAAACAGGAAAAAAGGACAGCCAAGGGGACAAAATTTGGGTAGGTGAGGTAAAATTTCTTTAGAAGACTTTCTAGAAGTAAATTTAGTGAGAAAAATAGTATAACCACTAGTAGTAGTTAGAAGATTCCAAGTAATTAAAGTCGGTCCAAATCTTCTTAATTTGACTAGTTGACCGATCATTTTTATAGAAATGAGATGGAGATAGTTGACCATTATTTGATCAATTCTTGCACCTTCAGAACTTTCTATGAATCCAACATCTTATTTCGATTCCAATTTAAGAAATATAAAGATACTTGTACAGGGTCACTTGAGTAGGCCCCCAATAATCAACCCCTAACCTATCACAGGAGCCCCTGACATTACCACATGATTCATTTATGAATATTGTACGAGTGTCTAAAGCAATTGAAAGTCAAAAAGAGACTTCAATATGATGACAATGAATATGTTTAGGGTGAGTTTGATATTATTTGCACTTTTATTTGAGGTTAGACCGATGCCTCCTTCTAAGGAAATAAATGGATTCTTTCTTTAATTAATAAATTAAACTTTCAAAAAGATGTGGGTGCACGATTAATATATTGTGTAGAGGCACGACCAAATCATCTAGAAAATTTTGTACCTCGGATGATTGGCTCCTAGGATGTATTTCTGTCCGTACTTCCTCCAACTGTAGCCATCACCATGTCCTTCTACTCCGGTCCCCGGATCTACTTGAACTTTCTGGGTCCACCTAGGCATTGCCTTTCTGTAAGGTTGCAACATAAACATCAATTAACCTTTAAAATACCCGTTAAAAAAGTATTCTTTTGATAAGTCGTACGTACGTAATAAGGTTGAACTAACCTTTTCTTAGAACCCTCTTTGGTGTCGTGATCCTTAGATTCGTGATCAGAACCATCGCTACGAGGACTGCCACTGAGGGACCTCGGAGAGTCCAAGGTTCCAATCCTTAACCCTCCCTGTTGTGTCTCCCCAGACATGCCACCATATTTCAGAATAGACAACGCTTGATCATAGGAATTAAGAATCTTGTCGATTAAAACATCACGAGTTTTATGGGAAGAAGATGAGACGTTAAGATGAATTTGCAGCTGTTTTGCCAACTCCCTCCCTTCTGTTAGCTCATTCAGCAGACTTTTCATGTCGATATTCTCCATTTCATAAACCACAAAAAGGAAAATATATAACTGGAACTATTTTTTTGCTCAAGTAGAAATGGCACTACATGCTTAATTAATTGTGTTTTACATTGTTATGTTCTTGTTAAGGTAGTTAGTTATATACTAGGAAGTCTTTGTTTGAATGGTGAAAATCTGGGGAAAGAGCCGAGATGAGAAGTTTGACTGAGAAAATTCAAAAGATTTCCTCTTTATTCTTTATGCAAGACCGGTCTTTGGTCATATTAATTTTAAAGAAGTCAGTATCTTGACTTGTTCAACAATCCCCAAACCCACCCTGGAAAAAAAAAAAAAAAAAAGGAAAAAAAGAAAATAATCATAAGGGTATATTTTCCTAACTGTATTCCGACATCATAGTATTTGCCCTAAAATAGATGACTCATTTAATACATTTCAATCAGAATATGACACAACAACACAACATAAATATTTGTTCGTCAAAACAACTTTTTTCATAAAAATGCCATTGAGGTGGACAATTAATGCCATACGTGAGTCGCATAAGCATAGTGAGTCAATTAACGTTAGTGTTCGTTTGAACTCACATAGCATGTTTCAATTAATTTCAATGTTTAATTATGTATAATAAAAAATAGCGACGAAAAAAAAAAATCTAACAAAATAAATTATAATATCTACTTGTTTTAATTTGTGTATAAAAATTATATTTGAAGAATACTAAGTATAATCATGTAATATAGAAAATTGATTATATTATCGTTTACGTAGCAAAGACCAAAGAATTTTCAACCTAGTTCCGCGTTACTAACACTCTTGCATACTAAATCAAAACAATATTAATTACTAACATTTAATTTAATCTCATGACTTCAAGTTGACTTTGGCATCGGCTAGACCCTTAACGTACGTTGATGTTCATAGTCTTGGTAGACCAAATCAAATACACTAACTATTTTGACTGAGTTTATTGAAAATATGCATTAAATATTTCTAGTTAATTTGATTATTTGTCACGTACATTAATTTTAGTAATTAATTATATAACATAATTACCAATTCATCCAAATACTACGCCCGCGCTTCCTATCATGTATTGAGAAATTGAGCTATAGACCAGGGTGGCCAAGATGCATTTCATTAAGTAATATCACCACGAATGACTGACGAGAAAATTCGAGGAATATAATTTTGTAGGCTGGGAAAGCTTGGCAATAAGTCGAACATGTTGGAAAATTCTAACATAATTGGGGTCACACGTAACATATTAAAATGTGTGGTGCTATTATTTAAAGTTTATTAGTCAATTAGAGTGATCTACTAAAGATGAAGTATCATGAAATTAAAGTGTAGAGACCAGATATTTGTTTCAAATTAATGAGGGGTTGATTTGAATCAAATAAAAGATAATGACCATTCATTATCTTATTCCTATTAGAGTGGTCATGGTCCCCAATTGTTGGGGTTCTTCAAACTTCTCTATATCACCATCAATGGAGAGCAAATTTGATAAGGAGATCACCAATCAATTAGAAGATCATAACCAATTCCGTCGAAATATCAGACATCTATGGATCTATGGTTTAAGGTACGCTTCCATTTTCATTTTTGATATTCTCATTAATTTCAATATGGATGATTACAAGGTTGGTTATTGATTGTTTTGGATCGATAATCCTTAATATATTTTCTATCAGAACAAAAACACGCATTAGATTTCAAATTGAGTGTTGGTTGACGCTCTCCTTAAGATAATATTTGCCCTTAACCTATTGAGTGTACAAGGGAATCAAATTAACCTCCAGAATACAATGGAATGCTTCGAAAGCGTTCGTCGGTGTTTATGCATTTTACGATGTCAAATGGAACCCCAAAAGATACATATATAATAGTGTATGAGAATCTTTATAATCTGGTTGTACAATATTCATAGAGCACAAAATACGATTTGGAAGTGAAAATGTAAATGCAAGAGTTTTAACAAGAAGAAGAACTGTAGAGGAAGAAGAAAGTAAATAAATGTACCTACAATCAAAGATTTATTAATTAATTTATAGTTTGGTAATATACCTCATTCCAAAAGTTACCACGCTTCACATCGATATTAATAATTCGAATTTGAAATTACATAAACTGATAAGAGAAAATAAGTGAAAAAAAAAATGTTTAGAATCATGAACATACGCCATGGTGTCTGTTGTCACATGGCTGTTTCGTATTCCCTACGATGGCACTGAAATTTCCAGTCACCAACCAGCTAATACACATTTTTACACTTTCGATAATGAAAACTCACGAATTTTGACTAAGTATAAAGCAGAAGATCGAATTTTAAAAGCAATACAAAAACAAAATTTTCATGAGAATTGTCCCAACTTTTTTTCTCAACCAAAATAAAGAAAAACATATAAAAAATACTTGTTCAGTCAATCAAATTCATTTTCACTATCTGCCTCTCTACGAAAATGAAGTACACCACACTTGGAATTAATAAGGAAACTACCATTCCCGGACTGTAGTTTCCTCCCCAAACTGCTAGGATTCAGAGATTTTCATCCCCACTTGGCCAATAACTGTCACCCTTTCAAACACAAGGCATAACTACTTGTAACCGTCATCACATGCTACCCTCATGCCTGTTTTGATCACTGAATTCGTCGATTCAAGTCTCTGAACAGCAAGGTCTCAATAATGTCAAACACTTGCTTATTGAAGAATAATGGAGAAAACATCGGAGTTGAAGAATAAAAGAACCAAGGTTGCAACAATAATTCACGAACTTGAAGACAAGAAATCAAACTTGATAAATTCCACCAAAGACTTGATCATGATACAGTTGCCCTCAAACAATATTTGCCCCCTCTAGGAATGATTTAATGCTTGAAGGGTTGATGGCAAATGGTTTGCAACATTTAAACAAGTCTTACAAGGATTAATACTCAAGCAATTAAGTATAATCCTTGAAAATTCAAGAATACAAAAGAACTTTGAATATGAAAAGGAAAATATGTATATTTGGAATGAAATTCTCTCTCAAAATTGGGGCTATAGTTTTTGTATGATTTCTAATTGTTTAAGTTGATCACAAACCACTTATTTATAGCCTAAAAATAATGCTACACGAAGTGGTGCAAAAAACTCTCCAAAAGTCATCAAATTTAAATACCAATTGAGCAAAAACCGGCCTCCAACAGCCGGATTTTAACCCCATGCGCTCGCATGGGCTTACTCCATGCGACCGCGTGGAGTATTTCAGACAAGGACAAAACGTCCCTGTATATGGCCATGCGGTTGCATGGGCCATTGCCCAATAATGGCCCATGCGACCGAATGGTTCAATTTTTTTTTTCTTATTCTTGTTTCTTCATTCCAACATCTTATTTGTTTTGAACAACAATCATTTTCCAACAATCCCCCACTTGTTCAAAATCAAATAAAATCTCATATTCAAAATTATACGATATTTATGTATAAAGATTAGATATCTTTCGATTTGAATCAACTATAGTGTAATTCAAATAAAGTAAAATCGGAATCAAATGTAGCATGAAACTTTAAACCATTGTTCCAAATGACAATACCGGTTCGAACACATACACGAGCATCACGTGTTCTCAAATTTCTCAAACTCGCTGAGCTCTATTATGGCCTTGAACTAATCCTTTTTTCAATAAGTTTTTAAGAAAGAAACTCTATCTCTTTATTGAGGCGGCACCACCTCGAAGTTTATTTAGGTAAAGTTCTTTCAGTATCTTGTTACTTTTAAGATACTTGTAATTTATACTGAACTTTATTAAGAGTTGAAAACTCATTACTCACTTCAGTAACAACCAATATTATAACTAGGATAGGGTTATTGTGAATATCAATAATGCTGAACTATGTACATATCGAATGATTTGTTATTACCTTTTGAGCCCATGGAATACTTTTTAAGTAAAGACGGGTAGATTGCCATCATTGGTGGACCTTTTTAGTTTAAGAGTTTTAACCACATTCTACTCGTAGTAGTATTTACTAAATCTCTATTTATAGGTTTAGTTAGAGGATCCGCCAAATTTTCAATTGATTTTACATAATTTAGGGAAATTATTTCACTCTTGATTAATTTCCTTATGTAATTGTATCTTAGACTCATATGTCTAGACTTTCCATTGTATACTTCAGTGTATGCTTTTGCTAACGTGGCTTGACTATCACACATGATAGGTATAGAAGATGTTATCTTCGGTCCCAAAGGTATCTCATATAAGAGATCCTTAAGCCACTCAGCCTCTTTTCCAATTTTTGATAGTGCAACAAGTTCGGATTCCATAGTTGAGTGTGTTATACATATCCGTTTCTTTGATTTTCAAGAAATAGCCCCACCACCAAGTGTAAACACCAAACTTGAAGTGGATTTACTTTCACCCATACTAGATTTAGTATATTGTAGACCTAAATTCTTGGTTTTCTTTAAATATCCAAGAACTCTTCCAATGGCCTTCCAATGGTCATTGCTCGGATTACTAGTAAACCTACTAAGTTTACTAATTGTAAATGTTATATCCGGTCTCGTGCATTGAACAACATATATGAGACTCCCAATGGCACTTGCGTATTCTAGTTGTGCAATTTCTCTTCCATTATTTTTCATAAACTTTGAACTTGGATCAAGTAGGATACTACAATATTTTATGTTCAAATGTTTGAACATATCTATCGCACTCTCTATATAGTGTGATTGACTCAAATAATAACCCCCACTATTTTTTGTAACTTTAATACCTAAAATAGTATCTATTTTTCTAGGATCCTTCATCTTAAAAATGGAAGATATAAATCTCTTCGTTTCTTTTATCTCATCTATGTGATTACTCATAATCAACATACAAACAAATAAAAATCACGTAATTTTCACATATTTTAGAATATAAACATTTATCTACACTATTATATTTAAAGCCAAATGATATTATCGCTAAGTCAAACTTCTCATGCCCTTTCTTAGGTGCTTGCTTCAAACCGTATAATAATTTTACTAACTTACACACATTTTGTTCATTTTCAGGTAGAACGAACCCTTCAGATTGTTCCATATAGACCTCCACATCGAGATCTCCATTCAAGAATGTTGTCTTGACATCCATTTGATGAACATGCAAGTCATATATCAAAACTAGAGCAAATAATATTCTAATAGATATTATTCTAGCTACCGGTACATATGTGTCAAAATAATTTATTCCTTCCTTTTGTCGATAACCTTTGACTATTAGTCTAGCCTTAAAGGTATTAAGAGAACCATTAATGTTATATTTTCTCCTAAACGCCCATTTACATCCTATATGTTTAGATCCGGGTGGCAAATCAACAAGCTCCCAAATATTATTTGACACTATCAAATCCATTTCGTCTTTAATAGCATCTTTTCAAAAGATGCTATCACGTGAAGCCATAACTTCTTTATAAGTTTTAGAGTCGATTTCCACTTGTAAAATAAAAGGATTATTCTTACAACATTCATACCATTTTCTTCTACCAAGTAAAAGAAAATACATTGAGAATCAATCTCATCCGATCACAAGGACTTCACAATTCGAGTTCTTTTACTTCTTCGTGGTTCACTAGATTCATTAACATCTTTAGAAGATATTTTATCTCGTGTTCCACTTGAGTTAGGGATATCATTGTGAATTTCCCTCAATTCATTATCCGAAGATAATGAATTCTCAAAGAACTCTATATCATTTGATTCGATAATCACATTAGTTTCTAAGTTCAATAACCTGTAAGATTTGCTATTATTATCATATCCTACAAAAGCACATTTAATACCTCTTGGACCCAACTTGATCCGATTAGGATTCAAGTTCTTACAATAAGCAAGACACCCCCACACTTTGAAATAACCAATGTTCGATTTTCTTTCTTTCCACAATTCGTAAGGTAAAACCTTAGTATTTTTAGAAGGAACCATATTTGATATCCTACACGCACTCAACAACGCTTCACCCCATAAATTAAATGGAAACTTAGCATATATTAACATAGTATTAATCATATTAACTAAAGATCTATTTTTTCTTTTAGCCAAACAATTTTGTTCAGGTGTCCTAGGTGCAGAACATTGATGAATTATGTCATATTGTTCACAAAATGAATTAAAATTACTAGAAAAGTACTTACCTCCTCTATCATTTCTTAGAGTTTTTATTTTCTTACTTAAGTGATTTCCTACTTCATTTTTATATGCTTTAAACATATCAAAAGCTTCATGTTTATGCTTATTCAAATAAACATATGTATATCTAGAGTAGTCATCAATAAAAGTAATAAAATATCTATTACCATCTCTAGTCAACATTCCATTTAGTTCACATATATCGGTATGAATCAATTCTAATATATTAGAAGTCCTATTAACACTCTGATAAGACTTCTTAATCATTTTAGATTCAATACATGTCTTACATTTATAAACATCATTTTCATTATATGAAATCATGTCACATTTCAACATATGTTTCATAGTACTTTTACCTATATGACATAATCTAGCATGTCATAATGAAAATGAATCAACAACAATATAAGCAAAATCAACTTTATTATTTAAAGACTTGTCAATAGTACAAAGTTTGACCATTCTTTCATTAGAATAGTATTTACCAACAAATTTCTTATTTAGGGATAGTACAAGTTTACCGAGTTCATAAACACAATTTATGTCCAGTTTTCCTAAGAAATTTTCACTAACGAAGTTCCTATTTATATCAGGAACATGTAATACATTTGTTAAGGTAACCGTCTTGCCGGAAGTGAAGATGATATCCAAGTTTCCTTTTCCATATACCTTGGATCTGACCTCATTGCCCATTTGAATATCTTGTTCTCCATCGATTAGAAAATAAGTCTTAAATAATGACTTATCATATGATACATGTACAGTTGCACATGTATCATACCACCACCCGAGAACCTTTCCCTTGATTGCGTTGATTTCACTAACGGTAGCTACAATATTGTCTTCTTTGATGGAGTTCACTTTCCTTCGGTGTTGTTATTTTTTCAGTATCGATATTCCTTTGCATAATGTCCAGATTTCCTACATACAAAACAAATACCTTTGGTCTTCTTCTTGGAATAGTTGAAGTTTCTTGAAGGCTTTCTCTTGTTGGCTTTAGTAGACAGCTCGAGCTTCTCCACGGCATTGGCTTTAGATGTGCCTTCATAAGAATTATCATTCTTATCTCTTGCCCTCGATTCCTCTTTAATTCAAAAATGTTTTTGCAATTGTTCCAAAGAGTAGTCTTCGGAACTATGCATGATTTTCTTCCGCTATCATTTCCAAGTTCCGGGAATAGCAATTATAGCCCCCACTTGGAAAGTTTCCAGAATATCAATCTTTACCGCCTTCAACTTGTTCACAAGTACTTGCAATTCATGGATTTGGGGAAGTAGGATAATATTCTTAAGAAACTTGAAATCAAAATACCTTGAAATTAGAAATTTCTTTGTTCCCTCTTCTTCGACTTTGTATTTATTTTTCAAAGCATTCCAGATTTCCTTTGCCGATAAAGTGTTGGTGTAGAGATCATATAGCCGATCTGATAAAGCATTTAGGATATGACAGAGGCATATAAGTTCATCTTCTTGGCGTTTTTGTCTTTCAATCCTTACCGCATCTGTTTCTCCATTTGTAGGTTCCAGTAATGGTGCTAATTCCGGATCAGGTATGTAGAATATTTTCAATGTTGTAAGTAGAAACTTTAGGTTGTCTTGACATCTTGTGAAACTCATACCATCAAAGCGATCCAACCGTACAAGGTCTTAGTTCATCAATTTGGTTGTAGCCATCGTGCTTTCTTTCTCCATTTATGAAATATTGTTTGAGATTGTTGAAGAATAATGGAGAAAACAACGGAGTTGAAGAATAAACGAACCAAGGCTGCAGTAACAATTCACGAACTTGAAGACAAAAAATTAAACTTGATAAATTTCATCAAAGACTTGATCACGATTCCGTTATCCTCAAATAATATTTACCCCCTCTAGGAATAATTTAATGCTTGAGGGTTTATGGCAAATGATTTGCAGGATTTGAACAAGTCTTACAAGGATTAATACTCAAGCAATTAAGTATAATCCTTAAAAACTCAAGAACACAAAAGAACTTTGAATATGAAAAGGAAAATATGTATATTTGGAATGAAATTTTCTTTCAAAACTGGGGCTACAATTTTTGTATGATTTCTAATTGTTTAAGTTGATCACAAACCACTTATTTATAGCTTAGAAACCATGCTACACGAAGTGGTGAAAAGAATTCTCCTTAAATTCCAAATGGGCAAAAACTGGCCTCCAACAGCCGGATTTTAACCTCATGCGATCGCATGAGCTTACTCCATACGACCGCATGGAGTATTTCATACAGGGACAAAAAGTCTCTGTATAGGGCCATGCAGTCGTAACCGCATGGTTCAATATTTTTATTATTTCTTTATTCCCATTTCTTCATTCCAACATCTTATTTGTTTTGAACAACAATCATTTTTTAACATTGCCTGCATCAACCCATCGATTATTTCCAAATTAGGCCTTAGTCCCCTAATACCCGTCGTGTGATGCGGCCATCAAGTAAATTTGACATTGTCATGCCTCTGTTACTCCTTGCATCACATTTCCAACACGATATCTTGCTTCATTCTTTCCTAAATCTGTGCATTGCCCGGATATTTCACACGCCTTTGGTCTTGACAAGGCATCAGTCAAGACATTACCCGTGCCATTGCCATTTTCTCAGTAAGGGTCTTCATAAACATTCTCCATCGGTAGAACTCGACGTCTTCATCGAGACCTACAAAATATCTCTGTATTTTCCAACACTTGTCAAAGAATTCTCACGGTTTCCTTGACTTTACCTTCGTTTGATGCCCACATGTTAGGTGCTCAATCCAACCTACTTTGCATTATCTCCACACAAATTTCTCATGAAATTCTCAACGTTTTCTGCAGTTTGGAACACTCCACATCCATAGTTTTCACAAGTTCTAGAATACTCCACATCACAGCAGTTACCGAAGTTTGTTTCTACATTCACCGCTTTCCCGATCGAATTCTTGCTACCAGCAACAAAAACATGCATTTTGTCACTCTGCAATAATCTGTAGCGAAATCACCCCGATCTAGTGCTAATTATTTGACATCACATTTCAAGTATATAAAATATGAAACAAGAATTTGATAAAGCAAGAATTGAGAGAGAAAGATAATTGTATTGGACTTTCTTAATCAATGAAATGTACAATATCACCAGAATATATACACAGAATTTACACAATTCTAGAAGGATTATTCACATGCTAAGAAACGGATTTTACAACAAATTCCTACCAAAGTTCCTAACAATCTTCTTCTAGAGTCTTCTCCATTCAGTTAGCTTGCGGTCCTGCTGCTGCTGATTCCTTCCACTGCTACTGATGCCTTCTACCTGGTTGTTGACTCACTTCTTGATGGCTGCCTTGTAGCAGCATCTTGATTATTTTCTAATATCCTCCCGCAAGATAGAGATTATATATCCATTACTCCCATCTTGAACAGACATGAATAAAAGGTTTGAGAACTTAAGGATTTGGTCAAAATATCTGCAACTTGGTCCTTGCTAGGAACATGTTTGGTAACAATGTATCCCTCTTGGATTTTATCACGTATTAAGTGACAATCTATTCTATATGTTTGGTTCTTTCGTGGAAAATGGGATTAGTTGCAATGTAGATGGCTGACTTGTTATCACAATATAGAAAGGCTGATTGAGGATAATGAATCTTCAAATCTTCCAACAGATACCTGAACTATGTAAGCTCACAACACAAATTGGTCATTGCTCGGTATTCTGCCTCTGAAGACGATCTTGAAACTACCTACTGTTTCTTCGACTTCCAGGATACTAGTGAACTTCCAATTAATATGTAATATCTTGTGAATGAACGCCTAGTGTTGGGACAGGCTCCCCAATCTGAGTTAACCTCACAATTATATTTGAGAATCTGCAGGATAGAAAATTCCTTGGCCTGGTGCCCTTTTAATGTACCTTAAGACTTTATGTATTGCTTGCAAATGTGGAATACAGGGGCAATCCATAAATTGACTTAGTAATTGAACTGAATAAGATATGTCAAGCCTAGTTATCGTTAGGTACAAATGTCTGTCGATTAATCTTCTATAAATAGCTGGTTCAGGAAGTAATTCTCCTTCTTTTCATCAGTTTTAAATTTTGATCTAATGGTACTCTTGCTGGTGTTGATCCAATAGTTCCTAAATCTCTCAAAATGTCAAGGGCATACTTCCTTTGACACACATAAATCCCTTTTGCAGATCTCGCAACTTCTATCCCAAGAAAATACTTGAGCTCTCCTAGATCCTTGGTTTTAAATTTGTCATGAAATAAAGCCTTGAGATGATCAATCATACTAATACAATTCCCAGCCACTATTATGTCATCTACATGAACTAATACGGCAGGAAAGAGAGGTCCATTACTCGTGGTAAAAAGGCGATAATCTGAATTTGATTGAACATATCCCTGCTCAATAATGAATTTAGAAAGCTTGGCATACAATTGGCGTGATGCTTGCTTCAATCCATACAAGCTCTTCTTGAGCTTGCAGACTTTCCCTTTGGCGTTTGCTTTATAGCAGCCTGGTGGAACTTCCATGAACACTTCATCTTCCAGTTCTCCATGCAAGAAAGTGTTGTTAACGTCGAATTGAAAGAGATTTCATCTTATTATAGCTGCAAGTGCTAACAAGGTTCGAACTGTGACTAATTTAGCAACTGGTGAGAATGTCTCGTGGTAATCAGGTCCCTCTTGTTGCGTGTAGCCCTTGGCTACTAGCCTTACTTTGAACCTTTCTATGCTACCATCTACCTTATATTTTACTTTGTAGACCCACCTGCATCCTATTGCCTCCTTACTAGGACGAAGATTAACCAAGACCCAATTGTTATTGAGTTCAAGAGCTTTAATTACATTTCTCATGGCCCCACACCATTCTGATGAGTCTTTGGCTTCCTGGTAATTCTTAAGCTCATTTTGAGAAGTGACAGAAACAACGAAAGTTTTGATGAATTTGATAATTTTTCAAATGAAAGGTAGCCATTGAGAGGATAGTAATTACATGATTCCTTCAGCTTGTTGGACTCTTGGAATAGATGAAGTGCAGTGGCTTGATGACATTTGAAATCTTGGAGATGTGCTGGTGTGTTTCTAATTCTGGTTGACTTTCAAGGTAAATGAGTGGGAGTGATATCTGATGAGGGTTCAAAGTTACCAAGATCAAAAGTATCAGGATCAGTTATGGCATGAGTTTCATCATTGGAATTTTGTTCAAACTCTTCCATAGGTTGGATAACTAAGGAGTTTATCCCTATTGAGTCACTTGATTATGCTGTAACATCTTCATTTTAAGGAATGAAATCTCGAACAGAATTGGTATTGGTTTGTAGTGGTTTAGTGGATTCATCTTTGAATGGAAAAACATTTTCATAGAACAAAACATTTATTGAGACAAAGACCTTTTTGGTTTCAAGATCCAACTTAGTGTATCCTTTGATTCCAAAAGGGTAACCTATGAACACACATTTTTTAGCTCTAGGGTCGAATTTGTGTCTCCCATTAACAATGGTAGTGGCAAAGGCAAGACAATGAAAAATTTTTAAATGTCTATATGACGGGTTTTTATTGAATAGAATTTGATAAGGACTCTTTCTTTCCAGGATAGAGGAGGAAATCCTATTGATCAGGTGTACTGCAGTTAAGATGCAATGGTTCCAATACCTCAATGGAATTCCATTTTGGATCTGAGGGTCCTAACTGTATTGAGGATATGTTGGTGCTTTCTTTCTATGACGGCATTTTGTTGAGAAGTCTCAACACAAGTTTTATGATGAATGATGCCTCTTTTGAGATAGAATTCTCTCATATTAAATTCCTCCCCTCTGCGTTATCCGTCCTAATTATCTTTACTTTGGTGTCAAATTTCCTTTCAGCCATGGCACAAAAATTTTGTAGTGCAGCAGTAGCATCAGACTTTAGTTTTAAAGTATATACCCAGATGCATCTACTAAAATCATCTACGATGGTCAAAAAGTACCTGGAACCATCACTTCCAATCTCATTGCAGGGCCCCCAAATGTCACAGTGTAAAAGTTCAAAACACCTTTCAGATTTGTGAGTGCTGGTGGGAAATGGCAATTTGTGTAACTTAGATAATGGGCATATAGAACGTGGTTTCTTATTAACAATTTTTGAGAATTGAACATCACCGGCAATATTCTGAACAAAATAGGAGGTGTGTCCTAATCTATAATGCCAAACATCAAAATCACTAGTGACAGCTGAAATAGAAGCATGGTTGATGATCTACCTGTTTAGTTTATTTTGGAAATCAGTTAAGGAAAATGTAGGAAGCTCTCCAAGCTTCATATGATATAATCCTTCATTCACTTCACCTATGCCAATCGTCTTCCAAGCTGCAAGGTTATAGCAACAATTGGAAAAAAAATCAGACAACAATTTAATGTTTGAGATAATTTCTTTGCAGAGATAAGGTTGAATGAAAAATTAGGTACACATAGAACATCTTGTAGTATTAAAATGTCTGATATTTTTACAGTTCCTTTGTGAGTGACAGGAACCGTGTTACCATTAGACGATGAAATGGAATGATTAACTTCTGCATGACTAAATGAAAAAGAATAGGCTGAACAAATCATGTGATCTATTGCCCCTATATCTATGGTCCATGGTGCTTTTGTAATGTTAATGTGTTTTGATTTGGCACAAAGAGAAATACCAGACAATTGGTGTATGTTTTCATCAGTAGAAGTGGAAGTAAAAACACTCTTAGCATTGTTAGCTGAGTGAATTTGGTTTTGGGAAGTGCCAATAGGTTTGAGGAGTGCCATGAGTTGTGAAATTTGCTCTTGAGTTAATTCTACTTGGGTTTTGTTCCCTTCCACCTGGTGTGCAACACATGAGGATGTGATGGCTTGATTTGCTGAACTCCTTTCCTTCACATTAAGCTTGTGGCTTGGGGGATAGCCATGAAGTTTAAACTATTTCTCCATCAGATGACCAGGCATTTGGCAATAACTACGAACAGGTTTGTCTGGGTTGGCTTTGAAGCACCTGTCAAGAGAGTGTCCTGTCATTTTATAGAAAGTGCAATAGTATCTCTCCCTCTTTAGCGCATAAAGACTCTATCTCCCCCTTTCCTTAAAATTTCCCTTTGTGAAAAGAGCCATTGATTCATTGACGGATCCTTCAGTTGAAATTTTCCTTCTCTTTTCTTCCCGTTGCATTATTGAGTAGACTTCATTGAGGATAGGAAAGGGTTTAATTAACAGAACCTATGTCTTAATTTCTTTATATGAGTCACTTAACCCCATCAAGAACTTCATTACCCAATCTCTTTGTTGATTAAGAGTCACAATCTCTAAACCCCCATAGCTGCAATTGGGGACAGCTTCATAATTCATGAGTTCATCTAGGAGAGTTTTGAATTTTGAAAAATAAGTGCTCAGAGTATCTTGGCCTTGCTGCAGCATAGTTATAGCTTGCTTGACTTCAAAAATTTGAGGTGCATTTTGTTGAGAAAATCGTTGCTCGAGTTCTGTCCTCAGCTGCTGGGAAATTTCAGCATAGGTTGTGCTACACTTAATGTCAACTGCCATGGTATTTTGCATCCATGTAATCACCAAATCGCTGCACTTGAGCCAACGTTCCATGAGAGGATCACTAGGATCTGTTGGTTCCTTCAGACTGCCATCAATAAAACCCAACTTAATCTTAATCCTTAATGCCCTT
The DNA here is from genome assembly GCA_019097785.1 of Fraxinus excelsior. Lineage (NCBI taxonomy): Eukaryota > Viridiplantae > Streptophyta > Magnoliopsida > Lamiales > Oleaceae > Fraxinus > Fraxinus excelsior. The sequence continues at coordinate 33,671,054 of CM032631.1, read as the reverse complement.
TTCATTGATCTTGCCCCAAGAGTGGTAGTTGTTAGATTCCAAGGTGTGAGTAACAAGCAATGCTCCAGTACGATCGTTGCTCCCAATAAAAAAGGACTATTTGGCTGTGATGGATCATGATTCATAGTGTTTGATGAGCTATCTGATAGATTGAGAATTGGATTTGGATTTGGATTTTGAGTTTGTATATTCCCAGCATTAGATTTTTCCATGCCTTGCTCTGATACCATTTCAAGTATATAAAATATGAAACAAGAATTTGATAAAGCAAGAATTGAGAGATAAAGATAATTGTATTGGACTTTCTTAATCAATTAAATGTACACTATCACCAGAATATATACAGAATTTACACAATTCTAGAAGGATTATTCACATGCTAAGAAACGGATTTTACAACAAATTCCTACCAAAGTTCCTAACAATCTTCTTCTAGAGTCTTCTCCATTCAGTTAGCTTGTGGTCCTACTGCTGTCGATTCCTTCCACTGCTGCTGATGCCTTCCACCTGGCTGTTGACTCACTTCTTGCTGGCTGCCTTGTTTCAGCATCTTGATTATTTTCTAATACAGTCCCGATGTTTCTATAGTATCATTGCAACTAGTTTTTCCCATTGTGGATAGTCTCTTACATGATGAGGCACCTTGCAAATATAACAACTGAAAAACATAAGTTTGACCCTAACAACACCTAGAGGGGGTGAATAGGTGTAATATGCAGAATTAAAAATTAATTAACATGCAACAAGTCACAAGTTAATTATCTCTAGATGATTAATCAAACAATCCAATTTTTTTTATGTTGAATTACCGCAGTTTGTATAATAAACAGTAAAACATAAAGCAATAAAAAACACCAGAATTGTTCGCGAAGAAACCCAACTGGGAAAAACTCTGAGCACTTTGCCAGTCAATCCACTATAAAAGATTTAGCACTTACAGTCTACCAGACTAGACGACGACACGAACTATCTGATCTCTTGACTGCAATTCTGATAGCTCTCCCCAATTCTGTGCTCCTCTGCACCAATTCCAACTGCAATAATCAACGCTTTCCTGGAACTCCGCTATCTTGCAGCAGCCCCTAGCTTGGTAGAATCGTCTATCTCCTGTGGACCACGAAGAACAAACCGTTCTTCACAGACTGGAACTCCAGTCGCCTTTCTTGATCTTCAGCACTCTCTGACAGATATGTAGGAAGTAGCAGTTTGGTATTTGGATGTTGGATTGGATGTTTTTCTGACCAAAACACTCAATCAAGATGAAGGTTGAAGGATGTAATCAATCGATCTCTCACAGATGAATCTCTCTCAATTATCAACCTTAGAGAATTCGTTCGGACGTGTTCTGAAATATATAGATAGGTCACGAAACTCACGGGCTAGGAAAAAAGTCTTTAAAACGCGAAAATAAAATTCTCATATAAAGCTGTCGCTCGAGCGAAAGGCTAGTGACAGTCGAGAGGCAGGGTATCGCTCGAGCGAAGGGGGGGCAACGGTCTAGCGACAGTGTTTTTGCTTTTGCAGCTCGAGCCATATCCTGGTGACAGTCCAGTGAAAATTCGTGTCTTTTCTCCTTTGTTCCAAACTCGAAACCCTAAACCTATTCAACTAACTTTTAGCATATTTGTACATTACTCTTTGAACTTTCATCAACTATCAATTTAAATCATTTTGTCTACAGAATAGCCAATTACATAATCAACTAAAACCTAACAACAACCATCAAAAATTCTCACTTGCCTCGGGAAGTTTTCACCATCTTTAGAAAAGAAAATTCTCAAGTTCCATGGCACTCCAGATACCATCAAATGCTGTTGGCTCTGGCTTTTAATTTTCAAGGTCACCACAAAATCCTTTAGAGTAGGAGTTGCCCATTTCAGCAATACTACTTCGCCTTCCAGTAGTCCTAGGGGAGAAGAAATGCTTTTAGTCAAGTTCATGACATCCATCAGCATGGATGTGAATATTTCGTTTGTCTTCACAATGAAATTTTCGAAAAAAAATACCACATTCCGGCTAGATTCTGTCTTGTTTACTTTGCCTACGCCCCGAACTGACAGCATCATCCGAATCGGGGCACCCGAGAAATCCTCGAGCATCCCAGCCCCATTTTTTAGATTTTAATTTGCATCCTTGAAATACTACTCCATGTCCTGAAAATTTTCAAGTTTTTTAGCACTATGGGCACCGTCAAACTCTTTTGCCTCAGACACTTTAATTTTCGAGGCACTACGGAATCATTTGGAGCAGGAGTTGCCCGTTTGAGCAACGTAACTTTGCCTTTTAGTAGTCCAAGGAGAGAAGAAAAGTTTCAAGTCAGGGTCATAACGTCCCCTAGCATGGACGTAAATTTTTCGTTCATCTCCGCAACGAAAGTTTCTAAATCCTGTCTCATTTCGGCCAGATCCTGTCTCATTTCCTCTGCCATTGCCGCCAAATTGACAGCATCATCCTACCTCGGGGAACCCATGAAATCCTCAAGCATCCCGACCCCAGTCTTTTAGGTTTTGACCAGCAGCCATCTCATTGTTTCCCAGCAACTTGTAAAAACGTCTGTTTCATGTTTCTTGTGATGGAGTAGAAGTCCCCAACCAGCCAATACACGTTTTTACACTTCCGATAATGAAAACTCACGAAATTTGTCTAAGTAGAAGATTGAATATGAAAAGCAATACAGAAACACAGATTTTATGGGAATCGTCCCAACTTTATTTCCTAACCAAAACAAAGAAAAACGTACAAAGACATGAAAGGGCCAACACAATACTTGTCTCAATCAAACTTTTTTCTCACTATCTACCTCTCCACAAAACTAAGTACACCACACTTAGAATTTATAGGAAAGCAGTCATTCCCGGATTGTAGTTTCCACCCCAAACTGTCAGGGTAGTTTTCACATATTTTCAGCTCCACTTTATTGATAGCGGCCCCTAATTCAAAGTTCAAACACAGTGCATAACGGTTTATAACCATCATCACATGCCACTCTCATACCTGTTTTGATCTCTAAATTTGTGGACTGAAGTTAGTTGGATAGCATGGTCTCAATGTTGTTGAACACTTGCCCACATCGACCACCCATTGATCAATGCCAAATCTGGCTTGCGTTCCCAAATTTCGTCATGCGATACGCCCATCAAGTAAATCCAGCATCGTTATGCATTCGTTACCTATTGCATCACATTTCCAACCTGATGTCTTGCTTCATTCCTTCTTGAATCTACACACTGTCCGGACATCCCGCACGTCTTTGGTCATGACAAGGCATCGATCAAGACATCACCCATGCCATTGCCATCTTCTTCATAAGGGTCCTCAAACCTACTTAAATTTCCTCTATTGATACCCTTGGGAATGCATTTCGAGGTCACCACTTGATCAAAAAGAACCCTTACTGGTTGCGACCTCAATCGACTAATTTTGGCTAGCCACTTTGATCCAACTTCGTCTAATTCTGATTTGGGACTCATATAATTTTTTTTGTTCATCTTACAATATCTAAACGATACTTAGAAATCCAACAATCCTCCACCTATTTCAAAACTGAGGTTTCTAAAATATCTCATATAATTCCATCAAGTTTACAAATAGATGAATGTGTCGTTTGGACTTGAACCCCCACTTAATGAAAATACCTCAAATGCAAACCAAGGTGGCATGGTAGCTAGGCTTTGAACTAACAACCATATATGGCCGACCGGAACCATTTCGTGCACAAACTTGAAAACTCCTTTAGTGTCAATAAACCAACACGTGAATGGGTCATGTGTCCTATATTTTGGTTTAATTTGTGAGTATTTTAAATAGTTGGCCAAACTACTTTGGAGCACCATCCTCAATATTCATAGAGGTAGACTCATCGAGATTATTAACGTAACAAAGAGTATGTTATAGAATACTATTTAAGACTATTAAGAGATAGATACTCGTCCCTTCCTTTTTTGTTACATTTATCAAACACTTTACCTTGTAATCAAATCTTCGTGTTGGCAATCATTTATATGCTGTACTATACTCATTGAACCTAATAGCTTGAAGAATCAAGTGCAAGGTCGATTTTCAATCATTGATGATTATCTATTGGTCACAATCTAATTCCCTTCGACGTTTTCCAAACTAAATCCCTTGCAAAGCCTTTCGTCAAAGTATATGCCAAGTTTTGACTTGACTTGACGTATTCTATGGTCCAAACTATATCTTAATCCAATACGTCTAAGCTTGCCATTGTGAAATTAGCTATAAGCTCCAGAAAATAGTAACTTTACTATCGCAGTGAATTGAAACTGGTGGCATTAGTTTGGGCCAAATAGTGACATTCATTAGCAAATTCCTAAGCCGTTCCGCTTCCTTGCGATATTATAAGAACGCTATAAATTTGGTTGTCATGGTACATAGTAGCTGCAATGCACGTTTTCTCCTTCGAACCATGGCACCTCTACCAAGCGTGAAAACCCACCCACTAGTAGATGCTCGATCTTCTCTATCCATAAGCCAACTAACATCTCTAAATCCTTCTAAAACTAGAGGATAGTCAGTGTAATGAATATCAAACATCTCCGATTTTAACATTGTTTTCTCATTATCTTTGTTATGTAAACATGGTTATATGGTAAAAAAATAATAATAATACATTGTATACATATTAATATTTTTTAACATCATTGTATTTTTATTTGGTAATGACTCATGATACTTCAAAAAATTTAAGATTTGTTGGACTTTCTATATTGAATCTATCAATTTAAAGATTTTTAGGAGTTTCATTTGTGGGATAAATGATCTACTTTCTTTAGATAATTTTGGTTAAGTCTTTATTTTCCATAGGAGTATTTTCTTTTAATGAAAGGAGAACTCTAGGAATTGAAGACGTCGATTTTTGTTTAAAAATTGATTCACTATAGAGATGACAGTTCAACGTGAAATTAAGAATTGGAGTTCTTGGCCCCCGGGGCACATTCCAACTGGCAAAGGAAGGGGTTCTTAGTGCTGGCAGTTCAAAGGTCACGGGTTCGATTTTTGGGGCTTTTGGAAGGCAGGCTCTCTCTTGGAAGGCAAGAGTTCTCCTAGAAGGCAAGGTGCAACATATATTGACTCGCTCGACACTTTGACAAATCAGTGGGGGAGCTCTTGAACCCTGACTAATTAGGGGCACATCCCGCGGTTTATCGGTCTGCGTCTTAAGGAGTCAAGACGTAGACTCCAGGATTAGTCGCCGAATGTGGATACCTGGGTAACAAAAAAAAAAAGGAATTGGAGTTCTTACTTCAATTTGTTGAAGATTTCGGTTACATTCATAGGAGTGGCAAAAGACCATGACTTGTAGACTTGGTTCCATTTCTCTACAATTCAAAACTACATGAAACAAGTGGTGTTTGCTTATTTACTTTTGATTTATTTTTTTATTCTGGTAATTCCAAAATATTTGAAATGTTTATATCATGTTGATTATAGTGGATTGTTTACTTGTGGTATGAATGCCCGTTGATGTTATCTTTAGGATTTTACCAATGTTGTCGTTATTAATTAATTTGAAAACCCATATTCTTCTAAATTTTAAACTTTCATAATAAAATCTCGTGGCACGACATGGTCGAAAAGACTAGTACATTGCCCGTTCACATGGACCAATGACAATGATGAGTACTCCTACACGTACAGAATATTACAGGACTCACACATTGGGGGTGAGTGGGTTATTTTTTTTCATTTTTAATTTTTGGTGGGTCCCACACACATTGAGATGCCTGTAAAATTCCTGTGAACTCATTTCCTGTACGTGAGGATTTATCAATGATTTAAAGGAAAAATCCAACAATAAAGCTATTCGAACAAAGTTTGGTTACAAAGTGTGTTGGCAAAATCCAGATCGTTGATTTCAAATGATTTAAAAATCTGTTTTTAAAATAATTGGTGTAGATGTTATTTTGTCAACCAACTTTGTACATATAGCATAACTCAAATTCCAATCCCCCACCTCCAAGGCCATTGCCACCGATTAGAAATGTCGGTAACTTATTGATTGGACAAGGCAGTATATCTATATTAATGGATAAATCTCAAATTAATTAATTATAAATAAATATAAATAAATATATAAGAGTTTATATTATTACTCTTAATAGAGTTGATCTTTTAAAATGGAATTTCAAATCTTAATATGGTATAAGAGCACATAAAACTCCAATGAGCAATTTAATCCAATTAAAACTAAAAAAAAAAAAACAAACATATCAAATGAGTCATTATCTTGTCGGGTATGTTAAGGGATAAATTACACATCGGCTAATTATAAATAATATTTAAAGATTTCGATTACTCCTCTTAATAATGATGTCTTTTAATATGGAACGTCAAGTTTTAATAATTTAAAAAGTGTACGGCCTATCGTAGATTTTTATAACCATCTTAGTCACATGAAAATAAGAAACCTTACAGAAAGTTCATGGAAATGGGGTGCAAGAAGTCAAGCGACTGGCCAAGGATTCGATAATGAAAGATCATGTGAGTGAGTTGTAGAAGGAACAACTCTGTGGATGAGACTCAGATTCTTATATCTTGAATGTTTTAAAGAGAAATTTTAGTGACTGCGAATATGATTGAATTGGCTCGATCAAGTAGAATAAGAGATAATTTCAATTTGATCCTTCTATCCAACAACTATAAAAATTGATGGTGTACTAAATTCTCATACGTGACCTTCGATTTCACATTCAATTCATTTTTACAATACGTACGATGTCATGTGAAACGTATATTATCCTTGTGCGCGTGATTTATGAACCGAAAATAAGCATGGTGATATGAAACCATTTATAACAAGTGTGGTACTAGGTTAGGACAAGCTTAGTCGTCTACAATTCTTGTGCTATAGAAATCAAAATTGTAGATATGGATAAGGTCTTGGAGATATGATTGTGCATAAACAAAGAAAACAAATACTAGATTATACTCTCCCTTGAAACATTTATTATCATTTTTTCAGTTGTGTTACGTGTATATAATAACTTACAGATTTATTTATCTATAGATGACTTGACGAGATTTGACTGAGCAAAATCTCATCAACCAAATAAAAAAAAAAAATTCTCCAATTTCTTTTTTTTTTTTTTTCTTCATTGAGCCATATTTTGATCGTTCTAATACAATTTATCGCCACCTTGTCAATTTATAAAAGAATCTAAACTGATGATATACAATAACCACTTTCCTAATTTCTTAGGATATACTAAACTCTGCAAAATCACATTATTTAGGAATTGTATCTTGTATACCTACAGGAAAAATATATACTCAGACTCGACAATTGATAAATTTTATGGTATAAACTACCACACAAAAGTTTTGTCAATCTTCTGCAAGTGCAGGAATTTAACCATAACCAAAGGCCAACATGAAACATCCTTATCATGGAATTGTGCTTGTGATATATATAGCCAACCAAGCACAAATGACAGATATTTTAGGAGAATCCGAATAAATTTTAGAATTCTTCTGCTCAATGAACCATCTCCGACGTACAAGCCCTTTTTCATATCGACATAATGATTTTTACCTAAAAATTTGAGACCATCAACATTGTTGTATACACGGACGTAGTCATGAGTTTTAGTTGGGGGGCGAAAATACGGGGGGTGGAGCCGAATTTTTTTTTTTAACTAAGAGAATTGAAAACGACGATTTTGAGTACCAAAATAGTACTGAAATTCAATGTTCAATTCAATCATTACTGACTATTCTACTATTTAATTCTTAAATTCAAATATTCAATAACTAACACGATTATACAAACTAACAACAACTACTCTACTTAATTCTTAAATTCAAATATTCAAGAATAAGACTTATTAGGATTGAACACACAAAATAACGAAATCAACTTTAACAGTGCACCAGTCACAAATCACAATCTCAATATCTTCCTTTCAATGAGAAATCAAAATTATATACTAGACAAAATAAGTAAACATGCATTATGCATAAACCACATTGGGAATTGGGTTTTAATTAGTTGGGCTTGAGAATTGGGAACTTAGATTTTGGATTGGATTTTGGCTATTTATTTATTTAAGTAACTACTTGATCTTTTGTTTAGATCTAAGATTTTTGCATGGTTGAATTTTAAAGTGTAAGTTTTTTGTCAATATTTATTAATGGAAAAAAAATAAAAAGATTTCAAAATTTTGGGGCGAGTCAAAATCTGGGGGGGAGGAACTGAAAAATACATTACAAATTAACTATGAATAGTGTACCGAGGATAATGTTGGGGGGGCGGTCACCCCCTCCTGCCCCCTAGCTCCGTCCTTGGTTGTATAGTCCTCGTTTGGCCCTTTTATTTAGACTTAATAGCAAAAAAGTCCTTACATTCGACACTAATTGTGGAAAACGTCTATGCGTTTCATTTTTTTGCATTTTCGTCCTTATTTCAACGTTTCATTGCGGAAAACATCATTTTTCACCATTTTTAACCTAAAATGACCAATGCACCCTTCTATTTAAATAAAACAAAAATAAAGAAGAAGAAAAATAAAGAACAAATTGTAATCTTACTCCTACTGAGTGTGCGTGATTTTTTTTTTTAACTTTGGCTTTAAATTTGTCTTCTATTGAGAACTGTTTATGTTGAATTGAATTGGAGTTATTGTAGCCATGTGGCTCTGCTAGATGGTGGGGATGTGATGGCATTGGTTTTGTTCTCTGCAATTGGAAGGAAATTAAGGCTCCCCCGGCGGGAGCTTGGGTTAGCAGAGGTTAAGGGAGGGGGAAGAGCAGAATAGGAGAGAATTCTTATGGTGGAGGTGGAGGACCTGAGGGAAGGGAAGAAGAAGATGATGAGAGATTTCTTGTGGTTGTGGTGGTGGAGGCTAAGGCTGAGGGATGGGGAGGAGAAGAAAATGAGAGAGAAATATTTTTTATTTTTATTTTTGGTTATTTTTAATATTTTAATAATTTATTTGGATTCATTTGCACTTTTTTAAAAAGTTTAGGAGTAAGATTTCAATATGTTCTTTATTTTTCTTTTTATTTTTTTTTATTTAAATAGAATGGTATATTGGTTATTTTACGTTAAAATGGTGAAAATGATGTTTTACGCAATGAAACGTTGAGATAAGGACGAAAATACAAAAAAAAATTGAAATGTATGAATGTTTTCCGCAATAAGTGTCAAACGTATAGACGTTTTGTGTTATTAAGTCATTTTATATATAATCCGTTTTTCACTCTCTTCTTTTTAACTATAGTTATAAAACCCGGCCCAAACCGATCGAGAAACGGGTGACTCGGGCCCTATTCGGGCTGGGTAAATTAATTTTATATGGATGAACATGATCGATCAAAACTCGACTTTGATCGAGTTAACCAGCAATTTTGACCAAGTTAACTCGACCAATTGACCGATTTTCAAAATTGCATTTTAAAATATTGGGGGTCCAAAGAATTGAACATTGGACCACTAAGTAAAACAATTACCTCATCACCATTAGAGTTGTAAAATACTTCAATGTTTAATATATGCAAGAAGTAATATGTATCAAATTTATCAGTATATATTTTCTAAAAGTATTTTTTATAAAAAAAAAAAGATGGACAAACATTTAACTTTATTTTATAGACCTAAATAATTAGTGAAAATTAATTTTAAAAAATACATAATTTTGCCCAAAAAATTTTATATACTTCAATTTTTATATATATATAAATTTTTATGCAATGACCCACCGGTCCGACCAGTAACCCGAGACCCAATATCTTGTTCGGGTCTAGTCTAATAACTATGTTTTTAACCACATATTTTTTAATAAAATAATATTACACAATCCGAAAAATTTTCCTTATTTTTCAACCACACATTCTCCAAAAAAATATTAATTCTCTCATTATAAATTAAAATAATGGAGCCCAAACAGGGGCATGAATTCCTGAAGAGTTTTGCAAGGATAGTACTTTAATTCAAGACTAAAATATTATAAATTCTTGACTTCAATATCTTGAGACCATCAAAATATTATAAATGTTAGGGTTTGACATGGTCCATCCAAAATTTTCTAGTACTTAATAAATTGAACCATGGGGTCCAAATCTAATTATGGAACCGTTCAGATTCGGTTCGATTTGGTTCCGTACCATAATTTATTTCTTAACATTTAAAACAACATTATATAAATACAACTAATGAAATATTCATTCATAGCTTCGTTGGGCAGTTGGAGATGAGAAGTCGGACTCGGCAGTCGACGGCTTCGATTTTGACATGTAGATGTAGGTTTTCAATTTATCAAATGAATTAGGGTTAATGGACATGTACTTACTGAATGAAAGTATGAAATTGGAAAAGGAAAGATAAAAACTTAAAAATGCATAGATATTGGGCTAACAATGAAATTAATAATTGGACCAAAAAATTAAAACAAAAAATTGAATTTAGAAATTGGGTCGGGTTAGCCTAGCTACACGTAGACTTGGTTTGAGAGTTTGAGTATTAATCACTAAATTAGTTAATTTGCTAATTTGTTTAAAAAATAATTTAATTTAATTAATTCAATATAAAAAAATTTAAAAATTATTTAGATTCGATTCTTATTTGATTCTTCGTTCTCGGTCTAGAACCGAGAACTGATTCAAACCCATCGGTTCTCGATTCAAATACTCATTCAGGTCTTAAATTTATGAATAACCGTTCGGTTCGATTCGAGTTCGATTCGGTTCAGGAATTTTGTCCAACCCTAATAAATGTATTGTGTGTGTGTGTGAGAGAGAGAGAGAGAGAGAGAGAGAGAGAGAGAGAGAGAGAGAGAGAGAGAGAGAGAGAGAGAGAGAGAGAGAGAGAGAGAGAGAGAGAGAAATTTACCACTTAATTGAGCGTGCAACTTAAAATTGTTATGGAATAAACACCTACCACTAAGAAAAATATATCAAGAAACAAAAATCAAAAGCAAGGAAAAAAGTAAACAATGTAAAGTAGTTCACTCTCTTAATCTCTCTCTCTCAGAAACTAGCCATAATATCCCGTTCGGAATTAGACATCTTAATTCTATATACCACCAAGAGTACTAATAAAAGTAGAGTACTGAAAAAAAAGACACAAAAGAATACGCAACATTTATAAACGTTCAACTCATTGTGAGACTACGTTCTCTTTCACCACCGTAGTAATTCACTATGATAAAATGAAGTTTACAAGAAAAAGTTGTACGCCTTATTTTCTCTAATCTCTCTTTTTGTTGATGATTTTATGATCACTAATGACGACTTCATATTTAAGAAATATTAAGGTAAAATAAAAATTAATCTTTAATGAAAAATTAGTCAAAATTATAAGGTCAATCCACGTAAGAACTCGATAATAGTCAGGCTCTACAACTAAACATATCCTCCATATGAGGAGCAAATATTAAAACAGACTAAATGTGCGGCCAATACACCCTTGTAATATTAAAGTTTCTTACTCCAGGGAAAAAGTGAGATTCAACACATCCAACAAGAGCAGTCTTATTACCAAGCTTATCATGTAAATTAATTAAGAATATCAGGAAAGTTGACTGATAGTTGAAGAACATTCTGGTACACAACTTATCCTAGAATAAAGCATCAGATGGTCGACCTAAAAAACAAATATTTCTGAGATTACAATATTAGAAATGGTGTTTTCACGACTGGCTACATTTTTCAGATGTTGCGAACATATTCTTAAATTACTCCACTTTCATTGATGTGCATGTTGCATATTTGACTCCCAACTACCTCTCTGAATAGACGATACTTAAATAAAGTCGTCTAAATCATGAATTATTAGAAATATTAATTTTTTTTTCCCAATAGGTCCCTTCACTTGCAAGTCAGACTCAGTTTTTTTAGCAAATACATATAAACTTTTTTATAAATGGTGATTCCGAGATTTGACCAAAGTTTAGTTGTGCTTAAAAATAAGTTGAACTTACTCGGCCAAGCCTTTAAGTCGTTTATCACAAAGTACAATTTTATTATTTTGAACGAAGTGTGCACGGTTAATGAACAGATCCTCAAAATTTCCCTCTGGCATGGTGGGATTGGGATCTCTAATGCTTCCAAGGTGGCTTGGGATGTAATTAGCCTTCAATAGAGGAAGGGGGGCCTTGGCCTCCACATATATAGTTCATTATTGGATATTTTTGAAAGTAAAACTTCCTCTTTAGATAAGTATCTTTTAACCTACTTTTAAGAACAGACTGACGTCACGTGGTCTTATTAAGGACATTTATGTGCTATGAACAGGACACTCAACCTCTAAATTCAGAACCAGTTGATTCCATAAGCTGATTCTTCTCAAAGTATTCAAATGCTTTCTTTATTCTTATGTACAATAGAGTGTTTGGATGTGCACTTACATTTATGCATCAAATTTTTGCTTGTGACAAAATCTTTCTCTTTAACATGCCTTTTATCTTTTCCCCAGCCCTTTTTGTCTCTTTACTGTGTGGGTTTAGAATTGTAAAACATGCTTTCAAGTTTCACCAAAAACAAGAAAAAACAACAAAAATAATGAATTGTTAAATGTAATTAGTGCTCCTGATGGGGTTTTTTACTTTTCACTACTTGAATACTTTGACAGCCATTGCTGGGATATTACCCTGGTTTCTGCTTTGAAACACATACAAAGGATATTTTACATTGTTACAATCACTTTTTCATGTTAAGATATTTAATATTAGGGACTTATCCGACACATGATATTACGTCCCTAGTTGATTTTGTTAAAAATCATGTTTTTAGTAAATTTTGATAAAAGCTGATGAATTGTGTTGTTCAAAAATTGATAAATATTGTAAATCCTATAAACTATAGAAGAAGGCTATTTTAACAGCTTCAATGACATGCATTGTTTCATGTCGGCCCCTGGTTAGCAGTTTTTTCTTTTATTTTTTTCAATTGTCAATGAAAATGCACCAAGTGTGCATCTTTTTAAATATCTGTTGAAATTTACGTAGTTCAACCTTAACAATAACTAGAGGGTGGTGAATATGTATATTATGTGGAATTAAAATATTATAACAAATTAGCAACAAGTCACCAATTATTATCTCTAGATGGTTAAACAATCATGTCACATTAATCCTATATTTGAATACCGCAAATTATATAAACAATAAATAAAGCAATAAATCAACAACGGTATAACCACGTAGAAACCCAACTAGGAAAAACTCCGGACACTTTGTCAGTAAATCTACTATAAACGATTCAAACACTTACAGTCTACCAGACTAGACGACGACATGTTCTATGTGATCTCTTGACTGCAATTCATACAGCTCTCATGGATATTGTATTCTCCTACACCAATTCTTAGCTGCAATCGCCGAAACTCTCTTAGAATCTGCTACCATGTTGCACTCCTAACATTGTGAAATCGTCTATGTCTTGTGGATTACGAAGAACACCCCGTTCTTCACCGACTGGAGCTCCAGTCAACTTCTATCGATCATCAGCAACTCTGACAGATGCGGAGGAAAGCACAATTTGGTATTTAGATTATAGATATGATGTTTTTCTCACCAAAACAATATCAATGGACGAAGGTTGAAAGACAAAATATGGATAATCTCTCACATATGAAGCTATCTCAACGTTCAACATTGTAAAATCACATTCAGAAGTGTTTTGGTATTTATAGGTAGGTTAGGGAAGTAATGGGTCGGGAAAAAAGCCTTTAAAACACGAAATAAAATTTTTTCGGACAATACTATAGCTCGAGCGAGGGCTCAGCTACAGTCGAGCGATAGGCTGTCGCTTGAGCGAAGGTAAGGCGACAGTCGAGCGACGGAGGTTTTATTTTTGACGCTCAAGTCAATCCATAGCGACAGTCTAGCGAACATCCATTTGGTATAATTTGAAACCTAAAGTACAGGCAACAGCAAAGAGGATTCTAATGGATTCAAGCCTAGCTTTCGGGGCAAACGTTTCATCAAAATCAACACCTTCGACTTGAGTGTATCCTTGGGCAACTAACCTAGTCTTATTTCTAGTTATGGTACATTGATCATTAGTTTTATTCTTGAATATCCACTTAGTACCTATAACATTGCAATCATCAGGTCTATGAACTAAATCTGAAACTTTGTTTCTCACAAATTGATTTAATTCTTCATGCATATCATTTACCTAACATTCATTCCTAAGAGCTTCTTCGACATTTTTCAGTTCAATTTAAGACACATAGCTCGCATATGACATGTTGTTCAAAACATTCTAAATCTCCAATAATATTAACCTTAGGATGATTTGACTTTACTCTGGACGAAGGTTCTTTAGATGGTTTAGCTTCATTATCAGAGGTATACTATTTATTTGAATCATCTAAAGCATTCGATGTGCGTGGGGGATCAGGAACCGAAGCTTCTTTAGGTTCAGTTACCTTGTCTGGATCAACACTCAAATGTTCCAGCTCAATACAATCTCCACCAATCTCTCCCTCACTACATGTATTATCCACCACCACATTAATAGATTCCATCACAACACGTGTGAGATTATTGTACACCCGATAAGCCCGACTATTTCTGGAGTATCCTAAGAATATACCATCGTTATTTTTGGAATCAAGCTTTCCCAAGTTTTCTCTGTCTCTCAGATTGTAGCACTTGCTGCCAAACACAGGAAAGTACTTAACAGTAGGCCGTTTACACTTCCAGATCTCATAAGGTGTCATATCAGTTTTAGGTCTAAGATCAACCTGATTAACTATGCAACACACAGTATTAATGGCTTCACCCCATAAATGCATAGCTAGCCCCTTACCATGTAGCATGGCTCTAGCCATTTCTTGAAGCACAAGTTTTTTCTTCTCAACTACCCTATTTTGTTAGGGAGTGATCGAGGAGGAGAACTCATGTTGGATTCCATCATCCAAGCAAAAGTTCTCAAGATTCGAGTTTTCAAACTCTTTTCCATGATCACTACGAAATCTGGATATAGAATATTCTTTCTCATTCCTAAGCCTCTTACACAATGAGATGACAAGACCAAACACATCAGTTTTATCTCTCAGCAATTCAATCCATGTATACTGAAAGAAATAATCAACCACAACTAAGATATCTTTTACCACCAAAACTTTCGGTCATAGATGGTCCCATTAAATCCATATGGAGTAATTTAAGAGGCTTGCTCGTCAAGATCTTAGAAGTTTGTTTGTGAGGCATTCTAAGTTGTTTATCTTGTTGACACGGACTACATACAGTGGTATCAGTATTTTCTAGCTTAGGTAGGTCATTGACAATTTCTTTCTAGCAAGTTTAGACAAACTGTTATGGTTCATATGGCCCGGTCGTTGATGCTACAACTCAGTAACGTTGATCTTGGCACTACTACATACGTTGGAATTAGGTAAAACTCTGTAACAATTATCAAAGGTTCTTACACCTTCGAGGACAATGTTACCAGTCGTGTTATACACGGTACACTTTTTCTAATAAAGCTAACCTCAAAATCAACATCAAAAATTTGATTGATGCTCAACAAATTGGACTTTAATCCTTTCACATAAAGCACATTCGAGATGGCAGGTAATCCAACGATATTAACAACACTTTTTCCTAGAATCGGTGTCGTAGCTCCATCTCCAAATGTAACAACATCGCCATTCCACTCATCTAGCGATGAGAATAAGGCTTTGTCACCACACATGTATCTCGAACATGCACTATCAAGATACCACGTGGAGCTAATTTGAGCTTTAAGAGCAAAGTGAGCAACATAGCAATTTATCTGATCTTTAGACCTAGAGAGGTCACTCTTCTTAACTCAAACCTTCTTGGAAGTAGAAATGACATTGGATAACCGAATCATAATCTCAGTTAGATGGCTAACTTGATTGGTAAGAAAGTTAACATTGCTAGTGAGGTCTTGACTTTTACTTCTATTCAAAAACTTACGACACACAGGTCTAATGTTTCCCAGTGCACCACAGTGGTGGCAAGAGGGAATAAACCTAGGCTCAAACCTGCTCAGTGGTTGTTGTCGATATGTATGACGATTGACCATATGTTGTCTAGTAGGCCTCGATCCTATGGTATGCTTTCATTTGGGTTTAGGATAAGCAATCTCCCGAGCTTTCTTAGTGGCTGGGACGAACGTGGTCCTGGATGTACTAGCAGTAGCATCACCATTATGAACACAACCCAGACCATGCATATTACTTGCAGGCTTGTTCATCATCAGCAGATTATCCAGTTTCTATGAACCACTCATAAAAGATTGGAATTGAGTGTTAGATTTATTAAGATCATTTGTTAATGATTGAACTTTAGGTTCCAAGTTTTCATTAACCAGCTTCAACTCACTTAAATTTTTGTTCGAGTCCTGGAGCTCATATAATAGTTTCTATTTTTTCACGTTCAAGCTCATTAATCTTTTTTCAAACAGCTTTATTGACCTTCTTAATTTTGAGACTCTTCTCAAACAATTCACAATAAGACTCGTGAATGTCGGTCTCATCCTCAGACTCATCTTCAAATTGTTCACTCTCATCTTTTCTTTCAACTTTCTCAATCTCACAGTCGGATTCTATTGTAGTAATCGAGGTGAAGGCCATAAACTTTTGTTCATTCTCACCACCATATGTCTCATTCTAAGAACTAAAATCTGGCTCCTCATCACTCATGGTCACGACTCAAGCCTTACATCATTCTTTACCCGAACTTCTCTTCAGATTAAGATATTCACTCCTAATGTGACCATACCCCTTACACTCGTGGCATTAAACAGAATGAGATTTCTTAATGGGAGTCCTAAAGGTGTTTTTCTCATGTCTACCTCTCGAGAGTTTATTAGAGACACCACTTTTTCATTTCAGAGACTTTATCCTATTCTTCATCGCCTTTTGAATTTTTTTAACGAAATAAGCTATTTTGTTGTCCCTTAGAGTCTCGATATCAGTGGACCCGCTCTCCTTGTCTCTAATGGTGTTCATGGCTATGGATTTAATCTTTTTCGATTGAGAGATGGTGAGTTTATAAGTTTGAAGTAATCCTACAAGTTCTCCAGTCTCTCGGGCAGGGATCTAAGGACTTTTCTAACAATTTTGGACTTGGGGATCTTTTCACCTAAGTTAAAGCTAAAGTTGACTATGTCATTTAGTTTTGCATAGAATTCATCGAAAGATTCATCATCTTTCATTCTAATATCTTCAAACTAAGTGGTTAACATCTGCAATTTAGAATTTTTAACCGTTTTAGTTCCCTCGTGTGGTTTCTAAGATATCACAAATTTCCTTGGCAGTTTCACACATCGAGACTCTCCTAAATTCTTCAGCAAACACAGCCATGAACAGTGCATGAAGGCCCTTACTGTTCCAATTACACTCATCTAAGTTCGTTTTAGTTCATAATGTCAGTGGGTGTGACTACACCATCAACAGTTGTTGAAGGTGGAGCCCACCCATTTTGAACGCTAATCCTGATACGTTTATCCAAAACCTTAAGGAAAGCTTTCATCCAAACTTTTCAGTAGGCATAATTGTTTCCGTTAAAGAACGAAGGCACGGACAGTGACTAACTCATCTAGACTATATAAAAAGGGTCAGGAATCAATTTAAGGCTCTGATACAAATTGAGATTTATGTAGTTCTACCCTAATAATACTTAGAGGGTGTGAATAAATATTATATGGAATTAAAATATTATAACAAATTAGCAACAAGTCACCAATTGTTATCTCTAGATGGTTAAACAATCACGTCAGATTAATCCTATATTTGAATACCATAAATTATATAAACAATAAATAAAGCAGTAAATTAACACATGCAATGATCATGGAGAAATCCAATTGAAAAAAATTTCGGGCATTTTGCCGGTTAATCCACTATAAACGATTCAAACACTTATAGTCTACCAGACTAGACAACGACATGTACTATTTGATCTCTTGACTGCAATTCCTACAGCTCTCCTGGATACAGTACTCCCATGCACCAATCCTTAACTACAATCACCAAAGCTCTCCAAAAATCTGCTACCCTGCAGCACTCCTAGTCTTGTGAAATCATCTATTTCATGTGGATCACGAAAAAATTCATGTTCTTCACCGACTGGAACTCCACAACTTTCATCAATCTTCATCAACTCTAACAGATGCGGAGGAAAGCACGGTTTGGTATTTGGATTATAGATATGATGTTTTTCTCACTAAAACAATATCAATGGACGAAAGTTGAAAGACAAAATATGAATAATCTTTCACAAATGAAGCTCTCTCAATGTTTGACCTTGTAAAATTACGTTCAGAAGTGTTTTGGTATTTACAGGTAGGTTAGGAAAGTAATGAGCCGGGAAAAAAAGCCAATAAAACGCGAAATAAAATTTTTTCGGACAACATTGTCGCTCGAGCGAGGGCTCAGCAAAAATCGAGTGAAAGGCTGTCGCTCAAGCGAAAGCAGAGCGACAGTTGAGCGGCGGAGGTTCTGTTTTTTACACTTGAGTCAATGCATGGTGACAGTCTAGCGAAAATATGCGCTGTATTTTCCTTCTTTTGCCATACTCGAACCCTAGACATAAAAAACCTATTTTCATATAATTGCATATTACTCCTTAAATTTTTACAATATTTACAATTAAGTTCATTTTGTTTACAAAATTGCCGGTTACATAATTAATTAAAAACCTAACACCTGTCATTGAATCTATTTGTGTAGTACTCTAAAATGTATGATTGAAAATGAGTTTTAAATAATGAGAGTCAAACATCGACTAATAGCTTTTGTTTGGTCATCATTATTTTCAAAATACATTTTTTTAACCATACATTATTCAATAAAATAATGTTACAAGTAAATTCAGAACTTTTCCTTATTTTTTAATAATATATTTTCCATCAAATCACTATTCTAAAATGTATTTTGACAAATTAATAGGGATCAAACATGTGTGAATGAATAGTGTTGTGAGTAAGAAATATTTTTAACGCTAATCAGCGTAATTCAAACATGCCTTGCAGCCATCTCAACTAGAAACTAGAAACTATCAACCACATTGACCTTTTAGCCTTTTCTTAAAAATAATGATCTTAAAGTATTTTTGATTAGAAAATATAATAATTATTGAAGCACTTCATCAAAAATTTACGTAACTTCATTGTTTACACGCCACTTAAAACTATATTCACTTTATATCAAAAAGTCATAAATAATTGGTTATTACAAGATTCGAACCAAGATATCTGCTTATTGCGATTTCGAACCATGTCCTAAAAAAGGTCAAGTGGTTAGGTGCTTTTTATGCTCACTACATCAGTATTAGACTCGAAGTACCAAAAAAGAATAACTCAATTTGGACAGTGGAAGTCCAGTGGCATTTCCACTTAAAAGAGAACCAAAATGGCAATATCATTCCCATTATTCCATTTTAATCACTTATTATCATAAAGCTAATTATAAGGTCTAAGAGCATTTGCATTAAACAATTTTCAGAAAAATAAATCAGCAGCAGCTCCAACAGTTTTTCGTCCACAATTTTATTATTTTTATTTTTATTTTTATATATTCTGATATATTCACCTCCACATATTCATTTGATGATCAGGACAGCACTTTCCCTTCCCATTTTCTACTTGTTTATTCTTTTTTCCTTTTCCTTTCAATTTTTGCACTATATATACCATGAAATTTTGCTAAACAGTTCAAGAGAAACAATAATATATCTTCAGTTAACTATTCTTCCCGAGTCATCTCTTCATTCATTCTTCTGTATCAAAAAACATGGAAGAGAGAATTCGTTTGGCAGTTGGAATCATGGGTACATTCATCTCCACCGTTGATTTTGTGTATTTTTTGATAGCTTATGTTAAACCAACTTCTGCATGGCGTTTCTTGCAGGGAATGCAGCAGCTCTATTGCTCTATTCTGCCCCAATGTAACAAATATTCTTTAATATACATTTTATTTTTTGAAAATTCCATGTTAAGACTGCTACATGTACTTTGCCAGTCGACATGTGACAATAGATGGCCTCGTGTAGCGTAGAACGAACACGATTAACTCTGATCTAATTAGGTGTTGTGTTTTCCGATATTTCTTGCAGACTAACGTTCTCAAGGGTAATAAGAAAGAAAAGCACGGAAGGGTTTTCGTGTGTGCCATACATCCTTGCACTATTGAATTGTTTCCTCTACACTTGGTATGGCTTACCAATCGTGAGTTATCGGTGGGAAAACTTCCCAATCGTAACCATTAATGGGTTAGGGGTTCTTTTGGAGCTCTCCTTCATAGCCATATATTTCTACTTTGCTTCGGCTGATGGAAAGGCAAGCTACTTCTCTATACAACAATAAGAGACTATGCCCTTGTTTGGTTTAGCTATAAATGTTGATAAAAAATTAAATCAAAGTCAACAATTAATTGATAATCGCATTTGCTTCGGCTAATGGAAAGACTAGCTACTTCTCCATACAACAATAACAGACTAAGCCCTTGTTTGGTTTAAGTATAAAAGTTGATAAAAATCTAAGTCAAAGTTAGCAATTAATTGGTAATCACATTTCATGGGATTAGATTTTTCTAAAATTTTATTTTTAGCAAAATCAAACAAGGACCAAGTCTTTTTCTCAATAAAATTGTACTTGCGAGTATTATTATGTATAGCTTAGAGAGTGAAATATATCACTAATGTTTACATGTAATGAACATGCAGAAGAAAGTCGCTATGTTGACAATACCTGTACTCGTTTTGTCCTGCATCACTGCGATTTTATCAGCTTTTACATTTCATGATCACCGCCATCGCAAAGCATTTGTAGGAAGTATCGGGCTCTTTGCATCTGTAGCAATGTACGGATCTCCTCTAGTTGCTGTGGTGAGTGATTTTTCTTGCCAAAAAACATAATTTTTTTAATGTCATTTGATTATACATGTTGCACATAAAGTAACTAACTTCGTTCCATTTGAATATAATACACATAAAGTAAGGTCATGTCATGTAGAGATAATGAGTGTACATCAAATATGTTTAAATATAGAATAGTGATATGTGGAACAAAGCTATATTTGTACAATCTTTGTTGGCAATCATGTGTTGTCAAGAGTTGTGAAGATCCGTGCTTTTGATTTAAAATCAATTTTTAAAATAGATTGTAGATTCTTGTCAACTCATGGTTGTCAACCATGCTTATACATGTAGCATGGTTCGTAATCTATGAATGAGAATATTCATGAATTTATAAGGTTTGTATGAAGTGTTCCTTGTCTAACTTCACTGGTCATCCCGTTTAATTTCTTGCTGGTGTTATGGAAAGTACTACAAGAAGATAAGGAAATTTATTCCTTACTTTGTCAATTATAATATTCGATTAATTGTATATATTGCTATATATTTTGGTCATAACACGATTATGCTATTTATTACAGAAACAAGTGATACAGACCAAGAGTGTGGAATTTATGCCATTCTACTTGTCATTTTTCTCATTTCTTGCTAGTTCACTTTGGATGGCTTATGGACTACTTGGCCACGATCTTTTTCTTGCGGTTAGTATAATAAATATATTGAAAATATTTTTATTTTGATTTGAGATCTGGTTGTGCATACTCATTTTGATTTTGAATTTTTTTTTTCAGTCTCCTAATCTGGTAGGTAGCCCTCTAGGCCTCCTCCAGCTTTTGTTGTACTGCAAGTATAAGAAAACTAGAGTTACAAAAGAAAAACCTCAAAAATGGGATTTGGAAAGCAGTTATGACAAATCAAAGCAACAACTTGAACAAATAGATGATGAGAAACTGAAACAACATTCCCAGCTTGTGGTTACAAATGATGCTGACACTAAGATGTGAACAATTTCTTTGAACATCAAGGTTCTATTTTAATTTCTTTCATTTTCTTTTTATTATCATATGCCCCCATTATATAATTCACTTGTGTATATAGGCATTATAATGTGTGTGTGTGTGTGTGTAACTAAACTCGCATGCATGTGTTGTAGAGAACACGAATTTGTGAGCAGGTTCTAAACTTTGATTTATGTTTTTTGATAGGTCAAATGTTAGGTTACAACGAAGAATAAATGTCATTGGGCTCTAAGTGGACCGATGCAGAGTTGTGTCCCACTCTCAACACGAGAAGGAAAAATAAGAATAAAAAGTATTGTATTTAAATGGATTTTGTACCTTCTATATATTTAAAATATTATGTTACAACTCTGTTCCTATTGTTACAAACATATGATCTGTTGCGAAATAAAGAAATAGTTCGAACACGGCTTTTGGAATAGTAATGCCATGAGTGTGTGAAGTGTTCGCTAAGAAACAGATACTTAAGTGGTAAGAGGAAGCTATGATAAAGAATCGTGTTTGTATTGAAAATGATGGTAGAGACGTACATCACGAATTAGGGCTATAAGCAAAAATCGTCAAATCGAAAAAACGAATCGAAATTGCATTTTAGAAACTGTCGATTTGGTGCCACGTGGACCCGTAAAAAAAAGGGTTTGGTTTAGGTTTGTGAATTTTAATTGCGGTTTAAAACCAAACCGGACAGCCGAAAAAAAATAAAAATAAAAATAAAAATGGATAAATTCTTTTGCGCATGCATCAAATTAATTATTGTTGATATTATCTCGCTTGAAAGATTAAATCATTACAGAAATATAGAGATAAAGGCCTAAAGCAAAATTATTGAAACAGTCTTTTCAAGAGTAATCTTTGAAAGAATTAATGAACAAGAAACTACATCCTAATGTGTTTCCTAAGTTTGGGAATGAATACAAATTCAAGGAGGAATGTATTAATAAATATTTCAGATAAAAATAAGATTTTTAGCTGATTTTGATAAAACTTGATAAAATATGTTTGAAAAATTTATAAAAATTGGGGGGTCATGTGAAATATGTGGTTGAAAATGAATTTTAGAAAATGGGGATCAAACATAGGCTTAATCTCTAAGAGCCCGTTCGGTTTGTATACCAATTTTCAATTTTAAGTTTTGAGTTCATTTTTCAATTTTCTATTTTGAGAGTATGTTTTAATATTCATAAAACGCATTTAGTTTATCATTCTCAAAATAAAAAAAAAAAATAGAAAACAGAAAATATGTTTGATTCGTTTGAGAAATATTTTATGACATTTATTTCGTGAATAATGATTATTCAGTAATATAGTATCAAGTAAAAAAATATTTTTTTTAAAGTTGGTAAATCTTACTCTACTTTTTTGTGTAACAAAGTAAAACAAAATTAAAAAAAATTATAAATTGAGTTGGCAAAACATCGGAAAAAGTTGGCAAAACATAGGAAAAAATTAAAATTAAAACTTAATGACGTGGATTGAGAATGTCCGTTGTTCATTTAAATATATTTTTTAGAATTTATATGTAAATAATAATTAAGAGCTTCAACTATTCTAATTTTTTTTCACAATATGTTTTTTTAGATTTTATTTTTTTTAAAAGTATTTTAGAATTTATTTTTTCAAAACTTTTGTGCTTTTACTTTTTAGAATTTATCAACTTTTAATTTTTTAACTTAGTTTTTTTAATTTTTATTATTTTTGTTTTCAAAATTTTAATTTTTTTTAAAATCTTATATAAATAGAATTTTATTCAAGCGCTTATTTTTCACGTTTTGAGTATTTTCAAATTTATGCTTAAAATATTCAAAACGTCAAAAATGTGAGTTTTATGTTATAAATTTAACCAATGTATTTTCCAAAATATTATATCAAAGAAGTTTTGATTTTTTGCAAATTGAAAACTAAAAATATTTTGAAAATTACAACCAAACACACCCTAATTATTTTATCTATAAATTTTTGGAATATTATGTTGTTGGCTCAAGTGCATGAATTGCAAAATAATTGTCAACACATTGAATGCGGTTAAAATCAAACTTCCAAAGTCCTTTTAAGTTGGTACAATTATTTCTAAATGCCCATCAACTTGGAAAGGCTATAGGAAAAGAATTATTCACAAGTCCTAAGATTTCTCTTTGGAATAGATCTAGAAGAATCTTCAAATCGTGGAAGAATCAATGGCAAAGTATGAGAGTGAAAACTCTTATGAAGACATTTTGAAGATTAATGCCATTGTGAAAATCACCAATTTAACAAAAATCAAAATAAATGGAAATATCTTGGTTCTAAAAATGATCAAGAGAAGTTCAAAAATAAGTCTAAGAGTCCTTGCTTTGTTTCTGGACAACCTAGGTATTATGCTCGAAATTTCAGGGATAACAAGATACCAAAGCAAGAAAAGAAGGTAAACTCCGTTGAAAATGATGACAATGTTGCTATAGTGAGCAAAATTAATGCCATCAAAGGCAAAGTTATGGAATGGTGGTATAACACATGCTATTGTTCATGTCTCATACGATAAGTCTCTACTCAAGACTTATCAAAAATCAATGAAATATTGTTAAATAATAAAGGTCGCTCTAAAGTGGTAGGAAAATGAAATGTTGAATTATTCTTCATATTCATTGTAACGATCTGAACATCATGTTCAAATTGTTATATCATACATACTATCTGTATTGGAAGGGCATTTGCCCATCTTTCGCTTCACAAATTTTTATCGCGTCCTTAGAACTTGAATTGTGGGGGATACGATAGAAAGCCATGAGAAGTAAGATAAACTCAAACAATCTCAACTAGACGGTATGTAAGAGAACTGTCGGGCACGAGGCTTAGGTTGATACATTCACAAAGAGAATTACCTTAGCAAATGTATTTTATGTTTTGAAAATGAATAAGAACTTAACAAGTACAGATCTTTTGGGCAATTCGAAAATCAAATTTGTGTGTGAATTTGGGAGGCTAGTATTTTTTAGAAGTTGCGTATTTGTTGGAAAATGTTATGCTTGTAATGGAATGATCAAATTTTATAATATTGAAAATGAGAATATTAATAAAGTTAATTGTAGCATTAGTACGATGAAAAGAATGTTAACGTGTAAAATAATTTTATATGATTCAAAAAAAGCTCTTGAGCGTAAAACTTATATTGAATCTAAAATGATTAAGAAACAATTTCATAGTGTAAATACAACATCTCAATTACTTTATAATTATTATTATTTTTTAATTTTGATATGTTAATAAGAGGAGGAATATAGATATTTCATTACTTTTATCGATAATTGTTCTTAATACAAAAATGAGGTTTATAATCATTTAGGAATAGAGATTAAAACAGTTGGAAGTAATAGGGGTGGTTAGGGGTGGACATGGGTTGGGTTGAGTCGGTTTTTACCTTAACCCAAACTCAACCCAGCATGATCAGTTTGATCAAAATTTAACCCAACACAATCAAGTATCGGTCGGGTTGGGTTGGGTTGGTCGGTTGGTTTAGGACAACTTATTATAGCAATTATACATTTCTAGTTGAGATCTAGTAACGTGGAGCTCATTAGAAAAAAAAAACATCAAAGTCGTCTAATGCAACGATAATCTAAGTTCATTATCTCAGATCATGATAATACAAACCAGCAAACTACTTTATTTTTCAATGTAGAAGATCAAATTGAATATAGAAAACAAATCACATAACATATGGTAATATCAACCAAGTCTCGTGATATTATTCTATCTTACCTACAAATAGTGAAGAATCAAATTCTTCAACTATATTACTTAAATTTCCGATGAATGTAAAGTCTATAAAATTATAACATTACGTTATATCAGTTTCTATCTTAACCTATTTTTTTTATAATAAATTTCATAATGAGATGCAGGAGTTTAAGGAGCTCAGAAATGCAATTCTAGATGCAAAGCTCATTGGAATCTCCATTGGTTGCAAAGACAAAATCAAAATTCCGTCAAAATTTTAACCTCAATTTAACGCACACATAATCACAACTCCATCAAATTAGATATGAAAATGAACAATTAGGAGAAAGACAGAATCTGCAGAAAAGGAAATGGCAACACATTCAGAAGGACAACTGACCTCGCCACTGATGACTTTGGTCAGCAAACTCGTAGATTTGCTCTAACATATTTTTGATTTGCAGCTTCAAGAAAGCTTTCGGAGAGTTTAGGGTTCCTTAACCAATAGTGACCCACCATTCACATTCCATCACTCCCTTTCCAGATTCACCTAATTCTTTACTTCAGCAGACATAATTTTCGAATTAGGAAAACATATTAAATGAATTTTAGATCCACAAAGAAAGCTAAAACTCAAAGATCTAACATAACCTACTAATAATATGGCAAAAAAATATAGAAATGGATAGATTAAAGTGAAAGTAAAATTTACCAGATTCTCATTGATTTCCTCCTCAATGTTTCTCCTCATTTTTTTGCAATTGCAACCATGTTAGGAGAAAGCGGTGGAGAAAGCTTGAAGGCTGGAGTGGAGAGAGCGACGGAGGAGAAGCGGAGTAGAGTCTGGAGAGGTAGTGCTGGCAATGGGCCGAGCCGAGCCGGCTCGGCCCATGCCCAGACGAGCTCGGCTCGTGCTCGCACGAGCCGAGCTTCGGCTCAGCTCGTGGGATTTTGGGCGAGCTCGGCTCGTGCCCGAGCTCACCCAAACGAGCCGAGCGGCGAGCCGAGCGCTCGGCTCGTTTTTTAATTTTTTTTATTTTTCGTGGACGAGCCACGAGCCGCGGCTCGTGGCTCGTCCAATTTTTAATTAATTTATTTATTTATTTTTTTAAATAACCCACGAGCCGGCTCGTCTACAGTGACCTCGGCTCGTCACCCGTTTGGACGAGCTCGGCTCGTGCTCGGGCACGTTTTTTTACGAGCCCGAGCGGCTCGTGGGCGTGAACAGTACGAGCCGACGAGCCGCTCGGCTCAATTGCCACCTCTATGGAGAGGCGATGGGCGTTTTGGGCCTTTAGGCTTTTAAGGTTTTATTTTTAACGTGGTTCTACCTTTTTGTTTATGTAATCGGGTTGGGTTGGGTCGGTTTATATCGGATTTGGGTTGTCAACCCGTAACCCGACCCGACCACCTAGCCCAAAACCCGAAACCCACAAAAAAAAAAGCAAAAAATCGACCCAAACCGATCGGTTTGGGTTGGGTTGGACAGTTTACTCGGATTGATTTGGGTTTTGCCCACCCCTAGAGGTGGTCAATAATTTTCTAGTGATTTTAACATATTTTGTGAATAATATGGATTTATTCATCAATATTCTATCCCTAGTATATTTGAACAAAATGGCTTAACTAAAAAAATAGAATACTAGTAGAAATGGTTAATGCTATGTTATTAAATGCTTAGTTGCCATTTAATTTGTGGTTGAAACCTCGGTAAGTGCATGCCATGTTTTAAATAGAATTCCTTCTAAAGTAAACAAAATTTCGCCTTATGATATGTTGAAAGGAAGAAAGCCTAACATTGAATATTTCAAAAGTGTGGTGATATTTTGCCTATTGCAAGAACATGGATTCAAGAATGACCAAATTAGGTCCTAAAGATGTTAAGTTTGTTTTCGTAGTTCTAGAGAATCCCAAGAAGTAACATATTTTAAAACGCTGATGAATTTATTAAACAACGAAGAAGCAAATGAGCTCAAAAATGTTCTAGAGAATCCCAAAGTAACTGTTAGAATTTGGGTGTGACCTAAATTCCTTGTTTGAAGTATTGAAAAATTCTAATTGAAATGCACATCAAGAAGAATTCAATTTGGAATGATTATGGAGTTCTATGTCAAGTTCAAATTCTATTTTGGAAACCCATTGGAAGTTGAAAATTGGTATTGAACTTGAAGAAGAGTTCAGGATAGAAAAAAAATTTGGGAACCAAAATTTAAAAAAAAATAATTCAGAACACCCAGCATCGTGAGGCATGGCCAGATGCCGGGACATCCGAATGTGGCGCCGCTTACCACTTGTGGTCAATCAGAACGTCTCTCTAAAAACTTAGATTAGCGCTCAGCATTCCCTGCAAAACTCTCTTGAACAGCTGAACGTCCAAACCCCGATGAAGGCGAATCTAATCTAGGAGCCCACCTGACCTGTTTCAAATTTTTCGCGTTTTTCTCTCCTTTTTCGTTTTGGACTCGATTTTTGGTATCTTACTTTATCAACAATTCTACTAAGAGGGTTTGGACGTCCCCTACATATTCCCTATAAATATTAGGCTCTTCTATACAAGTTAATAAGTATGAGAAAATAGATTACTAGAATTATATGATCTTTTGTAATTTTCTTTTTTCTCCATTATTCTTGAGTCAATAAAATATCTTAATTTTTCTGTCATATTTCTCGTTTTTATTATTCTTTTGCTTGATCAAATATTTTATTATTATGTTATATAACTTCAACATTTCAATCCGGTGGTTGGTTTCATAACAGTAACATATTTTAAAATGTTGATGAATTTATTGAACATCAAAGAAGCAAAAGAACTCAAAAAAGAAAAGAAAAAAAAAAGGAGTACAAATGAATGATGTTGATTTTCAACTAATTTCACTTTGCTTGGTCGAAGGGAATGAAACAATATTGTAAGAGGGTCAAGTGTGGTATACCATAGACTACGACCGACAAAATAACAGCATCCTATATTAATCATTTCTCATTTTAGTTTAGAGCCTATACATATTGTCCAATTCAAATCGACAAATTCACATAAACTTTCTTTATTCACTCAAAAGAATTTCAAAACTAGCAAACTATACTAAAAACAAAAACATTATGTACCGTGTTTTCATCAGTCACGGCGTCGTCGCAATCGGGTCGCAGGCGTGGAGCTGGAGCTTCTCTTTGCACATTGGGAATTTGAGATTGCAACTCTGAAATTCTTAACCAAACTCTCAATTGAATGTTTATGTGGTGGATAATGGGTATGGACAAACTTGGGTGGATTGGGTTTGGTAGGTCATGGATGTGGGTATACATTGGACTGCCTCAAAATGGACTTTTTTGAACTTCGAAACAACAAAAGAAACTTAGAGGATGTTCTCTTTGTGTTTCAGTTTTCAGTTTTGAATTTTGAATTCATTTTGTGTTTTATGTTTTGAGTTTTTATTTTGAAATTTTTGAAAATGCGTTCTTTTTGCCATTTTGAAAAACTGTTTCTGAAAACATAAAAAATGGAAAATGCGTTTACTTTAAAATTTTGAGAGTTTTTTTAATAATATTTTATTCAAAAAAATCCGATTATTCAATAAATTTTAATTGTTTAATGTTAATATAATATTAAATAACATATAAATTTTGAAGTTAGTGAAACTTCAAATGTTTTTTTCTAGATATTAAAAACACAACCTACATTACATTTGACAAAACAGGTCAATCGATCCGATTAGAAATTTACGTGTCATGACAAAATAATCTTACACTGAACAAAATATAAAATAAATAGTTCAATCGATATGATTTGAATTTTGAGATTGATTCTTTTCATGTGTCAAACTCTATATGTCTGTAATAATTCTACTCTTATCGTAACACAAGTTTCATTAGCGGGAGAGCGAAATACAATGTGAAACGATTGCATGTATTGGTCTAAAAATTTGTATTGATGGACAAGTAGAAAATGGATGGATAATTTTCACTAGCACATACTGCAAATTTAAAAAGCATTTCAATTTCTTAATATCACCTTTAATTCATCAAAAAGGATACTAATGGAAACCATCAAATGTTACAGACTCTAAATTCATCTACTCAATCTAGTACAACATTGTGTTTCAGCCATTGCTTAGCTCTAACGAATAAACATGTTGTTCTGAAAGACTACACAAAAATGGATCTATCGTAATCTTACTACAGCACCGGTCTAACTTTTTCAAACCAACAGAATACAAAAGAATAATTACAACAAGGACCAAAAGATCTTGAATTATTGTATGAGTTGCACAAAGATTTTGAGTATGCCATCGACTCGCAATTTCAAAAATACATCGTAATTTCAAACCATAATTTTGCATGTTCAACTACTAGCAACCAAAAACTGAGAGAAGAAGGATAATTGACCTTAAATGATATGAGCCGGGATGCGCTACCAATTATCAAGATTTCGATGATTGTTAGAGTGAGAGTAGAGTCAAGTTCAAGGCTTCAAAGGGTTGATAAATCTGGTCATTTACATATTCTAGCAATGGAGTCCATAATATTGAAGAAAACAAGTCAATGGTCAAGTAACATGTTGGGGACGGAAGGTGGAACAAGTTGGAAAGCACTCGAATTTTCAGTCTCTGTTGAGACTCATTTTTGGTATAGAATACGTTCGAATTTGAAGATTTGTATTTCGAGAAGATCTATAGCCCTTGAAGTACATTTTTCAACGCATTTTGAATCATCTCAATCGGATATTGGGAGAGAGAGATATGACCAAAATACTGAAAGACATCCAAAAAAACTATTTTGACGCGAATTTCCTTCTTAGACTAGAATTCTATTTTCTTTCTAATTTTACAATATTTTGTAATCTAATTACGTTTTTATTAGATTTTCTAGCATTAGTATAAATATGAGATTTATTTCATTGTGAAAAATAAGATTTTTCATAATGATAAATTAAAGCTTTTGCTTTTTCTCCATGACGCGAACTCAGGTACGAGATCAGCGTGGAAATCGCGAAATTAATTGAAAACGTCAAGAAAGTCCAAATTCAGGTTGTAGACAGTAGAATCTCGACCCGCAAATTATTAAACCAAGCAACCAAACAAAAAAAAGTTTGAAAGACCTCTTGATTACAAAACCAACGAACCTCGATTTGTGAACGCCACAAAGAGTGTCTAATCCTTTGAAAAGTTCAATGGATGAACGCCACAAATATTTAACATATTTGATAAATTTGAAATTTCATGGAAGAATCTATGGAGAAAAAGCAAAAGTTTTAATTTATCATTATGAAAAATCTTATTTTTTACAATAAAATAAATCTCCTATTTATATTAATGCTAGAAAACCTAGTAAAAACGTAATTAGATTACAAAATATTGTAAAATTGGAAAGAAAATAGAATTCTAGTCTAATAAGGAAATTCGAGTCAAAATAACTTTTTCCTGGACAACTTTCAGTATTTTGGTAATATCTCCCTCTCCCGATGTCCGATTGAGATGATTCAAAATGCGTTGGAAAATTGGAAAGAAAATAGAATTCTAGTCTAATAAGGAAATTCGAGTCAAAATAACTTTTTCCTGGACAACTTTCAGTATTTTGGTAATATCTCCCTCTCCCGATGTCCGATTGAGATGATTCAAAATGCGTTGGATTTTTTAGAAATACATCGGCTAATGAAACAATTAACTCCAAATAATATGGTAACAATAGAATGTTAATGAAAGTGAATTAAAACCCTTAATTTCTCATCAAGAATATAAAGGCCACAAACCGTCCGCACCAATTTTCAATCAAGATAAGGTTTTTCTTCTCTCCTCTCTCAACATCTACAACCCAATCTTGTGGTGCAGAGAAGAGTAGAAAATGCTGTCAATTTGTTTGTAAATTGTGAGTAAGTTCAACTCTAAACCCAATAAGAATAAAGAAATCCCCCCTCTTTTTATAAATCGTAATTTAATCGTTAGTTTTGGTTTTTTGAATTGAGAATTGTATTGCTATGAGTGCTACACTTCAAGCTTCTCTTGTTTACAAGCCCTCATTCTCGCAATTCAATAATATAGCTTTTTGTCTGAAACCCCGGGTTTCCCTTTTTGCTTCTCCGTTAATTCTATGTAGAAGTAGAAATCATAAGTTCAATTGGCTTCCTCCCAAGTCTCGATTTTCACGGCATCGTTTAGTGGTTTCTTGTACATTAAATCCAATTCCGGAAAGTGTAAATTCAACGCCGGACTTATTTAATGGTAATTTAAATACGGATATTGAAAAGCCTGAAGTAAATGAGTTCAATAATGGGAATATTGTGGGGGAAAGTGCAAAAATTGAGGCGGGTGAAGGAGTAGAGGGCGAGGTGCCAAAGGAAGGTTTGGGGCAAACTGAGGATGTTGATAAAAGGTTGCCAATACTGGTGTTTATTATGGGAGTTTTTGCCAGGTTGAGAAATGGGTTTCAGAGAATTTTGTATTCAGATTGGTTCAGTTGGTGGCCGTTTTGGAAGCAGGAGAAGCTGTTGGATCGTTTAATTACTGAGGCTGATGTGAATCCTCAGGATGCTGCAAAGCAAAGTGCCCTTCTGGCGGAGCTCAATAAGCACAGGTCTTTATGGCTCATTTCACCTTAATAATGGATTGTGTTATTGAGTTGTATACAAAGATTCTTGCTTTATTGTTTATTAAAAATACGAGGAATTGGTGAATAGTAGCATTTTGAATTAGAGTTCTTTTGCTTCTTATTTGAATTGATATCTTGTTGGTCAATTTATTTCTAATTTAGTTAAAATAGAGGGATCAGTTAAGTGTATAATATACTATTGATGGAAGTATCATTACTGGTTGAATTATATTGGGTGTTTCATAATATTTAAAATTAGAAAACTTAAATTATTTACTGAAAGCAGGTAGCTCAAGGAGGATTGCTAATGGGGAAAGGCTGTTTAAAAAAAAAAAAAACTATATAAAAATAAATTGGTATGTAGGATGAGCTGAAAATAGTGTCTGCACATTGTAGTTATATTCAAAATATAGTAATTTTGGGCAAGATATAGTGACAGTGTTACACAACTTAATACAATGGTAAGGCGTGTGATTTGAATCATGCTGGGAAATAGGTGTTATAATGGTCAATGTTGGTGGACTGTTTTAATCTCTGTGAGCTTATGTGTCAGAAGTTGAAATGTTATTATTACTGTACATATTGAATCCTTCATACCTTTCATAAAATTTTAAATCTGCACATGAAATGTGACTCCTCATACCTTACACTAGAAATTTGAAAACTGGTACTTAGCTGGAGACATGTTCTGATGTTTTTCTTTTTGGCTATGTCCAGTCCTGAGTCTGTTATACAGCGGTTTGAACAAAGAGCTCATGCTGTAGACAGTAGGGGAGTTGCAGAATATCTTCGAGCACTAGTGGCCACGAATGCCATTGCTGAATATTTGCCTGATGAACAGTCAGGGAAACCTTCCAGTCTTCCTTCTCTGGTACTATGCTGTGCATTTTTCTTTTCTTTCTAATTTTGCAATAGACATGAATGGTATATCTATTAATTATATAGTGTTGTTACTGTATACATGACACTTTCACAAGCTGTTAATTTATTTGTCTAGAAGGACAATTTTATTGAAGGTCAGTAAGCCCCTGTTTGGTACACATTAAAATTTTCATTTCCATTCTCTTACTCGTTTTCAGCCACACATTTTTCAATAAAATAATATTTTCCATCACATCAATAACTTTTCCTTCTTTTCCAACCACACATTCTCCATCAATCTACTATTCCAGAATACATTCTTCCAAAATAATGTGACTCAAACACACCCTAAGTTAGAAAACCAAAGTTTTTGCAGATTTCTTTTTTTTTTCCTTGTCAATTTTCACGCTATACCTGTCACTTGTTCTTGTTTCTATCCTGGTGAATATCATCAAACACTTCATGCAGTCTGCTCCCTTTATCATTTGATGCATATACACTTTTTAACTTCTCATATTATCTGAATCAAATATATGATGCAAGCGAAACTGGTTTCTTTGGCCACGTCTGCCTCTTTATCCACTGGAACTTTTCTCCATCATTTGCACCTTTTTTGGTTGATTATAACTGATTCCACAACAATGAATAATATCTTGAGCAATCTCATTCTAAAAATTGAGCATGTCTCATGTTTCTCAATTCGCTAACAATTAAATATTATATGTAGTTGCAAGAATTGAAGCAGCGTGCTTCGGGGAACATGGACGAGCCCTTTGTGAACCCCGGTATATCTGAGAAGCAGCCATTGCATGTTGTGATGGTAAGGACTGAAAGAGACATGAATTTTGGTTGCTTCTGGCATGCTTATATACAGTAAACAAAAATTATCCTGACGTTTTTTTGCCATTGTTTTCTGTGTGCCTGTCATGGTAATAACTTTTAGCACTATCATTATCATAGGATTAGAAGTAAGTTACTATTTAATTGTGATGCTTTTCTTGTTGGAACTTTATTTAGTGCATCACCTATTCTCAAACCTTAGCATGTTGTGTTCTGGATAGGTTGACCCCAAAATGTCAAACAGATCATCTCGGCTTGTACAAGAAGTCATCTCGACCATCTTGTTCACTGTTGCTGTCGGCTTAGTGTGGTATGACCTTTCGATTCATATTTTTTCAGTTCTGGTTGTGAATGCTATATATTTTACTTCTACGGAATTATGGGTGATGAAGTTGCTTAAATATGTTGCATTTTCCTGGCACTTCATTTTTCAGGGCTGGGGGTTATAACTTAATAAACTTATAAGTGTGAGGACATTATGACTGTTCTCTCTTCATTTCTCATATGCGTGGAAGAATACGTTATTATTTACTAATTCCGTCTTTTGGGTTTTGAAATGTTGATGGCTTTTTCAGGCTAATGGGCGCTGCTGCACTTCAGAAGTATATTGGTAGCTTGGGTGGGATAGGAACTCCTGGAGTTGGCTCAAGTTCTTCTTATTCCCCAAAAGAGTTGAATAAAGAAGTAGTTCCAGAGAAGGTAATTTGTCATTATTACCATGTGATAGCCATACGTATAACACAGTTTTATTGATCCAAACTTGTTAAATTTCATGTTAAAAAGGATAATGGATTGTTTTTAGTTTCATTTTTGTTTTGAGAGATTTCTGCCACTCTTTCTATTTGTCAAAAACACTTCGTTTGGATAGTTCATATCAAGCTGGATATAAGTTTTGCTGTCTGAGGTGGATCTTTAGTGGTTTGAACTTTATAATTACAATCAGCAAAGTAGTTATTGAGCAGTTTTATGGCAGAATGTTAAAACATTTAAAGATGTCAAAGGCTGTGATGATGCTAAGCAAGAGCTTGAGGAGGTTGTCGAGTATCTGAAAAATCCTTCAAAGTTCACTCGATTAGGGGGGAAGTTACCCAAGGTTTGCTTATGTGAAGCAATTTTGTCTTATATGTTTTTATAGTTGTTGAATAAATACTTTCTTCCAAATTGTATGCTGTAATCTGTATTGAATTTCAGGGAATCCTTCTGACTGGATCACCTGGAACAGGTAAAACTCTGCTTGCCAAGGTAAGCTAAGGATATCTATCATATTTTATGGACTTGCTTCTCCCTATTGCTAAATTTGAAGTGCATGGCTCATCGTGGCTTCTGCCTGCTACAGGCAGTATTTTTTTTATCATAATGTTTCTTTTATTTTGAAGGCCATCGCTGGAGAAGCTGGTGTTCCTTTCTTTTACAGAGCAGGCTCTGAGTTCGAAGAAATGTAAGCACGTTTTGAAGAGCTTTCACATTATTTGCCAGTTCAGGAAAAATTGAATAGAAAACTATACTCTGGTTTTAGTAAACCATAGGAAGACACGATGATTGTACGTGACCAAATTCATGTGCGCCCTGAAAAAAATATCTTTTCTGCAGTTTTGAATATTTGATCATTAAAAGCACCGAAATAGTACCAAAATAAATTTTCAGTAATCCTGAAAAAGTAAGATCTCAAAGCTTAGGATGGTCAAATTGTAGAGGAGTGGAGCTGGAATTTACAATTTTTTTTCTTTGTTCTAGGTTTGTGGGGGTTGGTGCTCGTCGTGTAAGATCCTTGTTTCAAGCAGCTAAAAAGAAGGTCTGTCTGCTTCTACCTTTTGCAGTTCTCAGTCATGTTTACCAGGCTCCATAACATATCAAATTGTACTTAGAAAAGGAGAGATGATAGATTGTTGAAGTGTTCGTGCATAGCTTATATACTTCATCGTAATTCTCTCTTTTATATTTTTACTTCATTTCATAATATGCCACCATTTAATCTCCCACGCACCCCCACCCCGGACAGAAATTCATCCTTGATTTATTAATGCACAATTAAATCAAGTAGTCCTCCCTCTTATGAAGTCCATTTTAGTTATTGTGTTTCCTTCACATGAAATACTATACTATACCAATAATAATTCATGTACTTTTGCATTTTTTTAATCTTAAAATGAAAGTTAGGGAATAATTGGGAATCTGTGGGTTCAGCTTCAATCAATGTCAAGAAATACAGTTATACAACAGTTTTCGATGGGAATGAAAGATGGTTCAATTTTTGCTACGAAGTAAGCAATGATGAAAATTACTCGTTGAACTATTGAACTTTTATGCTTAAATTTTTTACTTGGAACAGCCCAGAAGAAGTGGATAAACTCAACACATTATTGCTTCTATAATCTAAGAAGTTAATATGGTAACCTTCGAATTTAAGTATACGATATGTAATCATGATCTCTTCTGTTTTCTCAAATGCTATACCTCCATAGAGTCCATATTATGTGGCTGGTTAAAATGGCCTTACTTAGCATAGTGAAGGCATTATGACACACAGAAAATCAAACAAAATATGTCGCACTTTTCATCATCTCCTGTCGATCATGTATTCCAGGAAGCAATATATGTAACTGGTTTTTCCACTCTGCAGCTTTATCCAGGAAAAACCAAATGATATCTCCAATTTATTGGTTTTTCCCTTGAAAAGGGATGACTCGAGTATTCTATTAAGTGGACTCATTCTGATTTCTGTTGTACATCTTGTAGGCACCTTGCATCATATTTATTGATGAAATTGATGCTGTTGGGTCAACCCGAAAGCAATGGGAAGGTCATACGAAAAAAACGCTGCACCAACTACTTGTTGAAATGGATGGTTTTGAACAGAACGAGGTAAAGACACACAAAGTTGCGCAGTTTGCTTATATTCTCTCTATTTATTAAATCACTTTTTGAACTTTTTCACAGGGAATTATTGTGATGGCTGCAACAAACTTGCCTGATATACTTGATCCTGCTTTGACGAGACCTGGTAGATTTGACCGGCATGTAAGTTTTTTTTTATAATATTTGAAGACCTGCACATCTTTGATGCTCAAATCCTTTTTCTTCATTTATAACTATATCAAATTTTAGATGTCTCAATTTGGTAGTGATCAGGTATTATATATTCTGTGGTGAATTATGTTTTTAAAAAAAAAAAAAAAAGCCGCGCACCATTACATTTATTAACTTCTTATCTTTGATATGATATTTCTGCACTGTACAATTACTCAAAGAGATTTTGAGTTGTGGTTCCATGAATTATTAATTTCTCTATAACTATTGATACTTTATGAAAATGTGAGCCCCACTCCCAAATCCCAGTTTCAGTTTGTGAATTTGTTGGGTTCACAAATTTATGGAGTCCTGGCATTAACGAGTCTTTGAATTAGTTAGCTATCCGAGGACCTGAGAAAAGTTAAAGAATCCTATCTTGGAGCTAAAACATGTTTTGTTAATTGGTTCTATGTTTGCTTTCCTTGACTTTCTTATAGGCTGCACTATTTCACCCAACAGAAGAAAACTCAATATCCTGAACTTTTTGCTCTGGTTTGGTTTTGAGGAAAGGAAAATAAGAAGTATAGAGGAAAAAGATAAGGAAGAAAGTGGGTGAAAACATACTTCTTTCTTTTACTTGGTTTCCTAGTGGAAATGGAATAATATTTAACCAAGAATAAAATTTGTGTGCCCAAATAGGAATTGGAGAATATACACCTTGTCGAAGTTTGATGTGTGTCAAACATAATAATTGTGGCCTGCCCGATAGAATTATGTTTTTCTTCCTGTCATATTTTCCCCCCTCACGTGAAGAAGGAGCTAAGGAACATTAGGCAATCGTCCTCTTTTTTCACCATTACTTTTGTTTTACTCTAAACATTTGAGTAAAGCCTGGCAAATTTCAATCGACTTTTAATGAGAATCTTGCTACTGACTT
The DNA here is from genome assembly GCA_019097785.1 of Fraxinus excelsior. Classification (NCBI taxonomy): domain Eukaryota; kingdom Viridiplantae; phylum Streptophyta; class Magnoliopsida; order Lamiales; family Oleaceae; genus Fraxinus; species Fraxinus excelsior. The sequence continues at coordinate 33,633,324 of CM032631.1, read as the reverse complement.
GAATAGCTTTCAAAAACAAGGTCTACATCTGCTTTACTGCTATGTTGCATAATGCTTGTGGTCGTACAATTATCCTTGTAGTCCTTTACTTTGGTTTAGTTTAGGGTGATGTCCAATTTAAGTAATGGAACTGAAGAAGAGTTGGCATATAGCAAGGTCAAATTCATTTTCTATTCCCCGCTCTTAACTATGTAGGATAGAGAAGATTGCAATAGAGGACTAAGGACCTGTTGACAAGGCTTTTAAAAAGCTAAAAGCTGTTTAAGGGCTGCTTGGGAGTTTTGGGGTACTGATTATGGGCATTTATGAGAGGTCTGTTTAACTGTTTTTGTGTTATTTTTTGTAGTAGTTTTTGAAACACTCCAACATATGGTTGATAGTTTGTTATCTAATGGTTCTGAAAGTTTTTTAAAATTGTATACTTTTTTTTTTTTTTTTACTCATAATTGATATTTTAATTATAATTGATTTTTTACATGTAAATTAATTTTTTACTTGTAAGCAAATTTTACCATTATAAATAAATTTTGCACTTTTAAATAATTTTGTACTTATAAGTAAATTCTTGTCTTACTAGTAGTATTTTTACTTTATAAACAACTTATAAGTATTTTTTGACTTATAGTTTTTTTCAAAGTAATTTTTTTTGCATATAAATAAATTTTTTAGTTAATGTATTTTTATTTACGAGTTAGTTTTTAATAATATATGTTAGTTGAAAATAATTATCTTATCGGGGATAAATGGAAGGGAATTTGTGAAACGGCCAAAACTCACCAATTTGATGGGTTGAGAAAGATGGTCAAAAGTACACAAAAACCTCCCAAAATGGTAATAAAAAAAAAACTAACAAACACCGATTTTCCCAACCTCTCGTACACAGTGCCAACCAAAAAACTCTCAAGCAGACCTTAAGAGACTAAGAAGCTGCTTTTGTGCCTATTTGGATAATTTTAAATAATTTTGTAGAAGTGTTTTGACAGGTTAGTAAAGCTTTTAAAGGAAATTGTCCAAGGTGGCTTCATGAGAATGCAAAAGTAGAAGTAAAAGCTATCCCAAATAGGCTCTGAGATACTTTTGATTCTAATATAGGGTGTATGTGGTGCGAGGAAAATGATAGTGCAAATGAATGAGGATTGTGGGAAGGCTAAATACTTAATAAGGCAGTGCTAATATGTTAGATGATTTAAACTACTTTTTCCCTTCTGTTAATTTAGTTTTTAACTCGCATTTTTTATTTTTTTTTATTTGTGCATCCATTCCATCCAGATTGTTGTTCCTAATCCGGATGTACGTGGTCGTCAAGAGATATTGGACCTCTATTTACAAGACAAACCATTGGCTGATGATGTTGATGTGAAAGCGATTGCTCGCGGTACTCCAGGATTCAATGGGGCAGGCATGATACTATTACTTTATTTGCTATTCAATTGCAGTCTGCCATAAATAGGGCTGTAAGTGGACCGGATCTGCCTATATTCGATCCAATAAGAATAATTATCCGATCCGATAATCTAACAGATATTTGATTATTAAATTTATGTCCGTTTTGCTATGGTATCGGATATCCAATCCGAAATTAAAGAAATTAGGGGAAAAAATAATGTTGGCATCAACTTTTTTATTTTTTAAATTTGGTGACTTTTTTATTGTAAATTTATTTATTTTAGTCACAAATAATATGCCATAAAAATATTTACTGACTCAATTATTTATAACAAATTGTATCGGATTGTTATCAGATCGGATTGACCTATATCCATATTTGATCCATTTAGTTAACGGATTATTGGATTCGGATCTTGATTGGGTTATCGGACTGAGACCCTCCATCTCCTATTAATTTCATCGGATTAGGATCGGATTCAGATCAAAATTCAATTCATTGACAACCCTAGCCATAAAACATTTTTGTGTAGAGTACAAGATTCATGATATTCATAGTTTACAGTGTTCTGAGGTTGTCCATGAGTATGTGATACATGAGCCCTGCTTGAACTTCTTGGATCTGTGTAATGGAAAAAGTAAATATGATGTATTTTTGAATTGATTAATGAAATACGTGAATCAATTTGAGATTTAAGTGGATTCTATTTTGTTACCCTGACTCCACTTCCTGGAACAGATCTTGCGAACTTGGTCAATATTGCTGCCATTAAGGCTGCTGTTGAAGGCGCTGAGAAGTTGAATGCATCCCAGTTAGAGTTTGCCAAAGACAGGATAATGATGGGCACAGAAAGGAAAACAATGTTTCTGTCAGAAGATTCAAAGAAGGTGCCTGTTTCTTTCTTTATTAATCTGTTGTACACATCTTATCCACATCTAGCCTTATCGGTGTTGGATCTATTAACACTTTATATCAATGGTTTTATTCTGTTACAGTTGGATTATGTTTGTCAATTTTCTGGGTTGAGTTTTATTCTGTGATGACACACAACTGCCCTGCTAATTATTGAAATTGACTCGCTGGAATCCTAGAATAGAAAAGTTAACTGGATTTCTGCTTTAAAAAAATCTGGATTATTAGTAATAATTAACGATTATTATAGTGCTTGGCATTAATATTTGTGGACAAGTTAATAATTATTTTGGGAGACTGGTTGCTAAGACAGTTTAGTTAAATCTTTTTATGACAAAGTTGTCCTGAATGCTCTTAATGTTTGTTTTCAGCTCACTGCATATCATGAAAGTGGGCACGCTATTGTTGCCTTGAATACTGAAGGTGCACACCCAATTCATAAGGCTACAATCATGCCCCGTGGATCGGCTTTGGGCATGGTTACCCAGCTTCCTTCTAATGATGAAACTTCAATCAGCAAGAAACAACTGCTAGCTCGGCTTGATGTTTGTATGGGTGGAAGAGTAGCTGAGGAACTTATCTTTGGCCAGGACCATATTACTACTGGAGCAAGTAGTGATCTTCACACAGCTACGGAGCTTGCTCAATACATGGTACTCCCCATACTATCGAGCTGTTTACTTAATCAATCTTTATATATTTGGCAAAATATGGGCACTGTTTCTTTGGAAGAATGTGACCTTATCCTTCCACCCTGCTTGCTTCTGTTTGCATCTTTGTAGCTTGTGTTACTTGGGTTTCGGTTTTGCTTTTTCTCTGTCATGCTTTTTTGGTTGCGGGTTGGGGTAGAAATTGCATGAAGGGACTGGGAGGATTGTGACTGGACTGAGGCATGGTGTATGGTACACTGGTATTTAGATCGGGGGGTCTTCTGTCCTCTGAATGTATTGTGCATGAGTTGCTTTTAATGACTTAAACTTCTAGGGTATGTTTGGTACATAATACCAGAAAGTACTCATTTTTCTCTAGTCCAATCCAACACACTAAACATGTATTTAGTAGTTTTAGAACAAATTTAGCGGTTATGTTCTGCACAGTTTTTTTTTTTTTTTTTGTTTGTAGTCTTTCTTCATAATCAAATTTACTGTGAGGTTTTGCGGGATGGAAAAACTGATCAAAAAGTTGAAATGTTCTGATCATTTTCTCTCTTGCTAGGTATCATCTTGTGGGATGAGCGATGCAATTGGACCTGTCCACATTATAGAACGGCCCAGTTCAGAGATGCAATCCCGTATTGATGCTGAAGTATGTGTTAGCAGTTTCATGTGATTTCATCATATTGAAAAATATGCCTTACCATATTATTATCTGTTTATTGATTGCACAGGTGGTCAGGCTACTGAGGGACGCTTATAATCGCGTAAAAGCCCTGCTGAAGAAGGTTCACTTAAAACAATTTTACAATACCCATCTAATGAGACAGATTTGGTTATTTGCTGCAAATTTGATGTTTTTGTACTTGTTTTTGCAGCACGAGAAGGCGTTGCATGCTCTAGCAAGTGCACTTCTAGAGTACGAGACCGTTAGTTCAGAAGACATAAAGCGCATTCTTCTTCCCTACAGCGAAGGACGATTATCTGAAGAACTGGTACAGCAACAGGAAGAAGAGGAGCTTGTATTAGCATAAGTCTTCATCTCTGTTTTCAATTATTCTCAACTGTAGGGGTGGTGCTGGGGTGGGTGGTGTTCTGTATAGAGAATAGTTAGCAGATCACAATTATTAATACAAAATGTGGCAATTTTCACCCTTCAAATATGTTGCTTCTCATTTTCTGACAAGTTTTAAGACTAGTAATTTATACAAAAGAACTGCATTCAGTTCATGCTCTAACTCAGGAACTCCCCGAGTTTGCTGTCTCGTTGAAATTCTGTGAGAATTTTTACGAAGAATTTCGTCTCCATTTTTTTTATTTTTCATTTTTTTCAATTTGTGTGTGTGTGTGTGTGTGTGTGTGTTTTTTTTTTTTTTTGACTGAAAGATGATATAATTACTGTAAAAAAATTGTAGATAATGGAGGTTGAGGGTTTGAATTCAAAATCAAACGACCTCCCTCCAACTCAATTTTAAAGTCTCGTGGGTTTAGTCATAGACAACATGCAGGGGCGACAACGATCCGTTTTTGAACAAGGTTAAATTATATCATCACATGATCCCGACTATTGTCTACAAAGGTATTGCTGCTATGAAAACGTTGAAGTTTATACTCACATGTCAATATAAAAATAGAACGGAAACTCTATTGTTGATTAATGAAACTATGCCTAAAAGTGTCCGTCTCACCACTTTTAAAGTTGATACGAGATTTCAAATATGACAATCTAGGGGTGGCAATGGACCATGTAATAACACCTAGCTTCTATGACTTGATCCTCCTTTGACACCACTACAAATTTCATCAAGTCGAGGTGGTGCATTTTGGAAGTAGGCATTGTGCAACTCTTGACGAATTTTCATTGATTACTGTCTCAATTGGTAATGTTTGTGTGAAATGGTTTGTTAACGTGTGTTGGGGGGGCAAAGCTGCCGGTATGAGGGGCAATTTCTGGTGGCTTAGGCGGTGGGTTGAGGGTGGTTTGAAGGTGGTGAGAGAGTTGGGGAAGAAAGGAGATAGGGGTGGATTTTTTTTATTGTTTATTTTTTATTTTTGATTTAATATGAGAAATATTTTATGTCCAAAATACCCTTAGCTTATTTGGGAAGAATTATTAAATTTTTAATTTCTGGGGTCAACTGATGTCAAACTAACGAAATCTGTCAATTTGGACTTGAGCTGCGATTTTTTTAAAGATTTGGCACCTACGGTGGTACAAATGAAATGTTTGGGCAAAGTCTGCAACTAACTGAAAGGTTGGATACCTCGACTGCAATTTTCCCTTTCATTAATGATAAGATTCTATAGTGCCTTACTTAGAAAGAAGAATGGCTGTCACCGAGTTCAAAAGTCGCCCTCATAAAAGGAAGACAAGATAATCTTGTAATTAATTACCATTCATCCTAGAACTTTGTTATCTAATTTCTGTCTATTCCATTAATGAATACTCACAAACACTGCCATCCCTTTAAATTCTGAATTGCATCTTATTCTAGTTGACAGTTAGTAGATTGCCTCTTCAGAACATAAAGTTAAGTTTTCACATTTCAAATGTCCAAAATGTTGTTGTCGAATATGCAGTTGACATGATAAGATACACGTTGAAAATAGAAGTCAAATCAAATCATAACTAGTCACGACAGAACTTTGGCTAATTGTTCTTCTGCGTTCTAATCTCAAATTTAACAATGACACGAAGTGGAAAAGATAAAGATGAGTTTATTGCATAACCACTGAATGCATAAACTACACAACTGCAAGTTGCTGATAGTATTAGTCGTTATAATAGGAGAATACACAGGAGATTCAAAAAATACGCCTGTGAATTCCTATCCAATTTTCCTCGACCTATCTCTAAAACCTTCACTACGAACATCTATACAGAAAGCAATACGTCTTGATAAGATGATCCATTAGACCAATGTCTCTCCCCACCTTGCCAGAAGAATCAAAAAAGACAAAACTTCTGAAGAATCGCGTAGCGAATATGAAGCTGAGGTTTCCCATGGGATGGAAGATACAACTATGGGGTACCCTTGTCCTCTTCTCTCAAGTACCTATGAATCAAACAAGAAATGTTACTAATGACAACCTTAAGAAGTCCAATACAAAGTGGTTATGATCAAACATAATGGATGAAAACCTTGAAAGCATCTTCATCAGTTTTGTCATCACCGAGGTAAAAAGGAAGGACATTACTGGAGTCGACAAATCCAAGAGTGTCAAGTAAGTATTCGAGAGCATCTCCTTTGTTCCATTTGATTGATGGCCTAATCTCCATAACCTTCTTGCCCCGAGTCATATGGAAGCAAGGATAGTCGGAAAGTACTGACCAAACTATCTCTTCTAAAGCTTCGTAATCCTGCACATTAGATGAACAAACCTCATTAAGTCGAATAAAAGTTCCTTTTTCTTATGACATAGAAAATACTACGTTGATTGTATGTTTTAGTACCTCCTCCAAAACATGCCGGTAATGCACAGAGATACAGAACCTATTATCCTCCACGAAAGCACCTGGTATATTGCAGGTTCGGGTTTTCAACTCCTTTAACATCTGTTACGAGAAGAAGTTGTTTGAATTGCATTTGAACCAAAAAAAACTAACGTGGAACATACAGATGTTCTTAATCTAATAAATTAAACATATAGAGGAAGTGCTTAAGCAAAATTAAGTAAAAATTACCTTTTCAATTGAGGGTAAATACTCCCGAGCAGGTTGGAAGACGGTGAATTCTTTACCCTGCAAAATGATTATAACAAATCAGTGACTTCTGCATAGACAAGTAGTCGGAAATTTTATGTAACATTTAATTTTAGAAAGGATCTCAGTTTTTGCTTCGAGGCAAAGTCTAAGAGCATGTTTGGCTATGCTTAAAAGCTACTTTTATGGAAGTATGTCAGACAAGCCGAATCTTACCTTTTTATCGTGAGCATTTATCTGATACTTGTCGTGGTAAGAAGCAACTTGCAATGGAGGGCCCATTATGTCCATCCCATGGCTTCCCGCATAATAAACATTGTCTATGTTTACAAATTCATACACCTGATAAAGCATGCGCACACATTTTATGTCGAAAGAAGAGAGAGTGAATCCCATTATACAATATAAATTAGCAATTTGTTACCTTGTCTCGACTTCTACCACTTATAATAGCTGTTGGAAAACGCCTTGCTACTTCATGCAAAGCCGAGTGCATCTACAAAATTTATTTCATAATCTAAAATAGATCGTAATTGTAGCATGAGTTCGAGAGTAGTAATACAATAACTAAAATTTACCGGATGAGACATGAAGGCGCGGTTTGGATCATTCACAATTGGTGAAAGAGTCCCGTCATAGTCTAAAAACACGACAATTTGCTTCCCTTTCACAGAGTTCATAATCTGATGAAATGAAGCAAGTGCACAAGGGTGTTCCTCCTGAAATAAGTATATCATTAATAACGTAACATCCTATGTTGAATTAATTTTAAACATGGTACGTAAAAACAAATGATCGTCAAAGGACAACGTGTTAGGCATTATTCTTAATAAATTTAGAGTCGTCTACATAAATTATTTAACTAGAATTTGCAATTACTAAAGTACTACTTACCAGCCAAGAAACATACTTTCCATCCTCAGTATCTGGCCCACTAAGAACAGAATCAGTGGGCCCAACTTCTCTTATTTCCCCAGAAATGGGCTCAATAATCTGTGACTTGGAAAGCCATTTCTCAAGGCCCATTGCCTGGTAAAGCCTCCAGATGTTTTCCTTCACCATTTTCTATTAAGAAAATAAGAAAAAGTAATCGCATTTAGAATTTCATTCATATTCAGAAACCAAAAGAAAAACAATAAATTATGAATTTGGCTTTTGCACTGTCACTTCTCGACACGTTTTATGTATTAAATGAATGATTTGACATGACTAAAAAAATAATGTGTGGTTGTTGAACTGTATCGAATTCAATGTATCTAGAAAATATGATAAAGGAGGGAAAAAAAAATAGTCGACGTTTGATATACCAATAAAGGTAAAAATTAAAGAAAAAGAACATTCCATAAAAAATAAATGAATAAAAAAAAAAGAACAGAAAAATACCATACGCGTCACCAAGCCACATTAATTTAAAGGCATTGTTTTTTATTGTTCAGAAAACATGCGGGGCCCACGTGAACATACATGAACGTGAAGGCCCTTTTTTTCCCCCAACTTCCGTGGAGTTTTTCCTTTTTTCTTTCAATGAAGTTTTTGAAGTTGGTTTGATAATCTTAGTTTAATCAGTTTATTACAGTAAAAAATAAATATATATTGAAAATCACGATTCTTGATACAAATTAATATATATCGTATTCGAGTGACTCAGCTTTAAACTTGGGTCTTAATCAAAAGAGTTCATTAAAAAAATTGCTTTTTTATTTTTATTTTTTATAAAGCAGTTGGTTCCACCACCAACTACCAACTTCTCAAGAACCAACGGCTGCCAACTCTCTCTCTCTCTCTCTGGTGAGAACACCAAATATTTTGTGTGAATATTTTAAGAGAAAAAAAGGAACCATGCTGGTTGTACATGGGGTGGGAAAGAAAAAAAAAAAGAATATGTTTGTATGTATCTTGGTGTAATAGGATATTAGATGATGAACATGATCAAGATTCATTGACGTCGCATATGAAATATACGATAGTTTACATCGAAGGTTGAGTACAAAAATTTGAAACTTGCAAAGGGACTACAATTTCTCGAAGCGAACGAGTACCAAATCAATAAACTTTGTGCAAAAGATTTTAGCCGAAAACAAATTTTCGCTAGGGGGAGAAGAAGAGGAAATTATTTTCGCTAGGGGAGAAAAATACATCTTCAAGAATGGCACGACATTTAATGAATCCCTATGAAAGACTTGTACCTGCCATGAGTTAGAAATTTTAATCAATTTCTCAATACAAATGCAAGAGCCACTACCCCTAATTGCTTTTAGCTATAAACTAACAAAAACAAGCAAAGATGCAATTAGAGTGAAAAAACTTTTTTATTGAAAATTCAGTGTTGAAATCTTCGTTTCTTTACGAAAAATCAAGGAGTAATATGACAGTGACTTCATTGTCATCGACACCCAGTAACCTGTGTTAATTACCTATGATACATAACATATTCAAAGTATGGTTAGTTTCAAATCTCAAGAATTTAATGCTAACTAGTCGAGAAATGTTATTATGACTAAAAATTGGTGATTATCATCGATGCTAAAATTCTAATAGTTCGACCAATCTAGCACATAATAAAATCACGTACTTTCAAACAAAAATATTATGTGATTCTTAATAATATAGATGTCAAGAAATAAGAGGTTTTTTTATTTGTGTTTCAGTTTTGTGTTTTGAGTTTTGAATTCATTTTCGGTTTTTTGTTTTGAATGTCCATTTTAAGATTGTTGAAAATGTGTTCTTTTTTGCACTTTGAAAATTGTTTTTAAAAATAAAAAATTGGAAAAGCCATTCTCTTTCTTCCTCTCTCTCTCCTTATTTCTTCCTTTATTTCTCTCTTCCCTAATCTCATTAACTCACTTCCCCGCCGTCTTCTTCCCCAACAAACACAGAAAAACCAAAATGGGTCGCGTAATCCGGGCAAAGTGTAAGGGAGCAGGATCCATTTTCAAGTCTCACACCCATCATCGCAAGGGTCCATCCCGATTCCATTCCCTGGACTTCAGTGAGCACAATGGCTACCTTAAGGGTGTGGTGACAGAGATCATTCACAATCCTGGACGAGGTGCTCTGTTGGCCCGAGTCACCTTTCGCCACCCATTTCGATACAAGCACTAGAAGGAACTATTCATCGCCGCCGAGGGTATTTACATTGGTTAGTTCCTTTACTGTAGGAAGAAGGCCAATCTAGTGGTGGGTAATGTGTTGCCCCTTAGAGCCATCCCCGAAGGTACCGTCGTTTGTAACATCGAGAACCATGTTGGTGATCGTGGGGTTTTTACTAGGACCTTTGGGGACTACGCTATTGTTATCTCACACAACCCTGACAATGGAACCTCTAGGTGTGTTGCTAAATATTTGTTCTATTTAATTTGTGTTGGTGGTTGGGGTATGTTATGGCAGTGACAACGACGGTGGTTTTTGTGGTGGTGTAGTGTAGGCAACGATGGGGTGGTAGCAATGACAACGGTGTGGTGCAAGCGACATTGATGGTAGTTGGGATGACGTTAAACTGAAAATATTCAAAACGCGTTTTCAAAATTTTGGCTTGATTAAAATTAAAAACAATAAAAACGATAAATTTGTAGTTTTGAGATTTCTTTGTAAATTTTTAACTTGTTTTCAAAAACGCGTTTTTGAAAATAAGAAAGAGAATTCGTTTTCACTATTTTGAAAAATTGAAAGTAGAAAACGACTTGAAAACGGTAAAGAGAACCTACTCTAAAAATCTCAAAACTCAATTCAACTTCCAAGCAAGTAAAGCAATTTCTTAAAGCTCAAAACACACTTAGTGAGTGTTTGACACCCATTTTAATGTAAATAAAAATTTTGGAATAGTAATTGATGAGAGAATGTGTGGTGAAAAAATGATGAAAAGTTTTAGATTTGTGTGTAATATTATTTTATTTAAAGAATGAGTTGTTGAAATGAAGAAAAATAATTTTTTTTTAAAGAGAATGGATGCCAAACTGGGGCTTAATTTTTAAAAATTTATGCCTTGAAAAACATGATAACTTTCTTTCATCACATGAAACCTTAGATTCTTTTCATGTATAAAAATCTGACTTGTATCCAATGAAGCCATCATTAAAATAACCAAAAGATTAATGCTCATTGGTCATGGTCAATCACAAGAGGTGAGGTGACATGGTGTTGGGGGCAGGATTGAGATTGGATGTTGTATTTTTTTTAACTGTCCAATCATATGTTGACGTGTGTCTCTTCTGTTATCGAGTCTATTATTGACTTGTCACCGAGCCGGTAACCAAAAAGACTCCACTTGTCCATACTAGGTGTGAACCTAGAAAAGTAAATACCAAGAAAATAAAATTATTTAACGACCGACAAAAAGTGGAACAAAGACTGAAAATATGAATAAAAAAAAACTGGTGTAAATTTCAAGAAGGCAGGACCAATTAGTATTAGGGACATGACACGTAGAATATGCTCTAATAAAAGTTTTTCCAAATGACTTTAACGAGTTTTCTACTAGAGGACAGGACACACGTTATAGGACGAAAAGTCCATGTCCAAGAAACTACCTGGAACTGCAGTTTTATTAGGAACTGACGAGGTACAATTTATTTAAATTTCTAATACATTGTATGGAGTACAAATAATTGACTAATGAATGGAATAATTGGCTAAATCATGGTAGATTGGGTAGGTAATGAATGTGAAATTGACTAAATAATTGTATTTAATTAGTGATTGATTTTTGAAGGACTCATAAGAATTTCTAGAATTTCGACGATTGAATGACTTGGTAGTCAAGAAAATGTGCGAAGAATCTTGTAAAAATGGATTAAGAAAATTTTGGGTTTTCTTCGAGTCTAACGGGGTGTCCTCGACTAAGATTTTGATAGATTTTAAAAAATTATAAATCCTAATGAACCAGACCATGGATAACACCTAGTCATCGAGATCTATGAACCAGAAAACCCATGTTAATTATTTTGAGTATATAGTAAAACTTATTTTCAAAATAAGAAATCTTCATTGTTTAAAAAAAAAAAAAGAAAAAAAAACTATTTTAAAAAACATTGTTTTTTAGCTTAGCCAAATAAGCTCATAATCAGATTCTGTCACCTTCCAAACACTACCCAAGGAACCTGTGGGCCTAGAGATCAACACCGACTTCTGGCCCGGTCAAGACATATGGGCCCAGCACACACGTGTGCGGTGGATTGTACCACACGTAACTACCTTCCACAAAAAGCCCCAGTATCCGAAAGGAGCGAGTGTCTATACTTGCGCTCCCAAATCATTACTTGTCCTCTCCACGTAGAAAAATCGCGTGGTGTCGGTGCACCCCGGATTTGCACCCTTTAGAGGAAGAAAAAAACGAACGCCAACCGCTTCTCGGTTTGTAACGGACCGATCGCCATTACTCAGAGAACAAAATCCACCGGAAGTATTCACAACACGCCGGCGGAAGACAATAATCAACAATTAAAATCGGCGATTGATCACCGGATTAAAATTCAATTCCTACATGCATGAATACTTTCCTAAAATGAAACATTAATAGAGAAAACTGATTTACAGCACTCAATTAATAGAGAAAAACCCATTGTGTGTTTGTTTGCATGTAGAAATTAAATGAAGAAGAAAGACAACTTACGATGATTCTCCTAGAAAACAACGTTGTCACAGTGCACGACAATATCTTCAATCGGCTAGCTCAAAATCAGAGAGCAGATATATATAGAGAGAATATACGAAGAGAGAGAGAGAGAGAAGGGGAAGGAGGTGAAGGAGTGTACTGGTATTTATAAATGAGGACAAGGGTTTAGGTTGGGGTAATTTACTGTAACTAAGGTTGAAAAATTTTATCTGTCATAAGCAATAAATTAATTAAAATTTTAGCTCCTTTGACGCACGTTCTTTCAAAATACAATCTTTCAAAACTTATTTTCAATTATACATTTTTCAATAAAATAATTTTGTTCATCATATCAATAATTTTTTCTTACTTTTTTAATATATATTTCTCATCGTATCACTATTTAAAATACATTATTTGCTCAATAATATATATTAAAAACACCCTCATTCTTACTTTCCTTGATTATTGACAAACATAATTAAAAATGAATTTTATTAGAAGAACAAGACGTAAAGCTTGTTTGGCAAAGCGTTTATAAGGAATCTCATTGTCTCCTTGGAAAGAAAAAGGTGGCATGTTTCACATGTAAGGACAATTCTTTTTTGGTTTTTTTTTTTTTTCTTGATCAAACTCCATGTGAATTAGCAGCCGGTTACACCATGGCGATAACACAATCACACACCGAAGTCAAGTCGAGGAATCCCATCTTCATAAATGACTTCTCGACTAATCTCAGATTTTGAGGTGGTGACATCACATACAAGAGATCGAGTTCACATGTTGACTTAGCCATATAGATTCTTCTCAACTCAACAAAAACACAATTAAGGAACCAGTCCTAGTCAATCGTTCTTCAATGAAATCTTTGTAGATACATAACACTTAAATCACTTGCATGTAAACAATAGAATGATTCAAGAGGCAATTTCAAAACAAAACAAAAAAAAATCAGGAAAAGGGTCGACACACATCCATGACAAAGAGGTGTAAAATATAGGTAGGCAGGCACCCACCTTGTAAAATAATGACATAGCTTCAACCGCTCATTTGGTATGCAGTACCATATGGAGCAAGAAAACATTGTATTAATGTCTTGTTTGGGAGGGATTTTTGGGGGAAGAATTGATTTTGAATAGTGATATGATGGAAAATGTGTGATTGAAAAAGAAGAAAAAATTATTGATGTGATGGAAAATATTATTTTATTGAAGAATGTGTGGTTGAAAATGTGAATTGATTTACTGTAGAATTTGGAGAATCCGCACCAAACGTGGCCTAAATAAGATTTTAGATTCTTTTTCTTTAATATTATCTAATATTGTTCAAACATTGAGTCGAACATGTTTTTAACGTTACTATCTTACCACGAATTGGAGGCATACTTTACAATTTAAAATTAATAAAAAGCAAAAAGTGTAAAGGTATATTTAACTATTTACACCAACTTTTCGGTTTAACTTTCAACTAGAGGTACTTTACCCCTTCCCTTTGGGTTTATCTAGAGTTACTTTTTAACTTTACATGAGAGAAATTATCCTTTTTCAATTTAAAAAGACAGCTACTTTTAAATTTTCAAAATAGTTCCTTGCAGTGACAATTTTTCATTGATCTCTACAAAGTTCAAATTTTGATTACATTGATACAGTCAATAAACTTACAATTAAGTATTTACTCTCACCGTGCACATTCTACCATATTTTACAATACTGAATAAAAAAAAAAAAAAAAAAACTCGTGCATGAGTTTTGTTCGTGAAACTTCAATAAATCATAGGCATTGAACTATCAATGCATAGATGATGATAAGTCTTGTACGTGTTGCTATTGTGTCCATTGACAATCCTCAGCAAGAAACTGAAGCAATGCTGATATACTGACTTATCACATGGCAGTAATAAGTGAGCAATGTTGGGTGTGGCCACTTAATGCAGATAGCAGTAATAGAATCGAACTTCTATCCAATGATATACTAATCAAGTCCATTTTATCCGCAGTCACCATACAAAGACCAATGGATACACCACAGCTTCTTTAAGTTGAAAACTGATCGACTAATTGACACGGGGGGACAATAAGAGAGGTTTCCGTTCTCCTTTTGCTTTGTTATACTTGCTGCTTAAAATGGTGACGAGAGTAGAGACCGCTTCAGCAATATGCTTCCCTTTGTTCAACATCACACAACTTAATCTGCAAAACGAGAAAAATATAACTACAAGTGTACAACATGGAATTTTCATCGTCATCTTCACAGCATATAAATTAGTTCTTTACACCATTCTGTTATCAGTTTTTAGCAGCATAATTTTCCTATAATGCAGTAACTGTAGAAAATGACACTTTCTATTGTCCTCGGTCATTTTTGCTTCTTGAACATTTAGTCATTGACAGTCTGCCTTGCAGGCATTCACACGTATCTGACAAAGTTTGCTCTCATTAAAACTAAAACTAGAACTTGTGAGGTCCTAAACTTCTCTGCCCCACACATGAATATAATTATTTTTCTTCATCATAAAATTCTTTCTTTTATTATTTATTTTCTTTGATTTTATTCGGTGCCAACTCAATCACAAAACCACCAGGTATAGAGTATAAATTATCAGATGAAATCAAGATTTATGTTACTGTTTACCTCCTTCCAATAGCCGCATCGGTAATTTCAGCTCTGGTGGGCACTCCAGACTTAACAAGTGACTCTAGAACCTGTGTTGCCCAAATGACGGGTACATGGGCAGCATTGCAGATTGAAATAATTTCTTCCTGTATATCTGCAAGCTTTTCCCAACCGCATTCCACTGCGAGATCTCCTCTAGCAATCATGACGCCCAACGGGTTTGGAGATTTCATTGCCTCCAATAGCAAGAGTGGCAAATTCTCAAATCCATCTCTTGTCTCGATCTTTAAAACAACCCCCAAATTCAATTTTTTTCTCTTTGCAAGTTCTTGGCGCAACACAACAATATCATGAATATCTCGGACAAATGAAATACCCACCATGTCAGCATGTCCAGCTACAAAGTCAAGATCCATAAGATCCTTTGAAGTAAGACCTTCATATCGAATGTGACTCTCAGGGATGTTTATGGATTTTTCAGAGCCTAGCTTAGTACCTCTTGGGCCAGCATGAGTGATTGAAACAATAACTTCTGAAATGCTAGTTCCTTTTATAACCCCCCATATCTTCCCATCATCAAAAGCGATAGGGTCTCCTGGTTTGACCGAATCAAATAGATAACTGGATGAGCAGGTTATCCTATGGGCACCAACTGATGAAGAAGTTGATTCATCCAGTTCATCTGAACTATCTCGAGATAGTATCAGCAAGTCACCCACTCTCAGCCTAACGAATTGCTCTGCAGGGGGAACATCTATCACAATTCCAACTGAAGATTTTCTTCGCTGCTCCTTTGTACGAAGTACAGTACCAGACTCAACATACGCAGTCTTCCTACACTCGGCAATGAATCCAACCCCAGAAAATATAGGATACTTGCTCAAAATCCTGAGTTCCCTCTGCTTTCCACGCATGTCACAAAATCTCAAAGAGTCATCCACCTCTAGTTTACTTAGAAATTCTTGGCCATCCACATGCAAAATTACATCAGGAGATACATGAGGTGGTGGTGGACCTGCTCCTTGGGGAGAAAGCCAAACTTTGGCTGGACATATCACACTTCCAATGGCATTCTTCTTGGGGGATATTTTCAGTACACATGGACCCGCATTAAGTTTGCCAGTACGAAGCTTTGGTCCAGCTAAGTCCATGAGCACCCGACATGGCTTCTCAAGAATTTGAGAACTTTTCTTCACCCTTCTTATTATCTCATTCCAAACATCAGGATTACCATGTGCACAGTTGATGCGAAAAATGGTGGCCCCTGCTTCAATGAGACCAGCTACACGAGAATCATTGTCAACTACCTCTTGGCCAACTGTTACCATGATATGAGTGCCTCTCTGCCCTTGAAGTGTACCCAGTAGTAGATTCCTATTAGATGATGCTCTTTTCATCATTGCAGTTATTGCCAAGTCCCCCTTTGTTCGATTTTGTGAGCTTCTGAAAATGGGAAGCACTTCACCAGAACTTTTATAGCCATGGAGGGAATCTTCTGATTTTGAGTTATTCAGCATTTGGATACATGCAGAAAGACTTGAAAGAACATATGGATTTATAGTCTCCAAATTCAAAAGTCCTAGTGAAGAAAGCTCTTCTTTAATCGGTTCTATATCTAGGCTTTTTAAAGCCAGATAGTGTATTAGGTTTGTTGCGCTCACCAAGTAATTTCTGCAATATAAAAAACTGTGTTATTTATCTTTTGTACTTACAAATCTAGTAAGAAAGGAAGATGCCAAGAAAGGTCATAGTCAACATTCTTTTTACTCCCAAAAAGACAGTATTTTACCCGTGACACATTTTGAGTCTTGAAGAATTCCATTGTTCCATTGCCAGAACATGCAACTGAACAGCCTTCAGCTTATCAAGGAGGCTCTCCTGGTTTCCCTGGCTCATAAATGTTTGCGGGAAATCAGTGTCTGACTGCAATTGGGGGGTAAAACCTTGGACTTGAGAATTCTCATCGTCCAGAGGATAAATAACCACTGAATCATCAGCAAAATGATGTGAAACGCATCTTTCAGAATCATCTTGCTCATTTGGAACGGCACAGACAATAGTTCTCAGAGTGAAGTTTCCTCTTATGCTTCCAAATAGAAATATGTGATTTCTAGAGGCTGAATTTTTAGGATGGAGCTTAGAAGGAAGTGTGAAATTCCGATAAAATTTGGGAGATGTAAAATCAGAAGAAACAGTTGCTTGAATGCCCTGCACAAAAGAAATGGTGACGGTCAAACTTCAAATAAAGGGAGGACAGGCAAAAGCAGTTTGGAGGACCAGAAGGCCTATCAATGGCCAATGTCTTAAAGCAATAAATAAAATCTTGAAAAGGTAGTTTGCTTAACATCTGAAGAGGATTATTCAGGTTTCAGATTGTTAGAATAGTAGTTATATCATTTACCCCCTCAAAATGTACGACATATAGAAAAGCACAAGTAAAACTTCATATCTATCTGATCATATATGGATTATCTTTATCTTTATGTATTACAATAAATAAAAGGGTGGTTTTCAATGCGAGATCTGAAAACATATCTCTCTGTGGCACCAGTACTAAGTATGCTATGGTTCCGGGATTTAGGAGTACAGAGCAGTAAATTTAGACATCAGACACTGGCAAAGCACCTTCAATTTCTTATACTAGAAAGTGAGTGAATAAATTATATTTTATCAAAATTAGGTAGGTTTATAATCATGACAACACTAGGAAAGCATGAAAATTTTGTAAAACATATCATTCGTTTTATACACCATAAACACTAGGATAACCAGATCAAACGAGAAAGCCTACTCACATAACTCAGAAGCATGGTCTGGTTAGTGATTGAGCAAACCGAAACAGCACTAATCATCATCTACAATTCAATACTCGGGGGAAAAATAACCAGATGATTAAACCTAACCTGCAAAAACTCACCCCAAAATCAATTTAACTGAATATTCAGAACAAACAACAATAACTCCAAGAAGCCATACATTAATCCTTTATCAACATCACAACAATAAGTTCCCAAAACTGAACCACCAAAAAATTTAAAGCTCTTGCTGCTAAAATCCAAAAGAAAATTTTCGAAGAAATTACTGTTGGAATGCGAAAAAAGAATTACCTAGAAATTAAAAAACTTCTTTAATTCAATAAATAAGATCATTTAGATGTTCATGTATATGTTATATCAAGAATAAATGACTCAAATTTTTACCTAAATTCGATGATTAATTCTTAAATTAATTATAAATCACGAATTCTCAATTTTTTAGATCACGAGCTTCCAGCTTTCAATTTAAAGAACTTGATGCTCCAAACCTCCAAGTCTTATATGATATTATTCAAAGTCGAGACTACACCAATAGGTGAGCAACTTCTTTTAATTAAATTAAGAAATTAATTCTTGGACTAGACATATTTATAAAGTAAGAAAATAATTTTCTCTCTTTTCCTGTCTCCAAATTTGAACACTACGGAATAATTATTGTATTATGTTGTTGTAGGCTTTCTAGGTTCCATCTAGATAAAAAGATTTCAATCCATGTACAATAAGGATTTCAAATAAAGTCTAGACGTGTCTTAATTAAAATCCAAATAGGAGTTTTAATTAAAATTCAAATCCACTTAATTTATATTTAATTGTAAGTGTAGTCCTACAACTTCAATTACAATTATAATTAAATTTACAACTTTCACCCAAAACTATATAGTAATTATAATTAAGCCCAAAATTTTTATTATAATTGTAATTAATTCCCAATACTTAATAGAGTTACCACATGGACCTGATCGAACATATCTTATCCAAACTCTAATAATTAGATCAAATCTAGTCGACCCTAGACCATCCAATCTAATTATTAGTCTTTATTTTTCCACTAAAGTTAAAAGATCACATTTTCGAAATATACAAGGTCACAGAAGCCAAAAAAATATGTAATAATTTCATTTGCCCAATCGTACATGTATTTTATCCCCACCCGTGATTCAATAATTAGATACGAACATAAATGATCGTTTTACCCCTCTAATTATTCTCACTAACTTGAGCACTATTTTCTCTTCATCAATCCTATGAAGTATTCAAAGATGTAAAGTTTAGTTGTCGCTAACTACTAAGCTCGGACCTTTACTCGTTCAATCGAATATATTTAAGTAGCCACTGTGTCCATATTTTAGAGCATTGGTTTCCGACATGAATTCATTTTCTCTACTTCGTTCATTCTCAAACTCTAAACTCACCGAGATATTTGACAAATCAAATTGATACCCTCCATTAGTAAACTAAAAACCCGTTAAAGTGACGAAAATATACATAACATGACAAGGGATTTAGTTGAAATACGTTGATCAAGTGAAATTTAATTCTCCACATGATCATGCTATAAAATTAAACTCGACGGGTGACCCTTACTATACACTTCAAGTGTAATGTTGTCATCTTTAACCATTTCTACGCTAATGACGAATTGCAAACTCGAATTGTGAATCGACCAATACTACAATCGTCCCTGTACAAAATGCCAACTCTTATATATTATTAATTATAAAATGTTATTTTACCACGGCAAATATACTGTATGGGCATAAAATCCAACAATTAAAAATAAATAAATAAATAAACAAGCTCTCATAAAATTCAGCTTTCCAGATTAAAAACACAATTATCATTTAGGCCCCAATAACATCCCAGGCGTTTATAAAAATCAATAAACTGAAACCTATCTCATTTCCATTAAACGTAATTATTTCCCAAAAATTCAAAACCAAAATTTTAGCATCACACACACACACACACACACACACACACATATATATATATATATATAGAGAGAGAGAGAGAGAGAGGACCTTCATACGGCTGAAATAGTGGCGAACCAGAAACGGCGAGCAAAATGGAAAGCCCTAGAACATAAACAGGAAGCTCGATATTTCTATTCAATATTCTGCTTTATCTATATATACAGACAAATTATATATACCATTTATATTTTTTATGTGTATATATATTAATCGAGAAAGAGAGCTGATGAGGTGATTGGAGTGTGGACGGCGTGTGTCCAGATTCAGTCTGTAAAGAAATGGAATCTTCAATTTATGGAACCCACCAATGCGACTTGTGGATGGCTGGAAAAGTTTGTTGTTTTTGGCAGAACCGGAAATTGGCGCAAATAGTTCTAAAATTTTGCCCAAATTATTCATACCAAACATTTTAAATATGGGGCAAATGGTCTCATACCTTTTCATTTTTAGTGCAAATGGTCCTTTTGGACGGAAGCGTGCAATGCAATTGTCTTTATTTTATTTTATTTTATTTTAATGAGCAATTTCGTCAAATGACTTTCTCTACTAGCAAATCCAAAAATTTAAAAAAAAAAATAGAAAATAAATTTTAAAAAATCATAAAAACTAAAAAGCTCATCTTCTTCCACCCACCCAGCACACCATATTAGAGCACTATAAAGCTGGAATCACTGCCACAAGTGATCCAATTCGTAAGAATCCATAGAAAAAGTAAATTCATTATGATATGTCAGATCATAAAGACTATATTATCTCTAGTGACATTCGTATCTATTAAACTTGAAGTACTATAGATGAAATGATGTAGCTACAAATTGCATTGTCCATGTTACAAATATATAGCTAAAATCTTGCACATAAATAAGGTTCATATCCTCCTCAAAAGTAGACTTTACAACCCCAATTTCATCTTCTCCCTTTTATGCACCTCTCCTTGCTCCAATTACAATATATTGTTCCCAAGAAATTAATTAAAAATATTGTTCTTTTCATATGCTAGAATGAAAACCTATTCCTTATTTGCAGAAAAATTATGACAAGATTAAACTTTTCTATTCATTCACAACATCATATTAAAATTAAATTTTCTTTTGATATCACTACAATATAAAAGAGCCGAGAGATTTGGCGCCACGTGACGCTTTTTCCCGTCTACGTAATTCCTTGTTTTTTTTTTCCACCGCTTTCTTCTTCATTTTCACACACAACCAACCGCCAATTTTCACATAACACCAACTGCCCAATGCTTTCTGTCCTTTTTTTACCTACTCTTTTTCCTCTCCCGATTTTCACGCCGCCTCTCCCACAATAAAATTCTTGTGGTGTCTGGTTAGATTGAGCTTAGGCGAGTTCTCGTTATCGAATGCATAATTTCCATTTTGTTGAAGGAATTTTTTTTGGCGGTGTTGGTTGCGTCAATTCAAAGTGTAATGTGCATTATTATCATCATATTTAGATTTATTCTCTCTTTTTTTTGTTTGTATTGTAATGAAACATTCTTGTTGTTCGCTGAAAATACACCGCAAGCGCATGGGTCGCGTACAAGTAGTAAAATGGACTTTTTTAAGTCCGAGTCGATCACACGAAGAGTGTTGATCTCAATTACAAGCGTATTTGATTCAAATTAACGAAATTGACACACACGTTTAAAAAATTGATTTTTAAATTGAAAATGAACAAAAGACACAATTTAGATTTAAAATTTTAAAATAACACTTAAAAAGTGATAAGATTTTGATTTAAAAGAGGTTGGAATTTATGATTTCACTTAACCTTTATTTCATTAATATCAATCCAATTATGCTTCGATGCAAATTACCAAAATACATAGTTAGACCCAATTTTTCAATTTTAGTCAATAACCTCTGTCGAGCGATATTAACCCTAATTGATTAAGTTCTACCGCATATCTGTATGTTGATTAAAAAAAAAAAACTTAACCAATTGCATTAAATTGTTGTGAAAATACTCACAGGGTCACCTAAGGTAGATGTATATCTCTATATCACATAAACAAGTATAGTATACTATACAACCCTAGGGTATTAATTATTTTGGTCTAGTAAGTGCAACAATTTCTCAATAATTATCCAAACCACCTAACCACATCATCTATTGATCAAGTAAATGAAGTAAAATCGAACACAATAACACAATAATTAATAAACCATGATTTTGATAAAATAGACATCATTCGATACATATGTAGATATTAATGAAACCAGATTAAGTTATATCATAAATTCCAACACAACATACTTAGTTCATTATACAAAGATGATAGCAAAGGAGATGTTGTATACAATACATTACAAACATTGGAAAATAATGGAGAGAATACAAAATTAAAGATATAACCCTCTTTTAGTGTGGCTTTAAATCACTCCAATGGTTTCTCCAAGTTTTTTTGATGATATCTCCTTGTTGATATATAATTTTCTTCTAAAATGAACCAAGAACAAAAGCAAAAACAAGAAGTAAGCTTAGTTAAGTATATAAAAATACAAGAAAAATCTAGCTTTGACCCAAGAAAGATAAATTTCACTCCAAGTCCTCCAACTTTCTGGCTTGTGCACCTTGGTCCCTAGCTTCACAAATTTGTACTCTTTTAGTCCATTTTCTTCTCATTTCGCCTTGTTCACTTCTTGTCGGGGTATTTGGCCTACAAAAGTAACAATTACACAATTATAAATAGAAATCTACTCAATTTTATCAATAATAAATTTCAAAAAAAAAAAAAAACCAAATAAGTGTGTAAAAACACACTTATCACTTGCCTCAAGTAATATGCATTATTATCATCATATTATTTAGATTTACTCTCAGAAATTCTTGCCTCCAGATTCCTATTTTAGAAAAAAAAAAATTGTTTGTTAGATAACAATGAAGATGGAGTCTCGGTGCGCAACGGAGGCACCGCGTGTCTCCGTGCGAGATGGAGGCGCGACCGTGTCTCCGTTGCACACTATTTTCCCTTTTGGATTTTTAGTTAATTTAATTGGTCATTGTTGAAATTGAGTTTTTATATGGCTTGCTTGAGTTTTCATTTTATAAACTTGGGTTAAAGTTTGAGTAATAACTGAAATTTATAACGAAGTTTTTGTGATTATAGCAAATAGATAGAATGAGTCAATTTACGATGCATTTGATGTGTATGAAATAAAAAAAAAGGAAAAAAAAATTGGTATGTGTCCCTGATAACTCAAAAATAACTAACCAAGAGGGGGTGAATTGGTTTTCGAAACTTTTTCGATACTTAGTTTCAAAACAATTCGATACACAAGATATAAATATAAAGTATGATACGAGAATTAATTATGCAAGTTTGATGATTTAATTCAAATATAAATATGGCACAATGTGATGTAGGACAACTAGTTTTGGAGTTTGAGGAAGTGCTGGACAGAAAATTGGCAAAGAAAAATCGCGTCAAGGTAATTTTGTCATTTGTCACGACGGTGTTGGAATGGGCTGAAATTTGGCAAGTTGATTGAAAACGGCCCGAAAAATTGGACTCGGGGTATGCCCGAGATCTCGTGATTTTAGCCAAATTCCTTTGTTTAGGCCTCCAAATGATCAATTTTCATATTTCCCATTTTAGATTTTCGCTATTTTTAGAATGATTTCCTTTTCTAGGTTTTTAGGGTTTCTTGTAATGCATATTTAAAGGCTTTTAGACGTTTTTCCGTCATCATTGATTTTGAATAAAATTTCGTTCTTGGAGAATTTCAGTTTTCTTATTTTCAAGATTTACGCTAGTAAATCTTGTTACTTCCGTTTTGCGTCACAATGTAAATGGCAATGTAAAGTAAAGTGCGATAATGTAAAGATAACAAGCTGATTTAATGGGGTTCGATACACAATGTGTTCTACGTCCCCGTTATCAAGCTCTCCATCACGATTAAGGTCAAATGCACTATAATGGTAACTTACAAACAAGGAGTATCAATCCTTAAGTGACTTACAAACAAGGAGCACTTATCATTAGATGACTTACAACAAGGAGCACATATCTTTAACAACAATCGAGTTTTCACAATGCTCTCGAAACCACCAAAATATAAATTATAATTTTACAATTGAAAGAACTCTCTTAACAAATGATATAATCGAGTCAAGTATTTAAAGAGTTAAGATAACACTTCAATAGATAGCAAATAATAAAGCTCAAGTGTTTATGATGAAAACTTTGATGAACGATTGATAATGAATTAGTTTATATTTTTTATCAAAGTTTTCAAACCAATGATCTCTCTTAAGAAATAATACAAGTTTAAGTATGAAGAGAGATTTACACTTAAATCAAAGTATTGGCAAAGAAAACTTTTATCAAGAATGAAGATTAGATGAAGTTGTAAAAAATTCTTTGCAAAATGAAATTCTTGATAAGATAAATGAAATAGATTGAATAAATCAAGAAATTTTTTTGTAATAAATGAAATAGAATTTAAATTCAATTAATTTCAATGGTATTCAATAAATGAGCTCTTCAAAAATCTCTTGTAAGTTTGTTAACTTTGAATGCAAGATAGATTGATATTTATAGAGCAAAAATGATGAGAATCAGTCACTTTCGGTTGAGTACTTTCGGTCAACCGAAGTGTAATATAGCCGTTGTAAAATTCAAACCGTTAGAGTTTCGACTGACACTTTGGTAGATCAAACCGGTCGACCGAAATATCTTTCGGTCGAGCATACCGGTCGACAGGTATACTTTCGGTCAACCGAAAGATGCAGAATTTTGGAATTATTAAATTTTATATCAAGTTATTCATTTTTCCAAAATTACTTTTATTTGTAAAATATTTTTGTACAAGTGATGAGTTATGAAATATGGTTCGAACTTTATGTTCTTTGCTAAGAATTGATGAGTATACATTTACATGTAAACGAAGTTTCGATAAACAACTTCTAAATACTAGTCTTCAAGATCCTTACTCTTCGAGTCTTTTTCGATTTGCGCGTTCTTCAACTGACGACGATTTGTGCCTTTGAATGGGTAGGATTATGAAAACTCAAGAAAACTAAAAATGTTAGAATCATAAGATTATTGTTTGTTATAATCAAAACAAGTAGAACTAATCATAGGTCAACAGTTTCGTGTCTCCATTCTTAAAGGAGACACGGGTCATGTCTCTGTTAAGCACGGAGACACACCCCATGTCTCTGTGCTTAATGGAGACACGACGTGTCTCCGTTCTTAACTTAGAAATTTGATCAGCAAAGTTTATGTCATTACCGAGTTTTGGAATGATCTTGTATTGAGTCGCTAGATAGTCTTCTCCCACCAAAATTATCAATTCATGCAGTAAATCATTTCTTTGAAGGTGTAAAGAATATGGGACTTCACAAATCCCTTCAATAAACCCCATCAAAGTATTTATTTCCTTCAACAAATCTCTTTTACTGTCAAAAAATACAGATGGGGAAGAAGAAATGATGTTGTGAAGAATAATTTCTCATTTAAAAATGATGTTGTGAAGAATAAAAAAAACATTTGAGGGCAACGTAAGGGCTGTGGTTTCCACTCATTCGTATCAATCTAATCAAGAATTCAAGATATGTTAACCATTTCCTTTCCCTTTCCCTCAATTTAAGGTAATTGATATTTTGTTGTTTTGGGGTAAAATTTGAATGATCGAGGAGTATGGGCTTAGTTAGATTGTGGAGTAGTTGATTGTATCTGTGAAGTACAAAAATTGTGGCCTTGATTTAGAAGTTAATCTCTTCAAATCTTAGGAAAAATAGGTTGCATTTAAGGTGTTTGCTAAAATGACCAAGTGAAAAATTAGTGTATAATTAGGCTTAAATTGGCAATTTGATTGAGTCAAAAATCTTGTGGAAATCTTCAACAAGCCTAATATTGCCTTCACTATTTAAAAAAATAAAATAAAAAATTCTTCGTGCAGCACAGAGACGCACACGAGGAGAATTTTTTTTTTTTTTTTTTAACATTATCTACCTACATTTTAAAACTATGAACTCAAACAAATTATATAATATTTGATTTAAAACAAAAGAATTCAACATTTTTACCACTTTCTTTTTAACAAAGAGCTCATGTTGTAAATTTAATATATTGCTTCCACACCGCCATTCCTACTTCTCCATTATCTCATGCAACCACCCACTCCATTTTCCCATGCAACCTCCTATTGCAAACTTCTCTTTCCTTTCCATTTGCAAGGCTAATACTGTCAAAAATAGATTTTCATTAAGCCCCTGTTTGAAACCCATTTTGGGAGAAATAGAAATTTTGGAATAGTGATTGATGTGAGAATGTGTGGTGAAAAAGTGATGAAAAGTTTTTGATTTGTGTGTAATATTATTTTATTTGGAGAATGTGTGGTTGAAATGAAGAATGAGAATGAGAATGAGAAAAAAAAAAAGAAATTAATGGGTGTCAAACAGGGGGTAAATCTAGAAGATTGCAGTTTCTTAAGTTTTCCCCTGCGAATTTATCTAAATCCCACCCATGTTAATGCCATGTTAATAGTTATTTGTGTTTCTGATTTCTTAATTATAAACATGTTCCCATTTTAAAAAATTTATTAGATTAATTCATTAATGTGGGAAATTTTCAGTGCCCAAGTACAATATGACCTATAGTTCGATGCTTTCTCAACCTTAACGTCAATATATTATTTTTAGTCTATGCAGTGGTAATGATGAACTCAAATCATGTTTTGAATATGTGAGAACCTATATGTTACATATTTAAGATAACAGCTGATTTGCCTTGGCTACTTTGCTTCTCGTTTGAATCCAACCTTGCGGTAACAATGGTTAGCTGATTTATTTAATCTCTCATAATTTATCTTTAATTTTATCATTTTGTTCTTCTATAGGAAGAACTCCAGCTTGCACTATGCAGAACTCCTTATGACGAGAACCTATTTTTGGATTGGGTAATGATTTTCACAATCTTACTGTGTCTTCTATTTTTGGATCAGGTAACCATTGAAAGCACAAATTTGATGTCTCGTGTAGTAAAAACCATTGCTTGCAATATTTATGTGCATGTGCTCCTTTTAACAGTTAGTTTCGTAATATTGCTAGCATGGAACTGAGATTATCGTATCCTTATTGGTGTTCATGTTCTTTCCGAGATTCGTTTTTGGATATACATTCTTTTGTATCATAGTTGGATGGTAGTTAAGGAGATAAGGTTAAAGATAGTGAAAATCATCAGAGCTCAAGAGGACCAAAGATGCTAATTTTTTTTTTTGTATATCTGCACTAATAAATTTCTGCCATAGTGCTATTATATTGTGTATCATTTGTACGTGTCTTCATACAGATTCCTTGATCTGCTTCGTCTTACTTTTGGTGACATGGTATTGCATTTGGTCACACGCGTATGTATTTATGCAAGAGTTGATATACCAACATTAGCATTCAAAGTCATGTGTCTTTTCTACGGCCCTAATATAGAGCTCTTCGGTGCTATGGTCCTGGAATGAAACATGAGATACTGGAATGTGCAGATGAAAGTTAGCATGGGAATAAATATAGATACACGAACCACATAGAAATCATATAAAACTACTCATGTAAAGACACAAGAAAGCATACTCTTCAAAGACCAGAACTGCACTCAATAAGATCCACTTCCATCCATGATTCTCGTTCTATAATCTGAGTTACACACTACAAATTACCCAAATCCTCCTTCCCAAGGTCAAAAGGCTTTAACATGAGGCTAATTAATGTATAAGCCAGATCTGCAGAGACTTTTGCACAATTAGAAAGTGGAGTTTGTATCCATTTAAACTTTCATGTTTTAAGGTTATATTACTGTTTAATAATTTCTTGAAAACCACTATGATATATACAGAATGTTTCATTGGTTAATTATTAACAACTACGGTTTCAAATTTGTGTACCCATAATGTTGAATAGCCTTGCAATCAGGTAAATGTTGCAAAAGTGAGACATACATGCCTCGTAATAGTTATCATTTATACAGAACCCCACCTTTCCATTTTTCTGAGAGTTGTGATAGAAGAAATATGGTGCCTAGAAGAGTAATAATAGCTAAAAAGAGGCTCAATAAAACAATTGAATGTCATGACTAGAAGGACAGAGACACAGTTGGAAGGAAATTAAATAAAGTCTATTCTTGATAAACAAGAGTTTGTGAGTACTTTTAATGATGTGTACAATGTTCAATGATGAACAAATCCTTTCACCAATTGCTGGAAGTAGTAAATTCAAAGGCAGTTAGAAGGCTACATTTAAAAATACTCATACTATGTGATGACAAAAATTATCTGTTTTATGATTCATAAGCCAACTATATATTTCTCTAAGATCAGAAGCCCCTCTGCTGTCAGTCCATTTACTTATACAAGCTGCAAAGTGGAAGAAGTCACACTATCTGGTATAACGCCAGTAAACTTATTATCTGATAAATCCCTGCATCAAAAAAACAGGAAGAATTAGCTGTAAGAATAGAGAAGACGGAAAGCATATATGTAGCATCAATGCTCATAAAATCAGTGGCGATATTTTACAGTTTAAAATTAGTGCTCGGTCAGAAAGTTTCTTTTTTACAAGTAATCATTTATTAAATTTAAGTGGATCATTGTCTCAGAAAGCTAAATGGGAAGTTGATTGTTGTTGGATGCTTCTCCTTCATGCTTCATCAGATGAAGGAAAGCATCAACCAACATCAATTTCAAAATAAAATCATTTCAATCTTGTCAACAATAATCAACTAATGTGCAACGCACGTTTTCTTCACTAGTAATATGAAAAGTTCATTCATGTTCTTTTCTCCAACGAAAATATTATCACAGTTTTTTTGTTATATATTTTTATGTATATTGAAATATGCAATATTGAGTTTAATTGAGACGAACAATAATTCTATTTTACACGCTTAGCTTTTATTACACTATCTTAAAATTATTAATTTTATTATTTATCTTGTTTTATAATTATTTGTTTTTATGATTATTATATAGCTCATGTTTTGTAGTGATTTTAATCTATATTTTAATCCAAGTGAAAGTCACTTTTCAATCACATTTCATAAACTTTTATTAAAATTTATTAAAAAATTGATTTTAATTCCTATCAAAGAGTTATTATAGCATGTATTGGCGCTACAAAGTGACTATTGAAGAAATATTGTGACATGATTTTAGTGGTAAGAATATGTATTGCAAAATCAAGTGCTTTATGTTTATCTGAAATATGAAATGCAGTGACTTTTGTATTGCAATATTCATGCTCATTCTTTAATGTTTTGGCATTTAAGTCCTCAAACATTTCATTTGCACCACAACTCCAAACTTATTGACTAAGTTAATAGGTTGGGGATTAATGCTACAATTTTCCCATGTTCATATTTCATATAATTTCTGCAAGATTCACCAACTTAGATCTCATTTGGCATCACTTTTACTTTTGCTTTCTATAGAAGAGCTTTTGAAGAAAGTTATCTTGAATTTTAATTGAAAACTAATTTTTAAAAGCACTTTTTATTCCTTCCAAAAGTTAGAAATGCTTTTAGAGGAAGCCGACCAACTTCTTCTAAAAGCTTTTCCTACTACCGACACTTTCATAAAATTAACCAAACAGGTCCAAAAGCAACTTTTTGATCACAAAAACTCCTTATTTTCAAAAACCATGTCAAACGGTCCTTAATTTCATTATTTTAGCTGTTTTTCGCCTTCAAAGATCATGAGCACATGTTCTCAAGTAGATGATTCACTTCAAACACAATAAAGCAACATTTTTGCATTAAAACAGTACCAATGTGACCTTAAAGAAAACGACTTCAATTGAGATGCAAAAAACCTCACATACACAAAAATTACTACATGATGAAACCAGAAGCCAGAACTTGAAAATTAATAACATTTCAATCGGACAATTGCTCTGATAAATCTTTTTTATAGTAAAAGCACCTAACCATAACAATTATTAAGTAATCAATCACGAGTTTTATGAGAAAGTCAATTACATCCCTGTATTCGTTACGCTCTTTTGGCACCTTGACTACCAATACACACAAGTGTGCATATATTCCCGAATACTAGAAAAAGGAATAAGGAATGCCACAAAACAAGCATCATACATGGACTTCTTGTGAACCTGAGAACTCACGAAGAGCTTTCACCTCCCTCTTGACAAAAGATGGCAAGCAAAAGGCAGCTTTGTGAATCTGTGGAGCACACACAAATTGTCAGTGTATTGCTTCAGAAACCTGTAATCCCATAACAAGAAGTTGATAAACATATTCCGTAGTGTTCATTTTTTGTGTCTAAGCTTTGATCAAGAGGTTTCATACGTATAAAAAAGACCACTTCATGTACCGATTAAGAAAAGTGACGACGCTATTAGTAACAGAGAACTTACACGACATAGGCATTGCTTACGCAATATCTATTGAACATAAAGATCGGGAAAAAGTAGGCAATTTCATATATAAACATTTTATTATTGGTCTAGTCATTAGCCTCAATGACGACTTTTAAATGACAACCATGAACAATAGCAAAATTCAAAGGTCACACTGGCAACATTCAAAACAGGAGAAGATACCTCAGAGTTGTAAAACTTGAGTTCCCTTATATGCTGAAGCGCACCCTCAATCTTCTCAATTGGATTGATAGGGTGCTTGAAATCAACTGGTGGTCCCTCTGTGGAGCACAATAGAAATCCTATAACGCCACTGTTGGTATTAGACACAGAAACTACATGAGAACATAGTGATGGCCGGTTGCCAAGGATACCAATTAAATGATAGTATGTAGTAAGAAGCATATGCAAACATCGAATGTCAGCAAATAAACTATTAATGTATAGTCAAATTAATGAAGAATGCCCAAAAGAACTTCATAAAAAGGGATACCTTTATAAAATATATAGGCAATTTGCATTAAGAAAACTTAGAAAAGTTATTTCTACGGTCAGTAAAGTTATACCTTGGATATGTAGGAACACTAGTCCATGCATAATGTACAGAACCCTTGAATGTTTCACGGCAAATCGAAATCATATCTTGAATCAGATGAGTGTGGAGCCACATACTCTCTGCCATATTACATAGAACACCACCAGGCCTTAACGCTCTTGCAAGGGTCTCAAAAAATGGTTTCTCCACAAGCTCCTGAGCAGGACCTGTACAGAAACAAATTCAAATCAACATTAGCTTGATGTTATCATGGACTTTAAACGTACAAATGGGAACATAAAGGAAAAGCATATTGTCAAAGACAAATATTTTTTTAAGTATAATACTAAATAGAAATTAATATGTTCTAGAGAATTTAAAGGTATGTCAAACCCATCTAGATGTATGTGAACAACTGGGCGCAAGGTAAATGTTTGTGCTTGCCCAAAAAGAGAAAAGGAATTTTTTCACAACAAAAAATGGCCAAGAAATATGGTGTTGCCCCCATATACATACCTACAGGATCGGATGAATCAACAATAATTGCATCATACTTCCCTTCAGGTGCATGCCTTAGAAATTCGACAGCTGTCCAAATCATGAAAGAGAATAATCAGAACACGAGAATAGTACTTGAGAATGAATGGAAATAAAGATCGCCTTTTTGTAGAGCATGACAGCCTCTTCCCTCCACGTTCTATTATACTGCAGAATTCCATGAACCTATTGCTTTCAGTTCCCCATTAAATTTGCAGAACACCTTACCATCACCCTTTGTAATTCATAATGACATGAGCTAAGTTGAAGGGTTTAGGCATACCATCACCAACATGTAGTCGCACACGAGGGTCCTCAAAGCCAATAGCTAGCTCGGGAAAATACTTCTTGCTAACCTACAATGCAGAAAACAATGGATTGAAAACCACAAGAGTGTAACAAGGAAAGAGTATTTGTTGAATACTTGTAACACAAATTTCAACCACTCACATCTATAACCATTTTATCTATCTCGCAAATATCAATCAGCTCCACAGAGCTGTGACGGGCAATTTCCCGAAGAACTCCACCATCACCTCCACCTACAACCAGAACCTGTAACTCATGGAAGGGGCATAGAGATTAAGTGTATTATAAATAAGGAAAACAAAAACAAAGTATAGAGATGGAGTGTGTTATAAATAACGGGAAAAAAAAAAAAAAACAATTGTATTCCTGCAGGTGATGCAAAATCTTTCATTTATATTTTCATTGAAGTCATCTGTATACTAATGTTTCATGATTATATGCCATAGAAAAAGTTCAAACAGTCTCTAGAACGCACTCAGAGATCCTCCCCAAGTGTACTACATAGACGGGGAAAAATGCATCTAAGAAACAGGAATCCTTTCCTTAGTATCATCCTTTTCCCCCCAGGTAACATAACTACAAGCTTGAACAATCTATTTGCTACAAATAAGATGGATATGTTTCACGAAATAACAGAAGAATTGAGTAATCTACTACAAAATAATGAAATTGAGCATTTTCATAGCAGACTGATGTAATATCCCAGTACCTTCAGAAATGATTGAAGAGCCAAAGGTAGAAAATTATTTACTATTATATCGACTCAGAAAAAAATTAAAGCAAAGAACAAAATATTCGCATACTTTCTTTTTAGAACATGGTTATAAATTGTAATAGGCTGAAATAATATTAATTCAGTATAATGACCAAGAATCCAACCTATGTGGAAAATATAAGAGACCAACAGTTGTTCCACTGTCGCCTAAAGCAAGTAAAAAATGAGAATAATAGGAACTCCATAAAAATACATTTGTCGCAATAAACAGAAATCAGAATTTACATTTTTTGGGGATTCAATGGAACAAAGGGGGAGATGGGTTATCATTTCCTGATAGGCGCATTCATCTGTCTCAGTCAACTGAACAATGCCATCTAGAACAAGCACTTTTCCATATGCCGAGGACTGCGAGGGTAAGAAAACACAATGTATAAATGCACATGTCAAGACTTGAATTGATGAGGAACAGTGACAGAAGCACAAATGTAGTATTAAAATTTACAGTAGCGGATGCACAACCTCGATAACCATAACCTCCTGGTACTCTGACTTTTCCTTAAACAGAATCTTTTCTACTTTCAGGGAGTGTGCTTCTCCTATAAGCAGAAACACTAGGGTTAACTAAAGATAGCTCATAGCTGCATGGTAACAAGTATAAACAGGAACATAAAATCTTAAGGTTTACGAAAGAGCAGGATTCATATTCCTCCTTCCTCTAATCAAGACCCAACCTCAATTTCTCAAGAAATTATGAACAAAACTTTTTCCTATCAAAGGGCATCATAACTAATTTACAATCACTAATGTAAGAATTATGGCATCTGAACAACACACAGTATTAATATTTATGGTTAAATATTTCCGCTGGAATTATTCCAACAATTTTCCGGAGGTTCTTGGATCCAATTCCTTCATGAGTAGCGTCATTTATATTTCTCAAAATCTAATTAACAAGACTATACACTAAAGTCAAATAGTCTTTCATTACTTCAGAACATACTAGGAATGAAGTAGCATCATCATCTAAAATTAAACTAGAGAAGTAAATCAACTTGACAGGAAAAGAAAAGGTTGAGCATGCTAATATATTAGACAGAGTTGAGATAAAAAGTTTAAGGTGCTGATTGGATAAAGCAATGCAAGATAATCATTTTAAGTATAACAACTTATCCCTAGGCTGAATGGTAAGTGAGAATAAAGGCAACAACACCTGGCCACATTGGGTTGTTGAAATACAATTCTTTCTGAGCTTTACCTGCAGGAAAAGAATTTAGCAAAACGACTAAAACGTAGATGGTAGGATAGAACATATAAAATCAAGGAGTTCTACAAACAAAAATAAATATATGATAATACCAGAGGATGACTGAAGTTCAGAGAACCATCCGGAAACAACCGTGGAATGGCATCTGGCTTCAAGCTCAGGGTCTGACACCTTAGCTTTCAAACAACAAGAGGGGATAACCATGGTCTTGTTCGAACAATTGGTGTCACTCTCCCTCCCATCCATAGCCCTCGGACATTCCAAGCCTCCTTCTGCGCCGCCCTCCATATAATATAATTTTCTCCTCTAGATCCAGTCTCTGATCACAAAAAATATACCCCAAAAAGAGATCAATACGTAAACAACATCAAAATCAACACACCACCATTCAGGATAATTAATGAAACAAAGTCTAAAATTCCAAAAATAGAAAAAGGAACGGGAATAATGGAAGAAATTTTATATCATTTTGACATTCTTCATTACTAAAATATGATGAGGAGTCTAATAGAGTATCCAAAACAAATTTTTACAAGTACATAAGTTCAACCAAGTTGCATGCATAAGAAAGGTTCTTGGCTAACATTATAGTGGGCACCTAAAACGATAATAAAGATAATAATCAAAGAAAGTTTTACAATACACGAGTTAATCCAAAACAAAGTTTTACAAGTACATAAGTTAAACCAAGTTGAATGCATAAGAAAGGTTCTTGGCTAATTAACTGTGGGCACCTATAATGATAATCAAGATAATAATCAAAGAAAGAGAAGGGTTTTTTAAAGGCATCTAACTGAAAAGAAAGGAAATAATTTCGAAATCTGGTTGAGGTACATACAATAAGATATTAGCCAAAAATAGCACCAGAATCCTCAAGCTTTATTGTTCAAAAGAGAACTTAGAGAAGTACAATCAATCTCAACAAATTGAGAATTTTTTTAATTTTAAAATTCAAAGGCTACGTTGTCTTCACGCCAACTAAAAGTCCTAAATAAAAAATATTCATTAATACAGAAAGAAGATTTTTCTTCTAGAATGAGGGAAAAATTTTTATCTTGATTCCCATTAAATATAGAAAAAACTCATGAAAAGGAAACAAAATAAAAGTACAATTAACTATGATAAATTTGAATAACTCCAAGAAATTTAAAATCTAATATGAATATTTCCATAATTCGGTTGAATGATACTCTACATATAGCGATATAAATCACGAATTAATAATCGCATAACATTTAGCATTAATACTTCCTCCCCGCCAAAGAGGATACTAGGGTTTAACAAAAAGGGAAAATTTCCAATTTCCGAATACAAATATTCCAAGTTATTCAATATCTTTATTTCTCTTCGCCTCAAAAGAACAAAAAATAAACAAAAATTTAAAACTAAAAACAGTAATTCACACAATGACACAAAGATTACATAAAAATGCATGCATATAAAGAAAAAATATATAGCAATATAAAGAAATTATAATCGTACCTGAGAATTTCTTTAAAAAATTATAGCTAAATCAGCGCAACGAAAAATCGAGTATGATTATTGCAAAAAATTGCAAGAGATAAAAAAATGGCTGTGATTTTTCAGTCTGTTCTCGTTTCCTCCCTGCTTCACTCTCTGTACTGATAGGAGGAAGAAATGGCGTCAGAATCAGAGGAGGAGAATTTATAGATAATTAACTATTCTACCAAACAAAAACGCTTAAGCGAAGCGAAACCATTATTTATGGGCCCACAGGGTTTGGCTTTCCCTTTTTTTTTTTTTTTTTTTTTTCACTTTGAATGGGTGATAATTTGAATAATTGTACGAAGTTGGTGAATCATGTTTGATAATTGATATGTTTGGTTCGTCGTGACAAGACGTGAGCTAGTGTGCTCGATCGTTGGATTGATAACTTATAAGTATTTAATTCTTGTTTGGTGGAGATTAAAATCAATTTTTAACAATTTTTGATAAAAATTGATAAAATGTGGTTAAAATTAATTTTTTACTTTAACTTAAATTTTAATCGTTACTAAATAGTGACTTGAATTTTAATTTAATCACTTTTCCTTCATATACGAAAGCGATAACCTGTCAAGTTGAGTTGGTAAGTTGACACATATTGCATTGGCATAACGTCGAGTGAAAGATAAGTCTTTAAATTGACACGTTATTTTAGAGAATAACATATAGCATTTGTGATAAGGATAATTCTATTCGTACCTAATCATTTATCAATTTTTTTACCGAATTAATAAGTGGCGGTCTCCTATCGAGGCTGCATGTGGGCCTAGGCACCCTAATAGGAAGCGCACACTTGTCAATTCGATAAAAAATTTGGTAAATGATTATATATACGTAACGCAACAATTGTGATAAACACACATATTTGTCCAATAAAAAATTGGTTAAAGTCCACTTTTCTTGATCAACAAACTGTTTCATGGAGGGTTTCCATCCAGATGGACTCCGATACATACTGATGAAAGATTAGGGATCTTCGCTAACACAAATTGAAGGTTACGGAAAAATCTGCAAAAACTGAAAAGGTTAAGAATGTTGCTACAATTTTCCCTTACAAATGTGAGGGAATATTTTAAGGATGATCTATAAAGGTTGACATACCCCTATTGGAGGGTGCATGACCCACATGGAGGGGTGCCTGGCCCACGATCCCTATTGGGTGCCCCTCATAGGGGCTGGCCACGTGGCCATTATGTCAAAATCTATGGATAATATATAGCATTATCCATATTTTAAAGTTGGTGAGAAAGGGAAACTATTTAAGAATATTCTAGATATTGGTAATTACACTAAACCAGACCTTTTCTTTCACTTTTTGAAAAATCAAGTTTTAACATTTTTTAATCAAAAATCAAGTTTTAATTTCACAATTAAAATTAATAAGGATATTATAAAATTAAATTAACATATATATCCACCCTATCTATCCACACCAAATTCATTTTAAATATAAAACCATAATCAACTCTCTCACCATTTCTCTCCACTCTTTCACATTCAGCTGCCTCTACCGCTCGTCCCTAGCTGCCAGTCTCTTCCCCTCCCTCCTTTCTCCCTTCTCCCTCTGCTGCGAATCACAGAAGCGTCAAGGCTGCTACCATTCGTAGCAGCGGTGTCGCTCTGCTGTGAATCGCAGCAGCTCTCTCCGCTGATGCTGCTAATCACAGCCACGTCAAGACGCTGCTAAGGGTCACAGCAGCGTCAAGACGCTACTGTGGGTGGGTGACTGCTTCGTCGGATGGCGCTGTGGCGATGTTGATTTGTGTGATTCTATGTGTGGAAGACGACGACGCTGATTTGTGTGATTCTGTGTGTGTGGAAGCCGATTGTGTTGGTGCGATGTGGCGGTGACAATGGTCGTTGGTGCAGGTGGTGGAGGTTGCCGATCTGTAGTGTATGTGTGCTGATTTGTGTGGGTTCTGTGGTGGTGCTGGAGTTGGGGACTCTTTTGAAATCGATGCTGTGAGATTGTAGTGTGGTTGGATGCGGTGGTGGTGAGTGTGTGTGTTGTGGGTGCGTAGGTGGTGACGGCATTACCGGTGTGCATTGGTGTTTGGTGGATAGATGATAGTGGTGGCGGTCGACGGTGGTACTGGTAGAGATGTTGATGGTGGCGGTGGCGGTGGCGGCATTACCGATGTACATTAGTGTCTGTGACCTATGATCAAGTATTGGTGGGGTGTTGGGATTGGGGGACGGGTATTTGGGTTTCTGTTACCAACTATACGGTTCTCTATGACCAACTATTAAACTATGACCTTAAAATTCGATAACCCCATGACCAACAAATGTGGAATAATTATTTAAATTTGTGACCAATTAAAAATTTGTGACCTATAATTTTTTTATCGGTGACCAATGAAATCAATTGTGAATAGCTCAATTTTTTGATCTGTGATCTCGAAATAATCTGTGACTAATTAATTTAATAAGTTGTAACTGAAAATTAAATTTTTAACTACTAAATAAGATATATGTGACCTCGAAATCGGAACAGTCGTCGGAATTAAGCGACGGTGAAACGATCACTAGAATTAAGCGTGATCGGAGAACAGTCGTCAGTCATCGGAATAGTCGTCGGAACAGTGTGGGTGGTGGAGGTGGGGGGAGTGGAGTGGGGTGAGCGGGTCAATTATATTATATTACAGTTAAATATTTAATTTAATAGATTAATTGTAAAATATAATTAATT